>JANAVB010028198.1:6818477-6978756 GCA_029216955.1 Iris pallida | reverse complement strand
GGGGCTCCCCCTCTATCGCATCCTCTCGCCGTGGGGAGCTCCTCCCTCCCTCTCGACTTCCTCCCGCCGTGGGGGTTCCCCCCCCTTTCCCCCCCACCCCCATCGACGCCGTCATTGGCGCCACCGAGCTCTGTTCAGGAAGGCTCCTCACACCGGGGTCGTTAGCTTCGCCGGACGAGCCTCTCCCTGCCTCGGCGCCCCCCGCCGATCCTCTCGCTACGCCACCCCTTCTTAAAAAACAATTTGTCCGTATGAAAAAACAATTTGTTCTTAAAAAAAAAAAAATAGTTAACTACGCCAGTGACAACACGAGAATATGAATAAGTGTAACACAGACCAGTCCGGACCGAAACACAAGTTATTGTGACACTTGATCTTATTTTACTCAGGATGTGAAGTTCATATTGATAAATCCCGCACATGACACGTGAACAATGCTCGGACTCTATTGAGGTTTTTCTAAACATTTGTCGTGGAATTTTTTGGAGAGAATATCGGGAAGTAGAATCTGGAAGAGAGTGTCATCGATCCTTGGCAATGGACAATGGACATCAAGAATGATCCCACAAAAGCAAGGGCGGTGCTAGAATTTTATTTTAGAGGGGGCTGCAAATATGGATGAAAGAGGTGACCGAATTCGAGTTATTGTTGTGGTTTCCGAGAAGAGGTATAAGATTCTCGTTGGATGACGGCTTGATCAGTAGATCGAGTCACAGGACCTATTATTTCTTCCAAATTGACAGAGTTTGAGCGAGTGCGTTGGTGTAAGTTTTGTGTCTCTGAAAGTATCTTGTGTGATTGTTTCTGCTAGCAATTCCCTTTCAGTTTGCATTGTACAAAAATGTTTGTAGCAGTAAAATTATATTGTCGAGTATTTCAAGTGTGCTTCATCCAACAAATTGGTACCATAATGATATATCCAAGAAATCCATAACCAATTTCTAGGACCAGTATACTGCCCAATATTAGAAAAACTACGGCTTCCCATTGTTCCATAGTTTTTTTTTTTCATCTGAAATTTTTACCCAAATATTGCTTGTGTATACGTTTATTTTTTCGTGTGATTTTGACGTTTGCTTTTGTATGCTTTTCTTCGATTATATCGTAGTCTTTTTAGTTTTGGGGAACAATTTTCAGGTTTCGTCAAATATTAGAAAAACTACTACAATCATAAAATCAAGTTTCAGAGATTAGTATAAAATAGACAAAGTCAGTGGACTAAAGCCCAAAAATAACAACTTAACCTATTCTACTATATAATAGGAAAACTTGATGGTGAAACTTTTGAATTCCGAAAATATCCTTACATGTCTATACTAATTAAAAATAATTCATTAATTTTAATAAGGACAACTTAGTAATTACGAAGACTATCATTTAGTTTTCCTAAAGAGTCTTCCTAAGTTAATTAAAAAAAAATGTTAAAATATGTACAAGACACTTGCACATATGCTAGTACAAAGTAATCTCAAAACATACCACAATGACCAAATAAGTAATAGCAAAGCTTAAAGCAAAAAACTGTGCACTTGGTCATAAATTGATCGCTTCTCTTAATCCTTCAGGACCAGCAAGGACTATCAACAAAAGCTTATTCTTGCAAATGTTTCTTTCATACTCATAAGCATGCTGGACTTTTTAAAATTTTCTTAAATCTTAAATCTTTTAAAAATGATTTATTTCAAGCACATATGTTGGTGTTTTTGCTTGTTGTTGGTGTTTTGCTTTAAAAACTAGAAAGATAGTCCCACATTGAAAAAATCAAATGGATGGTATCTCTATATAAAGCTTTGCTTGTGTTGAGAGATCACATGAAGTGTGGAGAGGCACATGGGTGTCATGTGGAGGCATTTTTCTAGTGAAAAGAAGGCTAAACCAACATAGAAACATTAATACTTTTTGTCATCTTCATGGGATAATTTTCCTATGGAGTTCGACTCGAACTCGGACTCAAGGACGCAAAGTGGCAAGGACGCAAAGAGGCGCTTTGTTTGCGCACTTTGTCGCGCTCGTGCCCTTGTGCGTAGTTGATGCGCTCGTGTGCTCGTCTTCTGCGCGAGTCGCATGCGCAGGTGCATACGCAGAGGCCGCGCAGGTGCACGCACAGGAGCTGCGCTGGGGCTGCGCAGGTGGAGCTGTGAAAGGCAGAGCCTACGCTTTACAAGCCATGTCACGGCGGCGTAACACCGTAAGAAAGCGAAAGGCTTCATGCTGGATAATTTTCACTACAAAGAGGCTGGACCTCATGCTACAGGTGGTATGACACCACATGAGACAGAGTCTCGGCATCGGGCCATGTCATAGCGGTGTAACACCGCAAGGAAGCAAAATGTTTCATGCCAAAGACTCTTTAAAATGACTCACCTAAAGTGTATGGATAGATATGTAGGCCGTCTTTTGAGAAAAATTTTGTAGACACCCAAGATACACACACCGAAACCAGGCTGGCACAAGACCTTTAATGTGCAACCAGAAGCGCAGTTGATGTCATTATGTGAGTGGAAAGAATTACAGTACGCTCAACCCATATATAGAGATATGTGGAAGATTGTTGGTGTTTTTGCTTGTTGTTGGTGTTTTGCTTTAGAAACTAAAAAGATAGTCCCATATTGGAAAACCCAAATGGATGGTATCTCTATATAAAACTTTGCTTGTGTTGAGAGTCATATAAATTGTGGGGAGGCACATGGGTGTCATGTGGGGGCATTTTTCTAGTGAAAAGAAGGCTAAACCAACAAAGAAACATTAATGCTTTTTGTCATGCTCATGGGATAATTTTTCTATAGAGCTAAGTCCCGAAGGGGCTTAACGACTCGGACTTGGACTTCGACTCGGATACAAGGCTGCAGCGCAGCTGCGCGCTTGCGGTGCTGTGCTACGCGTCTGATCGAACTGAATTTTTTTGGATATAGGTCGGACCGGGGTTCAAATAGACTTGGTTTGGTTTGATTCAAATATGTAAGATATCCATATTTAATTCGTGGTTTAGTTTGGTTTGATCATAATTATGTTGGTTTGGTTTAATTTTATAACTATAAGGTCGATCAAAATCAAACCAAGAAGCAAATTGTCCAAATTTCACATGATAATTTTTTTTGATTTTTTTTTATAAAAAACCAAAATTTGTCGGTTCAATTGTAAACCGGTTCGGCCGGTTCACTGGTTGAATCCGATTTTGACAAAAAATCGACATTTCTTTAAAAGACCAGATTTTAGTAGAATCGGACTGATTTTTTGGCATTAACTGGTTGGACCCGGTCCAACAGTCAGTCCGGTCCAATTTTTGCAACACTGGCACAAACCACCACGTCTAATCTAAAATCCAAATGAGCAAACATTGATCTGCCAAGTCAGCACAAACGACCAACGAAATCCTCACATTAGATAGCAGAGCCATAAAGCCCACCAATCACACCCCGCCACTTCAAATCCTACATGGCCTCACCACATCCACCACATCAACCATTTAGTCCTCTCCCGACTCCCTCCTCATCAACTCCCTCCACCACCAAGCCTAGCCCCTCTCTCTCTCTCTCCCTACTTCCTCACTCACATGGCTTCCCTCTCGGCCTCCCTCGGCGTGTCGGAGATGTTCGGCACCCCGCTCGGCTCCGCTCGGTCCCCGCAGGCGCCGCCTAATTCTACCGGCGCTGCCAACGCAGGTGGAGCCACCAAGGTCGTTGCGCTGTTTGGGAAGAAGCCTGCTGCACCAGCCAAGGCGAAGTCGGTGGCTGTGTCTCCGGCTAACGAGGAGCTTGCCAAGTGGTATGGTGAGTGAGCTAGCGCCTCTCTATGTCACTTGAGCTTCCATGGCTTCTCTTGTCAGGGCTTGTCCAGGGATACGTCCGACAAGACTTCGGACTTGGGCAATCCTTTTCCATAGGACAACAAACCCTTAGGTTATTTGGTTTTCTTAGGACTGGTTCAGTCCAAATCCAACTTAAACCTATATGTTCCAATATAGGTGAAGGACAACCAAAATTGTTCGAGAAATTTTAGAATGGAGAAACAGAATGATTTAAGTCGTGATGGACATGGAAAATTCACTTTCCTAAAGACAATATTTTCCCACTATACTGAATATATAGGAAAAGTAAATTAGCCTCCAGGGTAAAACAAAGCAAAATTTTTTTTGAAGATTAAGCAGAGAATTTTGAGATATCTCTCAATGCTTTAAAACTCTATCTTATATAGAGATTGGAGGTGTCTTTTGGCCAACAGTCATAATTGTTTAATTATGTCTAATCCAAAAGAAATATCCCTTGCCAATAAATAATGTGTCCTTTCATTTTAATTTTAAAAAATAAAATAAAATTATTCTGAATGAACAAAGCCCCAAAGTGGCCAAGTGCCTACCATAAACTTTTAAATAAATAGACAAAGGCCTAGTAGCCAAGGCCCATGAATAGGCCCACTCCTTAGATAACCTATAAGTAGTCGTGTTATGGGACATCTATATTTAAAGGCATTAGCAATTTTGTTTTCTTCCAATGTGGGACTATGTTTTGCATACAAACTATATAATATACGTACCTCCTACTAAGACAACCCAACCCCCGGGCCGGCCCTGTCTCTTGTGTGTGTCTTTGATAATTGACGATGCTCGAGTGCAGGTCCGGATAGGAGGATATTCTTGCCAGAAGGGCTCTTGGACAGGTCGGAGGTGCCGGAGTACCTCAACGGAGAAGTCCCCGGAGAGTGAGTAATTCCTACTTCCAACTAGCCAACTTCATTTTATGGCTTTAAAATGATTAATTTCAACTAATCACTAGCTCCAGGCCTCTTGTTTAATGAGCTCAAACTACAATATATATGTTTAAACACACACCGATGATATATTGTTTTGTTTTGTTTCGCTTCGTTGCAGCTATGGCTACGATCCTTTCGGTCTTGGCAAGAAACCGGAAGATTTCGCCAAGTAAGTATATTCCACCATTACAACCCCATTTATGTACGTACGTGTTCCATTTTGGAAAGATTGCAATCTTAAGATTATATTTGCGCATCCAACTCCACTTGCAGATACCAAGCCTACGAGCTCATCCACGCACGCTGGGCCATGCTCGGTGCTGCGGGCTTCATCATCCCCGAGGCCTTCAACAAATTCGGCGCCAACTGCGGCCCCGAGGCGGTCTGGTTCAAGGTACGCGGCTATGTTTTTCGTACCACAAAAATACGGCAAAATAGCGACAAAAAGCAGCGACGGAAGCAGTTTAGTCGCTACTAACTAACAACACGAAATTTTGCTGTAAATTATATAACGAACTTTCCGTCGCCATTTTGGTGTATGTCACACGCAGACTGGCGCTCTTCTCCTAGATGGAAACACACTGAATTACTTTGGGAAGAACATACCGATCAATCTCGTCCTTGCTGTTGTCGCCGAGGTCGTGCTCCTTGGAGGCGCCGAGTACTATAGGATCACCAATGGGCTGGTACAGAACACTCTCTGATCTCTCCTTCCATTTCACTTTCACTTTCGATGCTATTGCTCACTCTTCCTTTGCTTCAACTTCTGTCTCCCTAGAACTTGGAGGACAAGCTGCACCCGGGAGGTCCGTTCGACCCGCTGGGCCTGGCGGAGGATCCCGACCAAGCTGCGATCCTCAAGGTGAAGGAGATCAAGAACGGGCGGCTGGCGATGTTTGCGATGCTCGGGTTCTTCATACAGGCCTATGTTACTGGAGAAGGGCCTGTGGAGAACCTCACATCGCACCTCAGCGACCCATTTGGAAACAACTTGCTCACCGTCCTCTCCGGAGGAGCTGAAAGAGTGCCTACTCTGTAACTTTGTTGATAAACACACGGTGTCTCTGCTTTGATTTTGAGTCCCCAGTGCATGTTCTAGATTGTAATGAGAACATTGTCAACTTGTCCTCCTTCTTCTCCACCAATAACGTGGTATGCTTCACGAAACTTTAAGATTTGGCATCTCTTTTCCCAGCATGCTCTTCATTCCCACCTCCACGAGATCAGACAATTTACTAAACCTTCAGCATCAGTAACTTTCTTCGCTGCAAACCTCTAAACATGCAACAAAACAACTTTCTCCACTGCAAACTCACACAGATTTTGAACAGCACAAGATGACTCAGATTAGAACAGCAAAGCTTTTCCATTGAAAGGATTTTTGGGTCATGATGAGATTGCAACAATAAAAATTTCTTGAATGCAAATATTTTCCAGATAACCAAAATGTTTAATGTTTCGTATATCACTAACACCAAAACCACAACATATGAACACTCGCATGTAAATAGCACTCGTAAGACCTTTTTTTTTTTAATATACTTGACCAATAAAATTCGGTCGAAACAGCTCCCTATTAGTGAGAAAGAAGAAAAATGTGATCTCCTGATTACTGTAAACTTTTGGCTCTATATCATATCACGAAGTTTACTACACAGAAAAAAAAATTACATCCGAGTCACCTGCCAGAATCTCAAAAGTGTTGCATAAATCAATATTCATACAAACAATAAGTCGCTTGTTGCACACAGAAGCCACCGATACCTACAGTGTTTGGCAAAGAAGTATGTATTACTTGGACAGGATAACAAAGGATGATAAGCAAACTAAAAAAATTGATCTTCACTACAAAGAAAAAGATGAGCAAAGAATATATGAAGTGGGTATGAATTCACCTTGTCTATAGGACTCAATATTTCTTATATATTAGAATTTGATATAGTATTTGATAATCAAACCCGTGCCAACATTTTTCTGTCATAATTCATACTACATTATTCAAAATTTCATAACAATATACAAACTTTCAATAAGTAGAAATTGGTACTATGCAAGCAACTACTTTCTTTTACAGATGCCATATACTCTCGGTATCAACATGGTTAAAAAATGATTATGGATATCAATTTGATATTGAGAACTTCAGCTGTGTAATGTTTAGTATATGTTAGTTATTCGATATTTATAATTGTTTAGACTTGTTTCGTGTTAATGATCAAGGTCTGCAGTATCGGCATCGGGACCCTTCCTATGAGTCTCGGGATCGACCGTATCGGCAGTGTCGGCGGTTTCAGATCGGAGAGACGAATTTTTTGGTATCGGAAAGCAAATAATTATTAATAATTATCAAAATTTAGAAACAAATATTTTTTATATATTTACAATTTAGGCATAATTTTAAGCATTCCGTGTGTTGTTTCTTAGTAGTTTTGAAATTGAATGAAATAATAGTCACCCTTGCCTATTGGTTTACATGCGACAGATAAGTTTTCTTCTTTTACAACCTTACTATGCTCTTGTTGATTGATCTTTTTCGTTCAATTTTCTTTACCGAAGTGACTGAAAAAGAGATCCTCAATGTCGGTATTCATCAGTAGAGGTCATCGGATGGGGACATGCCAAATCGTATCAGTATCGGTATCAGTTGTATTAGACCGGTATCGACCAAAACCACAAACTATGGTAGTGATCCATTTGCAATTATTCCAAGAATTTTGAGGAATTTAGCATAGGGTAATCCCTATATGTAATGATTAAATTCTAAGGCTATATTTCATTCAACAAATACGCTGAAATCTTTCTCCATTCCACTATAGAACATAAGAGAACCATCTTCAAGTCTTCGAACCTAAACCCACGAAAGCAAGCTTCAAAGTTAATTGAAATGCTGAAATCCACTTCAGCACCAGTTCATTTACATTTCAGTTTTTGTCACTCTCTCTATATATATAATGTATTTGACAAAAAAATATAATTTATTATAATCATAAAAATTATTGATTTATTGATATTTTTAAGACAACACCCAAAAATAATTTGGCTCAAGTTTGGGTATGAAATTTGCAACCGAAATATCCCAGGTTATGTTTTGGTGTTACATAAATCACACCCAAACTTGACCCATTGATAGCCAGAATTGCAGGGTTTGGACTAAAAAAGCAAACCCAGAATCCTTAACAGTTGGGGTTTGAATATGATTTCATTTGAACTTCAAAAATGATAATAAAACGAAATAAGTTTGGGATAAGGAAAATAATCGAATCTTAAGAAATTAGTTTCATTAGAAGGAAACAATTTGACTCGGCCCAAGTTGAGAAAAATAATTTGACCAAAAACCAAACAAGAACACAAGGGCTTATAGGATTCGGGGCAGATATTACACGAGTTAGTTGAACCGAACTCCTGACATAAATAAAATCTTTGGTACTTAGCAGTTATCCTATGATAAGTAAATCCATTATAAATAATTATTTACAAGATTTAGTTCAAACAATAGTAAGTTTATTAAGAAGAGGATTTTAGAATGAACATGCATTGGAAAGCTTTTGGAATTTCTTGATTATGTCATTTATGATTATAATTAATTAGTTTTAACAACCTTGTGAAATTTCCAAATCTAAATTCTTCATTTTCCTCTAATGCATAACTATAAAATTCTCCCCTTAAATGACAGTCGACTAACACTGTTCTAAATCCATCATTTGGATTCTAGGATCCACATTGACTAACCCGCCCTAAATAGTAACGGTAAAAGGGTGTCTTGGTGCCACGACGCTCCCACTAATGCATAGCTTGGGCAGGCTCAAGATGTCGGAAGAGTGCAGACTTATCCCCGTTTATGGAAGGTTGTTTCCAAAATTCAACCAGCATCCTCCAGGATGCAAGCTTCAGTCCTTACTTTGCACCAGTGGCGCACTAAAGTCCTAAAGAAGAGATGTCACTTGGGACCTCAGATTCAAATAAATGTTCAATCAGCAGCAAGAACACAGTGGAATGAGAACCCATCTTATTGAGACATCAGGCTTCAAATTTCCTATTGTAATTTAGTTAGGAAAATTGCATGTCAACAGAAACTATTGAGCTCCCGATAGAAGTCAAAGATGATCTAGCATGGAAATGTAGTTAATACTTGCTAGGTTTTTGGAGTCCAAAAATGTCGCTAAAGACATCGAGTTTAAGTACATCATTTCTCACTTGGGATTACTTAAACTCGAAGTACTTCACTTCTGTACCAGGTTTCCTTCCATGTAAACAGCACAATATCTGGTGTGCTTGGTTTCACTTAATTTTTCACATGTTTATTCAGCCTATGACGATAAAGTTACCATCATGCAAGGCAAATAATAAAAGTCAGATATTTCCTCCTTTAGATGTTCTTTTACAAGTGTGCTTGTGTTGCCTATAATACAAGATTACAAGTAGGTAACACTATCTTAGAGTATGACAAAAAGTAACGTGTTTGGCAGTTCTTATGTGTAAAATTTGCATACCGAACATCTAGTAAATCTAAAAAAGTCGTGCAAAAAATATTCAAATTGTATGTTCAATCCATCAATAATTTAGAGGAGGTTAATCAATCTGGATTTAATTGTTGTTGTGATTTCAAAATCACAATTACGATGGTTCATACAAAACAAGTTAGTTTCAGAGTGCCTATGATTTTGTTTATAATTATGAAACTATACTTACACACTGTCTTTATCAGAAAATTTATTACTTTTACAGAATTTTGCATTATATATATCTATAATATAAAGCACAGTGGATTTTTGGTCCGACCCATGTGCTTTGGTTCAACGATGATGAAAAGACTAAATTACCCATCTCTAAAACTCATTTTTGCATTTAGATTATAGACAACCAATTGTTTTTGTTTCTACCACATAAATAAAAAGATAAGTTGTCCCAATTTCTCCCTCACGTCCCTCCGAACGGCGGCGGAGGCGGCGGCAGCAGAGCCTCGCCTCCGCCGCGGAGAACCGGAACTCCAGCTTCGCCGTGAGCCTCGACCCCCAGCACGAACCGGAGCAGCCGACGGCAGTGAGGTTACCACGGAAGATCTCCGGGAGGCATTTTTCGGCAGGAGAGAAGTCACTCGACCCTTCTCCAGGTGATGGTCCAGTCGGACCAGTCTCCGGGAAGAAGAAACAACACAAGTGGAGCGACCTTCGGCCGTCAGATCTGTTGTTCGTGTCCGTGCCATTATGGCACGGATTATCCACTAGTCTATAATATAAAGCACAGTGAGTTTTTGGTCCGACCCATGTGCTTTGGTTCAACGATGATGAAAAGACTAAATTGTCCCTCTCTCTATAAGAGAGGAGGAGGTCCCATGTTGGGTGCGGAGCAACCGGTTGTTCCAACGGCACCCCCGTCTCCAGCTCCTCTTGCACCGCCCCTCCCTCCGCCGCCTCCGCTCCATCCTCGCCCACGCCGTCGTCGGCGGCCTCTTCCGCAACCCCTTCGTCGCAAGCAACCTCCTCCACCGAGCCGCCGACGCCGACACTTCCTTCGCCCATCCCTCTTCTCCGCTATGACCAACCCCTTCTCCTTCAACACCGCCATCGCCATCTCCGCCATTTTGTATTAGACCGGTATCGACCGATACCACCGCCATGACCAACTCCCAAATGCTCCGTCGCTGCGTCCCTCCCGACTCCCACACCTTCTCTTCCTTGCTCAACACCACCACCGCCGCCGCCGCCACCAGGTCGCTCCACGCACACGCCCTCCTCCTCGGATTCCGGCCCGACCCCTTCGTGCAGACCGTCCTGCTCACCGCCCAATCCCGACGCGGATTCGCCGACCACGCCATATGGGTATTCGACGGAATGCCGCACAGGGACGTCGTCTCCTGGACCGCCGCCATCTCGGGCCTCACCGCCCTCGGACGCCCCGCAACGGCCCTGTGCGTCTTCGCCTCCATGAGGCCCCACGCCGCCACCGTGGTCTTTCCCATGTTCGCCTCCGTCGGGCTCGGGTCCCTGGCGCTGGCCCGGTGCCTGCCCGCCTACGTCGAGAAGGCCGGGTTCGTGTCCGTGCCATTATGGCACGGGTTATCCACTAGTATATATATATATATATATATATATATATATATATATATATATATATGAAAAAGAATTTAAGATAATTTACTAATATAAGTGATTTAAATGTTAATTGTGATTAAAATTATTGATCATGTTATCATGAAAACTTGGTGCAAAGTGCAAAAAAAATATGGTTAGCTTAATGTCCTAATTCATGATTGATCTTGTTTATTAAAAACTCCCAATCCAAAAAAAAACCTTTCTAATTCAATTGGAATGCAAGAAATTCAAAAGTTATTAATCAATTATCTCTGAACATAAAATAATTACAACAAATATAAATAGAATTATAGAAGTATGAAGCCATTGAGGACAATTAACAAACACCTTGATGTTATACTTTTGCATCTTTTTGTTTTCATATTTCCATCAATTCTACATTGACAAAATTCAGCCCGTAATTTTTTTATTGTATCTTAATTGATATCGTCTTCTTCAGCAAAAGTTTTCGTTTCTTGGGAAAAAAATCATATAGAACTGCAACCAGAACCATATCAAAGTTTAAGAAAATGAAAAATAATCTCATGTTCTTCTCGTCAATCCCCGTCGTCGGCACATTCCTTATCGACATTAACTGCTTTTATCAATGGTACCACCCAGTGGCGTAGCCAGGATTTAAGTACAGCGGGGTCAAAATCGACTGGTAAAATTTTAATTCAAAAGAATTAAAAAATGCAAAGAAACATAATAGCATAAATCGAAGAGAGATCGTTTCAGGTTGGTCATCGATAATTGGTTCTCGTCATCTCGTCTTTGGTAACCTCTTGTAATATGTTTTGATTACTTTGAGTAGTTGCGATACACTGTTGGATCGGGTGCAGAAGTTTGTAGAAGGTGTAATATTATATTTTATTAGTGAAAGTTTTTTTAGGATTGGATTTGATTTTTGACTAATATTATAAAGGATTTGATCTTTGAGAAAGTAATATGTCAATGACAGTAGTATGTCAATGACTAATATTATAAAGGATTTCATTTCATTAGAACAAACAACCAGTGATACTACTCTAAATATCAAAGTTTTTGACTAATATTATAAAGGATCTGAATTTTTTTAGAATGTAATGACAGTAGTCTGAGTGATATGTAGTTTACGAGCTACTTTCTCTCGTGGCCTATATATTATTCTAGTGATCAGTTAGACTAGAGAGATATCAGGCGCCGTTTGAATTGTCAGTTCACACATTTTTTTACTGCTGTGCTATGGCTGCTTGTTTCCTATTGTTGGTGTGTACATATATAAATATGAAAGCAAGAAAAAGGATTGAGTGGGGTCACATAACACCCCCCCCCCCTTTCTCCCTCCGCTAGTGGTACCGCCGGTTGTTGACTATATATGTAGAGAAGCATGTCGTGGATTGCAGGATTGAGGTTCCCTGGAAAGAGGACAAAGGCGGTCGACGGAGAGGTAGGAAGGTTGAGGCAGCATGAGAGCGATTTTGGATTGACAACATGGTTAGGGTACCTTGGATAAGTAAGATCTTTGATCAGAGGGCTTCGGCAGAGAAAAAGAGGGATATGAAAAACTTAACAACCGGAATTAAGAGGATAGGAGTTTGGTATTTCAAGATCACATATTTCCAAAGTGTGGTTATAATGTGAAAAAAAATGAATAGAAAACAATCCAATGTGATTTAACATCTCTATCTATAGTGATAACTGAATCACAAATTGACTAACATTTGATTGTGAAATCTCATTCTGAATTTCTAATTGACTAACACCGGATTTAAGTATCACTACATGTGATTCTGAAATATCCCCCAAAAAATAAAGAGCCACTCAAATAAAAGAATAAAATACTTTGATGAAATAAAACTTGTTGAGAAACAATACCTCAGACTATGTTACATCCAACGGCAGATGTGAAAAAATTTCAATCTCGAAGACCAAGTTCAACTTCAAGCTCATCATCTTCTTCAAACAACCTAAGAAGACGGGCCTGTTGTGCTTCTCTCTTCTTCTTTTGCCAAAGCTTGAAAAGAAAAATAGACAGTATTACAACTGCGGCCACTCCAAGTAGTATCAGCAGTACATCAAGACCAGTGTTGCTAGTTGATTTAGAAGGGGTTTCAGATTTGGCTCCATGTTTAGAATTTGATGGATCATCAGCCAAACCTAGAAATAAAGAACTATCATGTTAAAAGTTGGATGAAAAAAAACAGAATCACATAAAAGGACTACTAAAGAACGATTATCAATATCACAAGGGCCATTAAAAAGATGCAGGCTCCAAGTTTTCTAGCAGCTACAATATTATTTATACTCTCAGTTTCCACGTTTCATAAATGGAATTTCTCAGTAACAGAAAACATATATACAGGAAGACTATCACCCAATGTGACGAGGGACACACACCAGTTCTTCTTCAATCTCAATATAATTCAAGATAAAATGAAACAATAGCAACTGTTCTATGATTTCCTCCAATTCCCCCGGATATCGTTCGAGAAGAAGAGCTTACACAACGTAGCCCATTAGACCGTGAACTTGCTTATGCTGACTCCAAACAATGAAAGAACCAAATGCCAACTTCGCTTCACTTTGCATAAATGAACTGAGTCATGTGAAAATCGCTAGTCGGCCGCTAGTCGGTTAGTGGGGACTACGGATTAATCGGACTACTCGAGGACTAGTCGGGGACTAGTCGGTTTAGAATTTTTAATGAATATATATATGTAATATGTTATAAAAATATTTTTAAAAATAATATGTTAATTGTTGAACTTTTAGTTATTGCAGTGCATTTTCTTATTCATTATTTTGCACAAATTTCTATTTCGATAAATCTTTAAATAATATGTTAACAATTTACTATTTTGCACGGAGAGTTACAGCCGCAGTAGCAAGCAAAAGCAAAAAAAAAAGTAACAAGCATAAATTAAAAAGAGAGCCACAACAACAGTAGCAAAGAGATAACAAAAAAAAGTAAAAATAAAAAAAGAGTAGGCTAGTCACTTTTTTCAAAAATAGAAAAAAGGCAGCAACAAAGTAAAGAGTCGACGGCGACTGCCTTGATGAAGTCGACGGCAGCCCAGACTAGTACCAATTTAGCCAATTTTTGGATGGACCAGCCCCTAATCGAGTCGACGGTGGCCGACAAGTGACTAGTCGGGGACTAGCCCCTAGTCGAGTCGGCGGCGGCCGACTAGCGACTAGTCGGCCGCCTAGAGGGATTTTTACAACACTCGTCACGTCAAAGAGAAGATCCAATAAAAATGCCAGAAACCTATATTTATGCATTCACCACCTAGTACTGATCATTGTAGTACCTTGAAATCCCTTTTGGTGTCCTTGATATCTTGTAGAATCACCAGTGCCGTATCCATAGCCTTGCATCGCCAGAGAAACAAAACTTCTCCAAGACCTATAGGTTTCCCAACCACCAACATACACACATGGAGATAAGTTGTTCATAACAGACATGTATCAGCTGTTGATATGGGATGGATGACAGTGATGAGTATACGCCCATCTTGTATAGCAGCCAAGGAATTGTGACCGGATCTAGAGGCACTGATGGAGGAGCAGTGCGGGCAACAGATATCCACAACAAGGGCAGGGTGGTCACTCGTGGCACGGACGAGAACAGGTGTCTCGTAAAGGTGTGGAAAGGAGAGGAGTGGAGAAAAGATGGATCCAACTTTTGAGGGGCAATGGGGTTGAGGGAGAGGGAAAGGAAAAATAAGTAGACTGAGAGATTGTCCGAGATAGACATAAGTATGAGACTTAAACCACACCTTGAAAGGTGAAGTTCTGATGAGAGGAAATAATTGGAAAAGCATCTGTTGTGGTTCCAAAACTACTTTGAACTTTAAATTGGAATAGACAAAGCTCAGCTTTGAAACATAGTTACCTTACATTAGGGTCCCATGGTTTTAAAGATGCCATGTGCATTTCAGAATGATGATGGACTAACCAACAACAAACCCGCCCACCCCCCCCCCCCCCCCCCCCCCCCCACCCCCCCCAAATTTGAGTTTTGGTACTGAAATTTTTTCCCTGTCCTTGCCTTCCTGGAAAGAAGCTGATGCATGTATATGGATACATCTCCATGTGCTAGCTCATCTATGTTGCAATCTGTAGCCTAACTAAAAGTTTCAATAACCATGAGGTTTGAACTATTAGATTTAATCCTTTCATCCTTTGCCAAACACATCTACAGTAGCAAAAGTCCACCATCTGACTTGAAAACTCAACTCAAAGTATTATAGGGAGTGATAAAGGTAGCAGCAAACAAATATGGCAGGAAGCAGAGGAATGACCTAAGTTTGTGTTCTCTCATGTGTTTACATGCATATGTGATGTATGTCAGGTCTGGCAGTGGCAGGAAGCATCATTTTTTCCCAGGAAGCAAAATGGCTAAAATTGGAGGACTGGAGGTTTTGTTGCAAAAATATGAATGCGATAAGACATGGCAATATGAACAAAAACAGTGGTTTTGGTGAGTCCAAGTGATATGGAACCAATTTTGGAGTATATCCGCATCACCCCCCCCCCCCCTCAAACACGACCCCACCACCACCCCCGGCAACCCCACACACACACCACCCTTGGCAACCCCCCACAATGCATACACACAGCATGTTGAAATGCATGAACCACGACACGAGTTAAGACCGGTAGTTATAAAACTCTAAGTTGCTCTAAATACATAAATACAAGGTGCTTGGCATCCGCGATAGGAAAGATAGGCACTACCTTGATACCTAGGTGCTTTGTTAGATGCACCTAATCGAATCAAAGAACTCAGAGCAGCGACTCAAGCATCCAGGATATGTTCCATGGCCCTAAGGATAACAAAACATCCACCTTTTCAATTTTTTTTTTACTTGTTTGTGCTAAGTATCAGTAAATAAGCACTAATTCCATGTATTAGAAGAAGTTACAAGGGTTGTAACTTTAAAAAAATTAAGGATTGTTCTCGTCTTTTCCCGTCTTTTCTCTCCAATGGGTGTAAGCAAATTTATGACAAGGACTCCTACAAAAGTGATGCCCTATAAATGGATTTGATTAAACAAAAGGAAGTTCTTTAATGGAGGGTTGATCAAACAAGAGACCCTCTCACTCTCTAGCTACCCTGCTTAGGAATTTCTTACCAACATAGAGGTTTGATGTAAGGTCGACGACCAGTCATAAAAATTGTCAATTCTTTATGGAGCTTTCTTATGCTCCACCTCCAACCACATTCTGATGGGAGAAAGCTTCAATGATGATGATTAAACAAAAGGCAAGTATGTCATAGAACAAATTGGTAACCGACTGATAACGAGCTTAATGGATTTACCAAGGAAGTACTATTAAGGCGCATTCTTTACAAAGAACGTCTATGGAATGGATATGAACTTAATCCAAGCCACAAATCATCTAAACAACCAATGAACCGAAAAAAAACATTACATATGACTTTCAAACTTCACAAAGTTACCTATGAGTATTAAGACCAAAATGTAGTAACAACCCAGACCACACTACAATTCCTCTATCATGTAGTGTTGAACACGTATCCGGCATGATGGACACTATGACCCATGTTGGTTGCACATACACGGCGACACGGGACACAGGACACGTGATGATTTTGGTTGGTCGTAGTCTAATGTGGAGTGTCAATTTCGTGTCCCAGGCGTATCCGACACGACGCGGACAAGGCACCGATTTCCGAACAAGATTGTTATATTTTTGTGACGTGGAGTACAGATCCATATCACAAAAAAACCAGATGACTCCTAACATAATCGTAACTAGTAGTAACATCAAGAAACCCTAAAATTTCTAACAAGAAGTCCTAAAATTTCAGTGATTGAGCAATTGTATCGATCCGATCTATATGAAGTGAATAGGAAAGAAAAAAAAAAGGGAAATTGTTGTTGTACCATTGATTAGTTGCAAAGAAATCGAGGCGAGGAAGACGAGCTGCCGCTTGGATCTACCACCACCATCGCTACTCATCTCTCTTGTAACTTTATTTTCTCTCTCCTCTCTCTCCCTCCCTCTCTAACTCTCTCTTGATATTAAAAATATATTTAATAAGCATGTAATAAAAGGAGTTTATTAATGAGGGTGAGCATATTCTTTTTTGGACCGAAAATATATCAAAATATTGAAAAAGAATTGGTTCGGTTCGATTTTATTCTGTTTTGAAAATCGAACCGAACCAATTAGAAAAGAATGGACCAAAAAATAAAGGATGAGCGTGTAATAGAGAACATGTAAAAAAAAAAAAAAAAAACTTACCAATTGAATAAGAAAGAAAAGAAAGTCTAAGCTGTATAAAATACATTGATCTAAATGCTAATTAACTTATTTTGAAATATACACATGAATATACTATTTTTTTATATTTTGCACCGAAATTGAAACAAAACATAATAAAACTATTTTTATCATAGTTGATGGTGATAGTAGGAGGAGCGGAGAACGAGACTTGGTATCAGGGCCGGCCCTGGCCCAGGGCGGCCAGGGCGACCGCCCAGAGCCCCATGAAATTTGGAGGCCCAAAA
Organism: Iris pallida; assembly: GCA_029216955.1. Classification (NCBI taxonomy): domain Eukaryota; kingdom Viridiplantae; phylum Streptophyta; class Magnoliopsida; order Asparagales; family Iridaceae; genus Iris; species Iris pallida. The sequence continues at coordinate 6,961,412 of JANAVB010028198.1, read as the reverse complement.
AAATTAATTTAAATGTATATATATATTAGTAATCTTATATTGAAAATAGAACTAATATATAATATGATTCTCCTTTATCACAAAACTTTTGTGGTGTAGTGGTAGTCAGGGCCGGCCCTGGGGTAAGCCGGACAAGCCTTGGGGCTTGGGCAACCCCCCTCTGCTAGGCAACCTCCCAGGCTCAGTATGATCCCACCAAAGATCAGGGTCATGAATGACCACCAGGACCAGCTGACAATAAGGGTCAAGGGGCAACCAAAATTAGCTCCAGGATAGGGCAACCCAACCCTCCGGGCCGGCCCTGGTGGTAGTTTGTTATACTTGTACATAAGAGGTCCTAGGTTTTAGCCTTGGTTGTATCCTTTTTTAGTACAATTTTTTTATATTATATATGGGCCCCATTTTAAAAAATTGCCTAGGGCCTCCACTAACTCAGGGCCGGCCCTGCTTGGTATAGGTGCATCATTAGGTGCTGGGTGCTGGGTACTATATGACATTTGTGGTGAACAACAATTATACTACTCTTGTAAGCCCCTGATTTTTTTCAAAAATTTTTAAACTAGTGTTAATTAATTATTAAATGTCATTATTGGTTTTAAAATAATTTAATATGATTTTAGGAATTTTCTAGAATTTTTAAATGAATTTTAAATGAGTTTTTAAATACAAAAATATTGGTTTGCAATTTTTCTAAATTATTTTAATATCGTTTTGCAATTTATTTAAATATTTTAATGTCATTATGGAATTATTGAATTGTTTTGATGTGTGGAATGCAATTTATTTATTGCATTACATACTGGGAGGACCTATTTGTAATTACCCTAAAACCTAGGGGGCCTATTGCAAACTACCCGAAACCCCCCCCCCCTGACCAGTCACTCTCTCTCTTCTCTGACTCGACGCTGCCCCGACCGACTCACCGACGCTGCCCCCGCCGAACCCGGCTGCCCCCACCGCCCTCTTTTCCTATAAAACACTCCCCCTCTCCCCCTGAACTAAACCCTAACCCTAAATCTCCTCCACGACTAATCGCTGCCCCGCTCTTCCCCGACGAACCCCTAAACCCTAACCCTACTCCGACGACCCCCAGCGCCGCCCCTACGCCGAGCACCACCGCCAACCACCACCACCATTCGACTCGCCCTGTCACTCCGACCCCAGCGCCACCACTCCGCCACCGCCACGACGTCTCCTCCGCCCGCCAGCTCGTTCGAAACCCCCTCCCCAAATCGGACACGTGAGTAGCATGACTCAAACCGTGTCGTACGTGTCTCGAACCCACGTATGTGGTTCGCCAGGACACGGGGACCCTCGTCCCATACTCGGACTCGTAGATGGACGCTCGTGCGTGTCGTGCATAGCACGGACACGCTGACTCTGTGTCCCAAACTGTCCGGACACATGGTCGAGTTTTATTATTTTTTTCATGTTATTTATTTCTAACCTAAATAAATGAATTAAAAACCTATTTCTAACAAACGGGCCAAATGGCCCACTGGACAGCGGCTGCAGTATTAAATCCCCCCCTTTCCTTGTTGCTGTTTCTTTTCTTTTCTTTTCCTTTTCTTTTTTTTCTTTTCTTTTGTTTTTATATATAATTATATATATATATATATATATATATATATATATATATATATATATATATATATATATATGTATACATATATTTGTATATATGTATATATGTATTATTATTCATACTATATTTAAGTATATATATAGTTGCTGTTTTTTTATATATATGTATGAATATACTTCATTATTTTATGTATATATATATATATATGTGTATTATGTATACATATATATTTATGTATATATATTTCCTTATGTATATATATTATTATATATATACTATTATATATATATATGTATACATTAATTTTGTATATATATATATATGTTATATAGTTGAGTATTTTCTTATATGTATGTATATATACATATATTTGTATATATATATATAATATAGTTGAGCATTTTCCTATATATGTAAATATCCCTATATTTATATATATATATATTAGTTCCTATGTATATTTTACTTAGCTTAGTGTAAATTATTTATATAAAATAATGTTCATACTTTTATAAGTTACTATGTAAAACTTTACCCTATTAAAATAATAATATTTATTTTGACTATTACCAACTTGTATTTTTATTGTATTTAAATTACTGCAACCATTTGGTGTCCAAGCCTAGCATGGGTTTTTGGGCCCAAATGTGTTTTCACACATTCAAGACCTGTACAAGTCATATTGGACTTGATTCATGGCCTTGGGTCCTGTATTTGAACTTTGGTTCAAATTATATACATGGACAAAATACGCAGATAATTAATTATTGTGTGCATTGCTGTTTTTGATTTTCTAAAAATACTTAAAGTATTGCTAAAATTATGGAAAAATAGTATTTAGATACTATGTTAAGTTGGCTATTTTAGTATAATTTTTGTAGTATTTAATTTACTGTTTTGCCACTAGTTTGGCATATGAAACCAAAACTCATTTTCTGTATACTTAGGAAAACTGATTTTTATAAAATATTTGTACTGGTTAATAAATTCCAGAAAAATTATAATAAATTTCTATAATTAGCAAGGATTGTTTTGGTACTTTGTTTTATGTAAAACTAGGCTTTTTGCCTATCTCTAAAATTGTTAGAACACAATGATCTTTTAATTTATTTATTGATTAATTACGACTTGTAGCTTTTTGTGTTATTTGGAGTTTTAGTCGTGTTGAACCCCATCCCTCACTAGTGTAAAGACCCTAGAAAGTTAGTTAACATAGTGTGTCACCCCACATTGGTCTCCTATGCCAAGTCATCATTTTTGGCTAGGTGCCCAGTCACAAGTCGTGTCGCACCAATTAATGTCCTAGTGTTTTAGCTTAGTGTAAAAGCTAAGTTTATGTATGTATTTCTACAGTGACGAGTTACCGACATCCATAGCACTTTTATCGCAGCTTGTTTTGCTAGAGGCAAGTACATCTACAAACTCATTTACTGTCTTTTAATGCTAGAACATGTATTAACCATGTTAAATGCTGATCCTTGGGGTAGCAAGTTAAAACGTCACATGTTGTACTTTCCATTACTACCATGCTTAGAACAGTCTTGCTGTATCTCTCACATGATTAGAATATGGGTTATGGGGAAACTGATAGTATTGTACGTGATCATGACCCCCCTACAGTAGCGAGCTCGGTCGCATTTTATATGCATACCTTGCCGCAGGCCATTATTCCGCATTTCTGTACGGATGTACACCTATGCCTGTTGACTTGTACGTATGTACATTTTATTTACATTGTACCTCGGTACATTGTACATCTATTGACCGATCACGTACTTACTACAGTTTTAAACATTACATATACATCTGTCTTTATGACATATGTATCCTTGCCATGATAGATTATGAGATATACCATGATTCCAGATATGCCATGTTCCCTGTGTTACTATGATATTGTGATCCCAGTTGTACCATGAGGCCATGTTCCCAGTGTTTTCTGTTTTATAGACTTATCATACCATGTTTCTTGTGTACATCTCTTCCATTATATGTTCAGTATTTTAGTTGTAGAGGTTGTACTTGCTCCCGTCCTGACAGGATAACGTTGTAGGTATACTTACTGAGGAAGAGTTGCTCTGTGATTCGTATTATGGAGTCACTGCCGAGGACCCGGTTTTGCCATGCGAGGATGTTCCTGCGGGGAGACTCGCCTAGTTTGCGTAGTCACTTGGGATACTTAGTATAGTCATGTATTAGACTACATTATTTTGTAACTGGACATGTATCCAGTTTTACATTTCAGTTTACTTGTACTTGGATATTTTACTATATACGACGACTTTTGTGTTTGGAGCATTTATGATTCTTCTTCACTTATAGAACTGTTAGCACATTTAGTCTTATCTTGTTATCTCTAGAACAGCTTACTGCGCTTTATCTTAAGCGTAGGCTGGACATGGCTCGGCCCGGCCCAACAATTTGGGTAACGGGTCGTGACAACTCTGCAAGCGCTTTTGCGCGCGGTCATACTCACACGATGCGACCGAGAGGCCGAACGCGTAGGGAGAGGGGCGGGCCCGCCTCGTGCGAACACGCACGCGTGCCAAACATCTTTTATGGGTGAACAAAGCATGCCTAGTATGGCGACCTGGATACAGTTGGTGATGTAGAATTGTGTGCTCGTCTGTCTTTAAATATGGGACAGTTTACGTTAATTATCTTACATTTTATATTTCTTATATAAGCTATTTTTATTTTGAAACTAATTACACATATCACCCCTATGTTTTATATTTTCTCTAAAGAATTATAACACTAACAGACATTATCTTAAAAATAAAATATGAAGCAGATGGGTGATCCCCGTAATTAGAGGTGATCAGATTTCGATTTTGGAACTGAAACCGATCTGAACCGACCTGATTTAACATGGTGTCTATGTTGTATATTTTATGTTGTATTTGTAAACTGGTAAGTGATGCCTGTGTTGTAATCCAAGAGCATTATGCAAAGTGGTTGCTGTGGTGTGCATTATGTAAACCCGTGCCTAATGCCTATACTGTAAAATGGTGCCTATGTAGACTGGTCTCTATTAAATTTTCTTCTTTTAACATAAAATGTTTGTGGTGTAGTGGTTATTATGTTATACTTAGGTCTTAGGTTCAAATCTTGATGGAAATTTTTAAAAATTTACTTATAATTTAATTCTTTTTAATTTCTTTAACATTATATATGGATCCTATTTTGAAAGTTTGTCAAGGACTTCCATAAACTCAGAAACGGTCCTGATCAAACGCATACCGAAAATGCATTTACATACTACGATCACTATAAAATACATTAAAACAAATCAAAATCTTTAAATTGCTCATATTGTCGTCTTATTTGTCGACGCTCATACAACATAAATATCAGATACTTTATAATATTATTTAATATTAAACAATTATGATAATTATCCCATAAAATAAGTATTCCATAATGAACAATAATTATATTATTTAATACAATTTAATTTTTAACAAATTACTTGATGATATTAGTTGTTGATACTTAAACTAATTTTTTTAATATTAGTATTAATAAATAATTGTCAATCTAGATAGATAATTAATTATTATTATCATAATGTAATTTTTTATTTTTCCACCAGATACTTCAAATCCTACATCAACACTCCTAGGTTCCAAGTTTCACTTCTTCAACGTATCCAAACAAATAAAGTATAACTATACGTGGATGCAAAATTGCATATTCCGAGTTTAGACTTTCACAATGGCCAAAGAGCATCTTTGTCTCGTCTCACTTATACAGACATACATTGTTTAGCGAAATTTAAATAAGGAAAGCAAGTCTGAATTTGTTTGGATTTATATATTCTTCTTTACAAATTGAGTAAGAAAATAGAGTAAAAACATGGCCCATATAGTTGAGCGGTAGAGCGTTTAGTCTTTTAAAATGATCTTAGTTTGCGGAAATATGTGGATGTGTGTAAAAGTTGAGAATAGTAGATCAAAATAATATGTAACATAACGTCCACCCAAATAACATTTAACACAGCGTCCACAAAGTTCCGTGCATTACGTCGGACATCGCAATTTTTTGTGTATTTTGTTACAAAAAATTGTGGAAAGAAAATTAGTTTTATAGAAATAAGGTCAAATGGTATGCAACACAACGTATACAAAGTTCCGTGCGTTAGGTCAGCCATCGCAGAAAAAAAAAAGTTTTTTTGTATTTTGTTATCAGAAAGTTGTGGAAGGAAAATTAGTGTCATAGAAATAAGGATGCTAAAATGAAATATATTTGAAGTTGTAAAAATATAGTGTAACAGAAACAAGAATGCTACAACAATACTGGAAAATAGAATTTTAAAGAAGAATATGCAGCTTGGAAGTTGAAAGATGATTTTAAAGAAAAATATATACGCTTGAAGTTGAAAAAAAAAACTAGTGTATGAAAAATAAGAACACTAAAATGGTAATACATTGGAAGATATAAAGAATTTACGTTTTAAATTAAGAATGATATATTATTTTGTTAGTGTTAAAAATAACGTAACATTTTAACAATTTTTAAAAGTTGTTGCCACCAAGATTCGAACTAAGGATCTATAAAGTAAAAGTATAAAACTATAACTGCTACACCACAATATTTTTATGTTAAAAAAAGCACATGATATATACTAAATCTATTGTAGATAGATCTATGTTGGTGTTCCCTTTCATTTGGAGGCTCCGGATCGTCGTCCGGCCTGCCCTGGGCAAGGGCTGCCCCTGCAAATGGCCACGATATGAGCTTGCCTGGGCCACGAATTGGACGTCCGTTCATGATAACTCAACGGATCGGGTGTCGCGCGGACGGTCGAGGACCGGCACCATTCTATCGCAGGTATAAACGACGACCGACCACGCGGCCTGTAATACCCAGATCTCGTATTACGTATTTGGAATACGTATACGTAATTTGACCCGTATTGCATGTCTTCCTGCTTGATTTATTCTAGCATTTCATTGATTGGTTTATTCTTGGGTTGGTTCGGCTTGGCTTGGTTTGCTTTGGTTCATCATGAACCAAGGGTGAACCCTCCTACCTACCACCACCCTCTTTATTTATAACCCCTTCCTTTTCTCTCTCATCATTATTTCCTTCTTCATTTACTCTCCACCATTACTTCTTCAACCACAAAAGGGAGAGTGAGAGAGAGCTTAGGCAAGTGCAAACTTGCTTCATGATGGATCTCAAGTTTTATTGTTCCGTTCTCTTCCTTACTTGATTCTAAGATACTTTAGAACTTGGCATTTTCCATTTTGATGGTTATATTTTTGTAGATCTAAGTTTTAAGTTCCTTCTTGTTTAGTTTTCTTGGTTTTGATCTCTAAAAACTTGGTATTTCCAAAAACTAATGGTTCTATGTTGTAGAGAATTCAATTTCCTTTAGTTTTGGCTTTTGTTTCGCTTGATTTCGACTCCGGATGAGTAAGTTATGGCCATTACAAGTTTTCGAAACTTTCATGGCTGAACTTGCTGTTTGGGGACGATGAACCTCATGCGCCCGGGAGGCCAGGCACCGGGAGGCCATGCGCCGTGAAGTCCCGGCAACGCATCCCTTAACTCCGAGCGTGTCATGCGCGTAGGTTCGCTACGCGCATGTACTGAAGACGCAACGTGAGTTTCTCATGCGCCGATTTCGTGCAGGAATCTCATGCGCCGATTCGTGCAGGAATCCCATGCGCCGATTGTGCAGGAATCTCATGCGCCGATTCGTGCAGGAATCTCATGCGCCGATTCGTGCAGGAATCCCATGCGCCGATTCGTGCAGGAATCTCATGCGCCGATTCGTGCAGGAATCCCATGCGCCGATTCGTGGAGGAATCTCATGCGCCGATTTGTGCAGGAATCTCATGCGCCGATTCGTGTAGGACTCTCATGCGTCGATTTGTGCAGAAATCTCATGCGCCGATTTGTGCAGGAATCCCATACGCCGATTGTGCAGGAATCTCATGCGCCGATTTGTACAGAAATCTCATGCGCCGATTCGTGCAGGAATCCTATGCGCCGATTGTGCAGGAATTCCATGCGCCGAAATTGCTCTATTTCGCTGTTTTTTGCCTGTTTAAGTTGTTTTGTAGCTAGAATCTTGAAAAACTCAAAACATGAAAGTTGCAGATCTTTTCCTTGGCTTCAAGAATATGTCACTAGTTATTTTTATGCAAGTTTCTCTCATTCATGATAATGTAAGGATAGAACACGATAGTGGCCTGTTAAGGCGCACTCTTGACAAGTACCAAGTGGACATGACATGACCTGATAGTGGCCCGCCGTGGCGCACTCCTGACAAGTATACCTGACATGATATACCTCGGATTGCTGTTGCGACGGCTAACCTGACATGACATGACTTGATAAGTATAAACAACCTGGACACCGTGGACGATTGTGCTTGTACAATAAACCAGTCTTGTCTTGCATCATGCTTAGGATGGGACCCCTGAGTACCACGGTCAGGAGTACCTACTGAAATGGACTAAGGCTAATAACTAGATTAACACAGTAGTCATGAAGAGATTTCCCATCTACAGGCAATCCCGTTATCTGGGCGCCCTACTTGGGATCTGTAGCCTGCCGTCGAGTAGGACACATTTTCAGCACACTGTCATGTGTTGCACCTTCTAAGTCACCTAAGGGTACATGTATTTCCTGGACGATGTACCCACTTGAATTCAATTCTAAATGCGTCCGGATAACCTGGATGGTCTGCAGGGCTTGTGGCTGTGGAATAATCTCATTGCATCTTGCTAGTAACTAGGCTTGTGATAACCCTAGTTAGTTAAAGTATCAAGCCGTACTTATTGCTTGGCCGTGAATGATTGAATGGAGTCTAACCCTGTCTATTCTTGCCTCGATCCTGTACAAGATTGTTATATGACATGATTACTTGTGCTTGCTTTTTTTTTAACAATAAAGATCAGGGGACCAGTTCTGTTCAGGCGAAGGGTTACAACCCCGGTCCTTGTTTGGTTTACGGGTTGTAACCTGGCTCCCGGAGCAGTTCTGTGTTCTCTCTTCGTTTATTGTCTTGTTGTACCCCATGACATGCTCGACATGCTTTACCTTACGTCAAGATCATGATTATTTACACTGGCCTTATTGATAAATGGTGGGGATACCAAGTTCCGTTCAGATGAAGAGTTATAACCCCGGTCCTTGTTTGGTTTACGGGTTGTAACTTGGTTATCTGAATAGTCCCATGGTTATCACATCGTATATCATCGGTCATGCCTTTCCTTAATTAATATCTTTTATTATGTAATTATATTCTTGTGCTAATTGCTGGTTTTAGTTCCTAAGTGAAGCCTCCTTTGTGGCACTTACTCTTCTGGGGTCTGACCCAGCTGGTTTTGTATGGCCAGATATCAGAGCAGCTCCAGAGGATCTACTGGTTTTTCAGCCCGATGGTGAACACCAGGCGTAACCAGGGCCACGAGTAGATTTATTTTTGTTCTCCCACTCTATTGTAAAATTATTCTTTTGAGGCATTTAGCCGGCGGACACGTGTTAGCTCGTATTGCACCTTTATTTACTGTCTGCCTACGGGCTGTAACATGATTGGCAACCTAGGGTTGATCATGTATGACCAAACTCTTGCTAGTCCTCACATTTTGTAACGACTAGCTTCATGATCAGCTGAATATGTAATATTTGGGATGCCTTACTATTGTATATTTGGTGATCTTACATCTTGTAATATTTACTGGTTTGTGATTGAGACACTAGGCTTGTTATTGACCTTAAGAGACTGTTGGCTTGTAGATAAACCCTCATATATCTAGACAGCCGTGACCGTATAATGAGGTGGATTCCATTTCATTATACGTAGCTGGCTATGTCTGCCCCCGCTCTCCAGTATTCTGGTTCTGGGGCGTGACATGGTTTAAGTGGTGGGCCCATGCAGGTCTTGTAATTCAAGATATGTGAGGGTTTACCGAATAGATGTCTCAATCAGTATTCGCCCTTGATCTCTGCTCGTATCTTTCAAATCCCTGAGAATCTTGACCTGATCACATGCTTGTATCGTTGATCTGTCCTGGTCCTTCCTTATTGTTTCCTATGTCGTCTTCTTCAGCGGCATTGTTCCTGGACCTGCCGATCAGCAAGGCGGATCACCTCCCGTGGACCAGCAGCAACCATAAGATCAGGCCCAGCACTCAGGAGCAGCCTCCCGAGTCGTACCCACTGGAGGAGAGCCGCCAGTTCAGCCAGTCCAGCCTGCAGAGCCTGATGATGGCACTTTGGTGGGTCTCATCAGATCATTGTTAGCTTCCCAGGATCGTAGAGGTGATGCATTGCACCAGGCAGTGGAAGATGCTTTGAACAGAGGCGATCGTCATGGGAACAGTGCAGCAAACAGTTTCAAGCGCCTGAACCCTCCATTCTTCGATGGCAGTGAAGATGCTATCGCTGCTGACGCGTGGCTCCAGGATACTGAAGTGATTCTAGAGGCAGCCAGGACTCCAGAAGCCGAGAAGGTGGCCGTAGTACGCCTGCAGTTGTTGGATCTTGCCCGCAGCTGGTGGGCAGCGCAGGCCGTTGGATTATTGGCACCCATTGCTTGGACAGTATTCAGAAAGAGATTCCAGACAAAGTACTTCGATGCGGTGGCTCGGTACGATCTACAGACCAAGTTCACCAATCTGAAGCAAGGAGGCAGAACGGTCGACGGATATGCGGCCGAGTTCTCCAGGCTTAGTCGGTTTGCTCCCACCTTGGTGGCGACCGAGTTTGACAGAGCCCAGCGATTCCAGCAGGGGCTCCACCTTGAGATTTTGTTGGCAGTGGAACAGTTTGAGCATCAGACTTTCGATGCAGTACTGAGGGCAGCTAGGAGGCACGAGTATACCTCCCACAGGATCGTGGACAGGACCGGAGGTCGGAAGCGATCTCACGACCAGATGACCCAGTCGACAGCACCAGCCCCAGCAGTCAGGGCCTTGACAATTGGAACTCCGAGGCAGGCGGCCTCAGTGACGTCGGTCACGTCCCCTCAGCAACAGAAGCAGAAACAATCTTCCGCAATGGGCTGCACTCATTGTAGAAAGCCAGGACACGTTGTTTCGGAGTGTCGCAGAGCACAGGGATTGTGCTTGGCTTGTGGAGCACCGGACCACAAGATAGGGTCCTGTCCGAATAGAGCAGGTTCCTCCTCATCGGCCCAGACTAGTCCCTCGGTAAGGGGACCAGCCCCAGTCCAGCAGCAACATCAGTACCAGCCTCCGAGGCCATTGCCGCTTCAGACCCAAGTATTCCAGCAGCAGGGACCCCAACAGTAAGCCCTGGTCTAAGCTTAGATTCAGAACCGGCAGAGAGGTTCCTAGCAGGATATCTTCCCTCTTTCTCGTACCTTCGATTTCCTTGCTTACATACATGATTGCATATTGATTGCTTAGTATAGCTTGCCTGAGATTAGTATAGCTTGTTCTTGTCCCTCTAGCCTCTTAATTAAATTCCGAGGACGGAATTCTTTAAAGGTGGGTAGAGTTGTAATACCCAGATCTCGTATTACGTATTTGGAATACGTATACGTAATTTGACCCGTATTGCATGTCTTCCTGCTTGATTTATTCTAGCATTTCATTGATTGGTTTATTCTTGGGTTGGTTCGGCTTGGCTTGATTTGCTTTGGTTCATCATGAACCAAGGGTGAACCCTCCTACCTACCACCACCCTTTTTATTTATAACCCCTTCCTTTTCTCTCTCATCATTATTTCCTTCTTCATTTACTCTCCACCATTACTTCTTCAACCACCAGGAGGGAGAGTGAGAGAGAGCTTAGGCAAGTACAAACTTGCTTCATGATGGATCTCAAGTTTTATTGTTCCATTCTCTTCCTTACTTGATTCTAAGATACTTTAGAACTTGGCATTTTCCATTTTGATGGTTATATTTTTGTAGATCTAAGTTTTAAGTTCCTTCTTGTTTAGTTTTCTTGGTTTTGATCTCTAAAAACTTGGTATTTTCAAAAACTAATGGTTCTATGTTGTAGAGAATTCAATTTCCTTCAGTTTTGGCTTTTGTTTCGCTCGATTTCGACTCCGGATGAGTAAGTTATGGCCATTACAAGTTTTCAGAACTTTCATTGCTGAACTTGCTGTTTGGGGACGATGAACCTCATACGCCCGGGAGGCCATGCGCCGGGAGGCCATGCGCCGTGAAGTCCCGGCAACGCATCCCTTAACTCCGAGCGTGTCATGCGCGTAGGTTCGCTACGCGCATGTACTGAAGACGCAACGTGAGTTTCTCATGCGCCGATTTCGTGCAGGAATCTCATGCGCCGATTCGTGCAGGAATCCCATGCGCCGATTGTGCAGGAATCTCATGCGCCGACTCGTGCAGGAATTCCATGCGCCGATTCGTGCAGGAATCTCATGCGCCGATTCGTGCAGGAATCCTATGCGCCGATTCGTGCAGGAATCTCATGCGCCGATTTGTGCAGGAATCTCATGTGCCGATTCGTGCAGGACTCTCATGCGCCGATTTGTGCAGAAATCTCATGCGCCGATTCGTGCAGGACTCTCATGCGCCGATTTGTGCAGAAATCTCATGCACCGATTTGTGCAGGAATCCCATGCGCCGATTGTGCAGGAATCTCATGCGCCGATTTGTGCAGAAATCTCATGCGTCGATTCGTACAGGAATCCTATGCGCCGATTGTGCAGGAATCCCATGCGCCGAAATTGCTCTATTTCGCTGTTTTTGCCTGTTTAAGTTATTTTGTAGCTAGAATCTTGAAAAACTCAAAACATGAAAGTTGCAGATCTTTTCCTTGGCTTCAAGAATATGTCACTAGTTATTTTTATGCAAGTTTCTCTCATTCATGATAATGTAAGAATAGAACACGATAGTGGCCTGTTAAGGCGCACTCTTGACAAGTACCAAGTGGACATGACATGACCTGATAGTGGTCCGCCGTGGCGCACTCCTGACAAGTATACCTAACATGATATACCTCGAATTGCTGTTGCGACGGCTAACCTTACATGACATGACTTGATAAGTATAAACAACCTGGACACCGTGGACGATTGTGCTTGTGCAATAAACCAGTCTTGTCTTACATCATGCTTAGGATGGGACCCCTGAGTACCACGGTCAGGAGTACCTACTGAAATGGACTAAGGCTAATAACTAGATTAACACAGTAGTCATGAAGAGATTTTTCAGCTACAGGCAATCCCGTTATCTGGGCGCCCCACTTGGGATCTGTAGCCTGCCGTCGAGTAGGGCACATTTCCAGCACACTGTCATGTGTTGCACCTTCTAAGTCACCTAAGGGTACATGTGTTTCCTGGACGATGTACCTACTTGAATTCAACTCTAAATGCGTCCGGATAACCTGGATGGTCTGCAGGGCTTGTGGCTGTGGAATAATCTCATTGCATCTTGCTAGTAACTAGGCTTGTGATAACCCTAGTTAGTTAAAGTATCAGTCGTACTTATTGCTTGGCCGTGAATGATTGAATGGAGTCTAACCCTGTCTATTCTTGCCTCGATCCTGTACAAGATTGTTACATGACATGATTACTTGTGCTTGCTTTTTTTTAACAATAAAGATCAGGGGACCAGTTCTGTTCAGGCGAAGGGTTACAACCCCGGTCCTTATTTGGTTTACGGGTTGTAACCTGGCTCCCGGAGCAGTTCTGTGTTCTCTCTTCGTTTATTGTCTTATTGTACCCCATGACATGCTTGACATGCTTTACCTTACGTCAAGATCGTGATTATTTATACTGGCCTTATTGATAAATGGTGGGGATACCAAGTTCCGTTCAGATGAAGAATTACAACCCCGGTCCTTGTTTGGTTTACGGGTTATAACTTGGTTATCTGAATAGTCCCATGGTTATCACATCGTATATCATCGGTCATGCCTTTCCTTAATTAATGTCTTTTATTATGTAATTATATTCTTGTGCTAATTGCTGGTTTTAGTTCCTAAGTGAAGCCTCCTTTGTGGCACTTGCTCTTCTGGGGTCTGACCCAGCTGGTTTTGTATGGCCAGATACCAGAGCAGCTCCAGAGGATCTACCGGTTTTCCAGCCCGATGGTGAACACCAGGCGTAACCAGGGCAACGAGTGGGTTTATTTTTGCTCTCCCACTCTATTGTAAAATTATTCTTTTGAGGCGTTTAGCCGGTGGGCACGTGTTAGCTCGTATTGCACCTTTATTTACTGTCTGCCTACGGGCTGTAACATGATTGGCAACCTAGGGTTGATCATGTATGACCAAACTCTTGCTAGTCCTCACATTTTGTAACGACTAGCTTCATGATCAGCTGAATATGTAATGTTTGGGACGCCTTACTATTGTATATTTGGTGATCTTACATCTTGTAACATTTACTGGTTTGTGATTGAGATACTAGGCTTGTTCTTGACCTTAAGAGACTGTTGGCTTGTAGATAAACCCTCATATATCTAGACAGCCGTGACCGTATAATGAGGTGGATTCCATTTCATTATACGTAGCTGGCTATGTCTGCCCCCGCTCTCCAGTATTCTGGTTCTGGGGCGTGACACGGCCCGTCGTGCGTGGTCGGCGTCGTTCGACACCGTAAGGACGTCGTGCGCATAGAACGGATGACTGGACAATATTGGTCGTCGTAAGCGTCGTGAAAACGTCGGGGGCGCCTTCGACGTCGTGGACGAAGCGAGGCGTTGAGTTGCGGACGTCGAAAGACGTCATGGCCGTCTCGTAGCGCGCAGCTCTGGAGCGCACGGAATGCACGGGGTGTGCGTGCTGGGCGATTATGACAAAGCCAGTGCGGATAAGATCCGCACGAAAAGTCCGAAGTGACATGACGACCAGCTAAAAAAAATCGTATACGGGGGACACGATTTAACTGAAGCCTGCACGTGCTGGTTAAAAAAAAAATTTCGAATAAAAAAACCAAATGGTCTGAACCAAAAATATTTGGAATGAGAGCATCTCCAATACTAATGTGACTTTGTGAAAAGTTGTTGTGAAAGTTGGAAATAAAATAAATATCTCTATACTTTGACTTAAAAGTTGAAAAAAAGAGTAAACATCTCAATGCTTTTTTATAGTGAAGATTTTTCTACTTCATTGTCCTTACGTAGTTTTACAAAAAAGACATTGTCTTGTACCTGATGTCACATAGAAATTACAACACATTACAAGACAATAGGTAGTAGGCACTTCGAAATTACAACATAATAGAGTTGTTGGAGATGCACTAAATCCTTGTTTGGTTCGCGAAAAAGAAAGGAAAGGAAATGAAATGAAATCAATTCCTTGTTATTTATTTTCTTTTAAGAAACTACAATTTCTATCGATTTTTTTCGGTGTTTGTAAATGTCAAGAAATTGGAAGGAAAAAAATGAATACTTAAGGCCTAGTTTGGTTTGCAGAAAGGAAAGGAAATTGATTCTTTCATATATTTTTTTCTTTAGAAAATTATAATTCCAATCAATTTTCTTTCATGTGTTTGGGGAAACCAAAAAAATTGGGAGAGAAAGTGAATCCGTAGGCCATGTTTGGTTCGCATAATTGGAGTCTTGGAAAAGAAAAGTGATTCATTTCCTTTGTTTGGATGCCAAAGAAAATGAGCAGGAAAAAAAATGATTTCGAAAAGGAGGGAAAATAGGGAAAAAGTGATTCCTTCCACCAACCCAAGCATTCATTTTCCTCCTCTAAAGATTCACTTTCCCTCTCAATTTTCTTGATTTTTTTAAACACCAGAAATAAAATTGATTGAAATTGTTTCCCAATAGAAAGGAAATATCATATAATCAATTTCCTTTACTTTCCTTTCCGCGAACCAAACGAGGCCTTTGAGGGAAAAAATGAATCATTGGATTGGTGGGTGGGAGGAACCATTTTTTCTCCTAATTTTCCTCTTCACGAGAATCAAATTCCTTTTCATTTCCTTTGGCATCTAAACAAAGGAAATGAATAACTTTACTTTTCCAAAACTCCAATTCTACGAACCAAATATGACCTAAAGGTGAAAAAATGAATCTTTATGTGGATGATGAAACCATTCCCCCCTTCTCAATTATCTTTCCAACATTTTTTCTTTCCTCATCACTTCCTTTGACAACAAACATAGAAATATGAGTAATAACTTTTCTTTCCCGACTCCATGATAATGTGAACCAAACAAGGTCTAAAAATTATTGTTGTACTTCTTATTCTTATTCTCTACGGTGGTTAGAGTAGAGGAGTGAATTTTGGCTGCTCGTGCGGCGCCACAAGGGCGTCGAGAAGACGTCGTAAGGACGTCGTGCGCATAGAACGGGTGGCTGTGCGGCATCGGCTGTCGTATGCGTCGTGAAGACGTCGGGGGCGCCTTCGGCGTCGTGGACAAAACGAGACGTTGAGTTGCAGGCATTGAAAGACGTCATCGCCGTCTCTTGGAGCTATGGAGTGTACAAGGTGTGCGTGTGGAACGATGATGACAAAGCCAATGCGGACAAGATCCGCACGAAAAGTCCGAAATAATATGACGACCGGCTAAAAATCGTGTGCAGGGGACACACGATTTAACTGAACCTGCACGTGCTGGTTAAAAGAAAAAAAAGAAAAAAAAGAAAATCCCAGCCACTGAGCTTGATATGGACATTTGGAATCAAATCACAACCGTCATTAGATTCACCTCAAAACACTCTTCCGAGTACATAATAAAATTAGGGGTGAGCATTCGGTTTATTCGGTTTAAACCGAACCGAATAACCCAAAACCGAATTGGACCGAAACCGAATAAGCAAAACCGAAACCGAACCGAATTGGCCCAAAACCGAATCAAACCGAACCGAATTAAATCGGTTCGATTTTCGGTTTATTCGGTTTATTCATATTTTTTTGAGCTTTTTTTTGTTAATATATATAGTAACTAAATATACATAGACATATTTAGTATATACATATATATATTTAGTATGTACCTATATATATTAATACTTATATATAGTACACACACACACACACACACACCGAAACCGAAACCGAAACCGAAAACCGAAACCGAATAAGAAAATTTAGTATTTTCAAAACCGAAACCGAACCGAATTTTTTTAAAACCGAACCGAACCTCTTATTCGATTCGGTTCAGTTCGGTTCTGTTTTCGGTCCAAAACCGAATAATGCTCACCCCTAAATAAAATCACAACCGTCAGAGATTTCTCCTCCTCCTCCTCCTCCTCCTCCTCATTGGAGTCCATGAGATCACCACACGCTTTATATATTAACCCTCTTAAAATCTGATGGTCCAGAATTTTACATGGGCGCATCTGGTGTAGTGGTATCATAGTACCCTCCCACGGTACTGACCAGGGTTCGATTCCCTGGATGCGCAATTTTTTTGATTCTTAATTTAAATTTTCATATGGCTTAAGTAACAAAATTTTGTGTATATTCATTTTCGCCCCTTCCATTTTAGACTATATTATGTGTAACTCTAGTTTCGTTTCTTTTCTCTTCCACATAAACATTTTCTTTAGAGAACTTGTTAATAAGAGTGCAGTACTATCATAGAACTGTAGTTACTGTACTATGTCGATGGTCACCAACTAGTGGACTTGGGGCAGATTTGGTTTGCAGAATGAACAACGTAATATAATTGATATTAGGCTAAATTATAATTTGATACTCTTAACTATTCAATTTTTTTCAACTTGATACTATTAATTTTTATAGGTACTAACTTAATACCATCATTAACTGATATTTTTAATTAGATATATAAAAAAAGAGAGACAAAATTGTCCTCTTTTTCCTCCAACCACCACCCCTATAGCTCCCCCCTCCGCCCCTCGTCTCCCCATGCCCCCCACCCCCCCCCCCCCCCCCCCACCCCCGCGGCGGCTGCCCCCACCGCCGCCCCCACCGCTGCTGCCATCTCGACTGCTCCACCCGCTTGTCCTTAGATGCACCGCCCCCTGCCTCCGCCCCCTCCCCTCTCTGCATGTAGCGGCGGCGGCGCACTACCAGAATAAGTCATATTAGCGACGCCAATAAACGTCGCTAATATGACAAAAAACGTCGCTAATCGTATTTACCGACGTTTTTAGCGACGTTTTCCTGTGGTAGCGGAAAGCCATGTCGCTGACAGGCAAAACGTCGGTAATCGTCGCCATTACCGACACTTACCGACGTCAATAAACGTCGGTAATTGACCGACGTTCACCGACGCCACGTCGGAAAAATGGCGACGTCTCAGACGTCGGTCAACGTCGGTGAATTTAGCGACGTATGCTAGTTGTTACCGACGTTCACCGACTCTATAGACGAGGGAAACTGAGACGCTAAACGTTGGTAAACGTCGCTATACCTGGTGATTTACCGACGTTTAGCTGCATCGCTAAACGTCGGTAAATGTCGCTAAATTACAAAAAAATAAAAAAATTACAGAATGTCCACAGAATTACATTTTTTACCTGCAGTTCAATAAATAACAAAAAAAATCACAAGCACATTTTCTTCCTGGGTTTGCCGACCCCTTCGGTGGAACACTCAACACTGGTACATCACAATATACATATTTATCAACGCAAACAAGAGTAAAAGTCTACAAGAGTAAAATATCCAAAGTCAGTAAACGAATATCCAAAGTATACAACCAATATCCACATGAATCCACAACCAATAATGAAAGTCTACACAAACAAATAATCCACAACCAATACTGAAACAACATAAACAAACACTAAAAAAATACAACAATCTCGTAAAACAGCCCTAACTCGGACTACTGCGAATCTGGAGGAGGAGGGGCACCGCCGCGCCTCAAGGATAGGAACATCTCATACTCCTTCCGTGAAATCGTCACCGATGAAAAAGGTAGTGACGTCGGTGGAGTTGGAGGTAGTGACGCCGACGGAGTCGACAACGATGAAGGCGCACCCGGAGGACAATAACGCTCCAACGCTTCTAGTGGCTCATGGTAGTAATGCATGGTAGATAACAGCCTCGTACTGCTATCAACCATCGAATCCTGCATCAACGTGAGCCTCTCGCCCATGGACAGCTGTGATGTCTGCAGATCCGTCACGCTGCGCTCTATCGATGCTCTAAGATCAGTGACGCCCCACTCTGTCCTCTCAGTCACATCCCTGAGCTCCATAATGCTGCGGTCGAGCGTATCCAATCGTGCTATGAGCGCAGCATCATCCGTCTGGTGCTGCTCCTGGATCCGTCGTAGCAGCTCGTCACAGACAGACTCCACCATCTGCTGGACTCGGACAGACTCCTGGGAGGACTGTGGGCCATGCACACTAGCATGAGAGGCCCTAGAGGACTGTGTCGCAACTATGGAGCCATAGGATCCCGTACCGTACTACGTACCCCTGTGGAGACCACCAGTGGCGGTATAGTACCCCGTCCCGTAAAGTCAATCGGAGGAATCGAAATGCCGACGACGTTCGGACTTAGCCTTGCAACGGCTGCTCGAAGGCTCGCTCGGTCGAGGCGACTCCTCGCTCAGGTGGGGTAGTTTCGATGAACTTGCCTCATCTTAGCCTTCACATAATAACTCGTATGGTTTTCAACTTGCACAAGTTAGGCTTGTTAATAAAAGAGACGCATCCACATAGCTAAGGAAATAATTCCGACCCATCGGAATGTCTTAGAACATGGAAATGGTCCCACGGTCTATTTAGAAGTCGGCCCAGCGTGCTTTCAAATGACACTCGATCCTTCGTTCCCATGGCTTGGGAGAAGGAAGTTGGCCTAAGTTGCTAAGTCGTCCCGACACTCGAATAAGTCTAAGTCATAGGCGTCGCCCGTACGAATGCTTGATAAAGCATGCACTGTCCCGTCGTTTTGCCCCAACGCTTGTATTGGCCTAAGTCATAGGCGTCGCCCGCCTGAATGCTTGAAAATACATGTACGGTCCCATCGTCCAAGCCATGGCATAGACTTCACACGTCCCACGAGTTAAGTCATCTTGCACGGCTTGTTGGCTTAAGTCTAGGCACCCGAGAACTTGGTTGTTTAAGTCGATCCCGTGCATAGCACGTTCCCTCGATGCGTAGCTTGGCGTAGCCCTTGCTTGTCGAGTCATTGCCCGAATAAGTTAGACAAGTATTGTGCTGGGCTATCGAAGCCATTTCTAGCACTGTCCTGCTCTAGCTGCGGTTGTCAAGTCACGTAGTCCCTTGAGAACAAGGCTCATCGTATAAAGTATATGACTTGAGCGATAGCATTGCCTATAGAACCAGGTCTGTCTAAGGCACGAGCTACAGTGGATCTAGTAAAGAGTATACCACAATCAAAGGAAGTCCACGCGACTTGTTGTTGCCGAGATCGATCCCGCTACTTGGGAGTCTCGCTAAAAGTTTTGATAAGGAAGTGCACGAGATCGGTCCCACTGCTTGGGAGTCTCGATAGAAAGAAGGAAAGCATGATCATGTTAAGGAAGGATTGGTAGATCGAGTTGAGTCTTGCATGGTCATTGGACAACCTGTCGACAAGGTGAAGCTTCCTCGAACGGTTGTCTAGGCCAAGGGACCGATTCGGCCCGGAAGGAACGAGTGAGGCTCAAAGTAGGATGCTGGATGACCGCATGGGAGACTTCGGCGCCGCCGGGCTAGCTACCCGTGTAGGGACGAGCCGATATCCCATGAGCCGAGATCCAAGATAGCTTGACATTGCTAGTGACCGCTCATGTAGATGTGTCGGCAAGAGCGACAATCCGCTTGTTTTCCTTTGGATAGCGTCAAGTACTAGCACGACGTCGGTCGAATCATGAGACAGTCTAGCATGACATGTATAAAGTCAGTAAGATGTAATCCCGTTAGTGCCAGCCTTGTATCAGCACGGGAGGAATGAGTTATAGCTTATGTCAGCAAGACACGTGCTTCGGCACAAAGCAAGGCTTTCGCGTATCAAGTATTGGCTTTCGCGTATCAATATTGGCATTCGCGTATTGGCTTTCGCGTATCAAGTATTGGCTTTCGTGTATCAATATTAGCATTCGCGTATTAGCTTTTGCGTATCGGTATTGTTGGCCTAAGTTTGTATAAGTTAAGTCGAGTGCCATCGCTTTAAGTCGAAAGGACCGTAATATAAAAAGTTGGCTAAGTCAGGGAGTCGTTAGGCACGACCTCATCTTGAAGCACGAACAAGTCTAGGCAAAGTCTAGAGGCACGACCTGTACGAGTCGTCCCCCTAGACGTCGCTAAGACGAGAATTGGTCTAGAGGCACTTGGGTTGAGTAAAGGTCTTGGCACGGCCGAGTTCGCATAAGTTGCTTCTCGGCAAAGTACCGTCTCGAATATGTTTAAGTTACGAATAGAGTGTGGCACGACCCTGCCGTCCCGAGTTATAGTTCGGTCAGGTGCATAAGCGATGAGGCACTGCCTCGATCGAAATACACGTTAACATGATAGCACGACTATGTTGTCGCGTAACGAGTTGGTTAGACGTCAAGTCTTAAAACTGATCCTAAGACAAGACTAGAAATACGATCGTAAAGGGACTTGTAGAAGCTCGTGGTACGGAGTTCGCTTGGAGCTCACTCCACCAGTACAGTTGAGTACTGACACCCACACAGTGTTTTATGTGCAGGCACAAGTAGAAGCTCGTGGCATGGAGCTCGCTTGGAGGCGTTGAGGCACGGAGTTCCTTGGCGATTCGAAGCGTGCGACCGCATGAAGTCAAGACTTATACGGGACATAATGTGTGGACATCGCCTTATGAAGCTTCCGCTGGATTCAAGTATTGTATCGAGAGATGAGAGAGAGCAGAGTGAATTATAAAATGAGAGAAAAGTGAGCACGAGAGACTTGTAATTTGGCCTTGCGCCCACAAATGTAATCTTGTATTCAATATCAATAAAGAGCTTCTTTTGAATGACTTGTGTTCATGTGTGCTTGTTCTAAATTTCTGCTGCATGTTTC
This sequence comes from Iris pallida, assembly GCA_029216955.1. Taxonomy (NCBI): domain Eukaryota; kingdom Viridiplantae; phylum Streptophyta; class Magnoliopsida; order Asparagales; family Iridaceae; genus Iris; species Iris pallida. The sequence goes on along the minus strand of JANAVB010028198.1, from coordinate 6,939,969 downwards.
AATATTTCTGCTTGGGACTTCTGTGCGACGACCCCGTCGCAGCCGATGTAATCGGCCGTTATGAAACTGCCTTGCACGAGCGCAATCTAGGCTCGTGCGGCATCACGCCTTAGCGAGGACGATCGCTCCTACGGGAGCGGGGCATGACAGGCGGTCACCTACAGCTCGTCCTCCGAAGGAGCTGGAGCGGGCTGCAAGAAAGTACCGGCCTCTCCCGTAGCATGTACACTAGCAGTCGCTCGCTCCTTAAGCCGTTGAAACTCGGCCTAGAAAGCATGGATACTATATAATTTCTAATGTCTAATGTATTTATTATTACTATCTACATGAATATCTATTTGCATGCATATTTACTAAGTTATATCAAAACTAACACGAAGTATTAAAATTAATAAATAGAATTGTAATACTTACATAGGCCTGCTCTGTCCTCTCGTCAATAAGCTTTTCGCCCTTCCGATGTGTGGCCAGGAAGATAGTCACCATATTGGCGTCATCACCCCTCCTTATCTGTAATTAAATATATCACCTTTTACTAATTTATCGGACTTGCATTAAAATAATATTTCTGAAATAAAAAGACATACCAAACGTCGAAAATGTTCTGTCATCGGAATCGACCTACCGTATCACTTTGACCCCTGCTTTCTAGCCGCCTTGGCCTTCTCAGACTTTTCCTTGTACCTTGGCTCATCGAATCGAGCCTTCATCGCAGTCCACTGCTCAGGGGTGATCCAATCTTGGATCGGCTTTCCGGCACGATGACGAGTCTTTTGATCATTAATAGCATCGCGGATCAGTTTAGCAGCGACGGCAGGAAACATCCCCTCGATCATCTCGTCCAGGTGCGGTAGATAGAAACATCTCGTCGTCATTTCTCAGAGCCTTCGTTCTATTCGTAGCAACATGAGATTTGAAATACGTCGAGCAAAAGTTTGTAATCTCTTCGAGAATATAGGCTTCACAAATAGAACCCTCGACCCGAGCCTTGTTTTTTACCTTCCTCTTTAGGTGGTTCAAATGCCGCTCAAACGGGTACATCCACCAATAACCGACGGGCCCACCAACACGTGCCTCGTATAGGAAAGATGAATTGACAAATGCTCTATGGAGTCAAAGAATCCAGGAGGAAATACCCTCTCGAGCTTGTATAGTGTTACCGCAATATCGTTCTCCTGCTTTTGTCACGCCCCAGAACCAGAATACTGGAGAGCGGGGGAATGACTCAGCCAGCTACGTATTACGGGTAGATGAATACCGTATAATACGATCAATGCTGTCTAACCAGACGAGGGGGTGCATACTACATAAAGTCTTACTATGGTCATTACACATCTATTGTCTCAATCATTCGAATAAGAAACAGAAATAGAGAACATGTAAGATAAAGCAGTAAGGCGTCCCAAACGCTCTGTCAAAATGTTTTTGATATCTGGCTTTACAAAACATAGCCAGATTGATGTAGCAAAAGTATACACAATTGTTATCAGCTGCAGTCTGACTTTAATTATAATTATGTAAAAGTAAGTACTAGACAATCCGACTAACATGTCGGTGCCAAACGGCTAAGTATAGAGTAAGTGGCAAAACGAGCGGTGAAGTAAGGAACCCACTCGAGTCCTCCTGCGATCATCCCTCTAGTGTTGACCATCTTGGAGGTAGAAGTAAGCTGGATCCTCGGGGACCGGCTCTAAATCTGGCCATGCAAAACCAGAGAGGTTAGACCTCTAATAGCAAGTACCACAAGGAAGCACGACATGAGAACTAAAACCAGTAAGTAAGAGAATATAATAATAGATCTCTGCTTTCCACTAGAATTTACATCACATCACGATACTTCGAACCAACCTCCCAACCAAACAAGGACAGAAGTTGGCCCGTCATGTCCTGACATTCTGATCATCCTAGTTAGGTAACAGAGTAGGTACAGTGTACAAACAAATCATCTTGAATGGCCAATAAAATCCTACGGCTTGCTATTGTGAGTCCCAAGTTATCCTAGAATAATGCAATTAGGGATTCCTCAGTTCTTACTATGTACGAGCAAGGCTAGTCTATCCAGTGAATCATGTGCGCCATGCATGAATTAGACGAGTCCCAACAGGACGCCCGTCATCAATATATAATATACAATAAATAATATAACCAGATACTGCTCCATGCCCGTGTGGCAGGTTTACAGTATCTGTGGGAACCAGCCGGCCCGTCGGATACTACTCGTCCCAAGGGGGCTGCCATATAAGAACTCGGGAATCCATTCTCTCCATGCAATCATTATTTTATTTAACTTAATAGTCCCTACGTTGAGTAAAATCCCATGATGTGGATCATGGTCATTCAAATGAGTACTTTCGTACGGGGTACGATATGCAAAACTCTACAACAATACCAGTGCGGTTAGGTTGCAGGTCTTACATAGCGTAATGCAACAATCAAATCTAACCACGGAGTAATCATGCCTTGACCATAAAGTACACATGCTTCTTTTGTAGAAAATAAATAAATACATAAATAAATAATTAGATTGAAGCCTGCATGTGCCTGTATGTCAATATTCGGGATCAGCCAGTCGATTACAATAGTTCATAACATGAACGTGTCTCATTCATTCATTTCAATAAGACGACTAGCCAATCTCTTAGTTTCAACTAGGAACGCATGATTAATTTAGTCAAGATAACCATCATTATCAATGGTGATAAGGCAAGAAAGTCAACTAATATTCAGTGGGGTCGAGTCTACCTCTCAGGGTTTAATTCCAGTCAATCGGGGTATCTATACTCAATTCACGACACATGGTACATCCCACGTAACAATCCATATTTAACAGAAATATTAACATATCATGATTATATCAAGTCTCATGCCAAAAGGCGTAAGGATATAAAATGGACGTTAAATATCTAATAAAATATCAATATACAGGGCTATAGAAGATCCAGGGTAAGTAGGCTACGCTCATGTCAGCCTACGCTCAAGTCAGCGTACGCTCAGGTCAAGCTACGCTCAAGCCAGAGTACGCTCAGGTCATGCTAGCGTATGGACTCCATACGACTCCTCTTCAAGGCAGCGTATGGACTCCACACGACTCCTTACTATCCACGTGAGCGTACGCAAGTCATACGCTCCCAAAAGGTAGCGTATGGACTCCATACGACTCCTGACCATCCAAGTCAGCGTATGCAAGTCATACGCTCCCAAAAGGTAGCGTATGAACTCCATACGACTCCTGACCATCCAAGTCAGCGTATGCAAGTCATACGCTCCCAAAAGGTAGCGTATGAACTCCATACGACTCCTGACCATTCAAGTCAGCGTATGCAAGTCATACGCTCCCAAAAGGTAGCGTATGAACTCCATACGACTCCTGACCATTCAAGTCAGCGTATGCAAGTCATACGCTCCCAAAAGGTAGCGTATGAACTCTATACGACATACTCTTCCAAAAGGTAGCGTATGCAAGACACACGCTTCCTAAAAAGGTAGCGTATGGACTCCATACTGCGCTGCGCTAAAGAGCGCGCACAGCTCAGTGACGCAAGCTAAAAGCTAGTGTACACTGCTCACTGTCTTCTCCAAACAGCAAGAACTCCATGGTTGCACTCCAAAGCTTCAAAGGTCCATAACTTGGTCAAAACAAGTCCAAATCCAACTTTCCAAAGGTCAAAATTGGGTAGAATAAACTTCTCTACAACATAGAACCATAAAAACTTAAAAACAAAGAAGTTTGATAGATCAAAACCACCAAACTCCGAAAATACTAATTTCTAGATCTATAAAAATTAAGACTTCGAAATGAAAAATGCCAAGTTCTAAACTCTCTTAGGATCACGAGAGGAAGATAAATGAACCATAAAAACATGGGTTCTCATGTGGAGCAAGTTGTACTTGCCTACAGTTTGGTAGGTGGAGAGAGTAATGAAGAAGAAGAAGAAGAAGAGGAGTAATGGTGAGAATATGAGTTTATGAGGAGAGAGAAAGAGATGGATGGCTTTAAATATGGAAGGGGTGGTAGGTGGGAGCTGGGCCGGGTCCAATGGGTCGGGTTGTAGGGGATCCAACCAAAGCCAATCCGAACCCAAATAAGCAAGACTAAGGCAGGAAATAAAAGCAGGAAATAAAGTGCAAAAATAAAATGCAGGTAATAAAATTGCAGAAATATAATTGCAGGAAATAAATTAACATAAAAATTTAAAGAGCAGATTAATTGATTAACATAAAATTTAAAGGAATTTAAATACAGGATAATACATGATAAATATTAAATAAATACATGATAAATACTAAATAAATACATTCGAGTAGTACATGTATAAAAATACGCATTCTGGGAACGGGAAGTGACAGCTTTTCTAGACGATCGACGAGCAACTTAGTAGAACAAAGATCTCTGAAGAATATGCTAAGCTGTAACACCCAGTTTTCCAAATGAGAGTAATTTTGAACTTTTGAAATTATAATTATAATTTATTGATATTTATATCACATTATAATTTTTGATAATTTTTAATCAATTTTAAAATTTATTTTAAGTCATGACTTGTGATTTTGATGTGCTGCTAGTGAAACCGTAGAGACTGTCTGACCTAGAGCCTAACCATGTGATTGGGATAATTATTTATCATTTTTAGCCTAGGGGTACTTTTGTCATTTTGACTTATTAGAATTATTTTGATTATTAAATTGGTGATTACTATCTTTGACTTTGAGTAGTTGAGACTTTGGAGACTAACCTAGGTGTTGACCCTAGCTTTGGTGACTAGGTTAGCATGGTGAGACCCTAGTCTAACTTAAGTCAACCTAAGTTAGTCATTTAGAAATCAAGATTCAAATAGGAGAAATAGGGATAGGTTCAATGACTTATGACTTGTGATTTTATTCCATGACTAGTGCAACTAGGCCCAATATGAGAAACCCTAACCCTAGCTCTTCATTTTAGGCAGCCACAACAGCCCAAACAAGACCTAACTTCAGCCTATATAATGTCTATACACACCCCTTGCCTCTTTTAGAACATCCCTTTGTAGGAAACCCTAATTTCTTTTCCAAATTGTATAACTCCTCCATTTCTCCAAATTGATCCCAACCTCTTGCAATTGGATCTAAATCTGGAGGGAAGTGTCACTCCCCGTTTCCAGAATACGTATTTTTATACGTGTGCTGCTTGAATGTATTTATTTTATATTTATCATGTATTTGTTCTGTATTTAATTCCTTTAATTTTAAGCTAATTATTTTTCTGTATTTTATTTTCTGCTTTAGTTTGCTCTTGGGTTTGTCTTGGGTTGGTTTATTTCCGAATTTTGGGGGTTCATCATGAACCCAACTCCCCACCTACCACATCTCTATTTAAAGCCCAACCACTTTCTCTCTCTTCACTTATTTTATTTACTCTCTTTCTTCCTCATAACTCTCTCCACCCACCAAGAGCTTAGGCAAGTGCATCTTGCTCCACATGAAAACCCATATTTTTATGGTTTATTTATCTTCCCCTTGTGATTCTAAGATAGTTTAGAATTTGACATTTTATATTTTGAAGTTTCATTTTTAGTAGATCTAGAAATTGCCATTTTCGGATTTTGTGGGTTTTGATCTATCAAACTTTCTTATTTTCAAGTTTGGATCGTTCCAGGTTGTTGAGATTTGTGTTATACCCCATTTTGATCTATGAGAGTCCTTTACGCCCACGTTTATACGTGTCCGTATATTATCAAGCTCTACGCCCACGATCATTCGTGTCAGCGTGAATCTGGATTACACAAGTCTACTTTGGCTTGGCGTACTCCTTTACGCATATTCCTTTACGCGTAACATTATTCTTTATGTGTACAAGTTCACGAGTAACATTATTCTTTACACGTACAAGTTCACGCGTAACTCTAATCTTTACGGGTACAAGTTCATGCGTAACTTTATTCTTTACGCGTACAAGTTCAGGCGTAACGTTATTTCCTTTATGCAACTCTATTCTTTACGCGTACAAGTTCAGGCGTAACGTTATTTCCTTTATGCAACCCTATGCTTTACGCGTACAAGTTTTACGCGTAACTTTATTTTATTGAGCATACTCCTTTACGCGTACTCCTCTGGTGGCATAAGACGAGTTTTACGCGTAACTTTATTCCTTTATTGAGCGTACTCTGTCATGACCCGTACCCGCTATAAGGGCACGTGTACGTAACAACGCCCAGTCCTCACCATAAAAACGGCGTGAAACGCTGTAGGTTTTCTACTCTAACAACAGTTTATATATAATATCAAAACCTGTCGAGAATATGGTCAACTCCGAACGGAGGACAAGCAATGATAATATATGAATACTCAATCACAATTCTAAGATGATTAAGTAAAGACTGAAAGATAAAGACAACAAGATTATAAAATAAACCTGTCAAGTCCAAACACAAATAATATACAAGTCTAAGTCCCAGTCTCTAATACAATCCAAAAAATATAAATAACATAAGTAGCAAGCTGGAGACAAGGTCCAGTCCAAAATGTCTAGTCTAACAACTAGCTAGAGACTCGTCTGCTGAACCAAGGTCTCCAAGTCTACGCCCACTACGTCAATCGGACCGTAGTAGGTAGGACAATCCTCCTCGCCACAATCTGTAAAATTTTCTCAACATATCCAGTCAGGATGGAATGAGCACAAATCTCAATAACAGTTCTAGTTAGACGATATTGAAAATGTAGCAGTAAATAGAGAGAATCTATGAAGTAAATAATGTGTACATGAATCATGGTAAGGCATGTCAAGACTGTAATCTGAATGTAAGAACAGGAAAAACAGAATAACTCATGTACAAAAAATTTGGAACTATATCTATGTGAGTTTAGTATTAGTTTCAACATGTGATCGGCTTAGAACTTGATACAATGTTTGGCCTGGCTAATCATATGTGAGTGTATGATTAACACTATACAATAAGAATACTATAGTGATACAATGATGATACAATATAATACTATGGGATATTGATCACATATCTACGCTAACACCCCCATCCCTGACTAATATAGTGGATCCAGTCATGACACGTCATGATACTATTCTCTGAGGAGGTCGCGAGCCTACACAGGAAACGTATCTATACAATGAACAATAAACAATGAAGACTTGCCCAGTGTATACCATATATAAGAGGAATAACATCTTATGACGGGATCCAAACAAATATCAATCCGTGTGAACAATGTGTCAAGAGAACAAGGATAATCTATACTAAATACTAGAAACAAATACGATATCATAAAACAAAAATATTATCAGAGAATGTACTCGCCTGTGCTATGATAGATAAGTCGACTGAGTCCAGAACAGTGCCTCGAGGACCTATAGATGGAATACTGTATAATATAATGGTTTGGAAGTAAAATTAAGTCATACTGAGTCAAAATAGGTCAAGACACGTCAAACTAAGTCAATCTAGGTCAAACAAGGTCAAACTAGATGGTACAGGGTTAATCTAAGTCATATTAGGCCTAACAAAGTCATACTAGGTCAAGACAGGTCTAGTTAGGTCTACCTTGGTCATAGGAGAACATTGGAAGTTAATCCGAATTAAACTAGGTCAAAAATTGGCTTACCGTTGACTTTTGGTCAACAGGTCAACTTTGGTCAACTCTAGGTCACCCTAGGTCACTGGTGACTATAGTTGATTTTTGGTCAACTTTCCAAGTCTAATAGAATTTGGGACTAAATTGGGTAAAGTGTTGACCCATAATTGACTTTTGGTCTAAAAAGTCAACCGTGGTCAACCGGGGTCAAGACTAGGTCTAGACGGCTATTTCTACTCATTACCAACCTCTACAACCTATATCCAAGTCCATCTTGGACTTCAAAACTCAAATCTTGGTCGTAGGCCAATATCCTATTTTACCCTTAAAAAGGTAAAATTCTAACTTAGGCAATTATCAAGTTAGCCTACCTACGTTTGGTATTTTGACCCGTGCTCCCTAGGGTAGTAGGATACTAACCTATACATACGTTACCTACCAAAATACCTAGGTAAAGTGGACATCCAGTCCATCTTACGGCCTATTGCCGGTATCTTGAATATTTTAAGATACGCAATGGTAAGCGCGATACCGCGCCCTACGACCCCGATTTCCACTCGGGAGCCTACCCGCAAAATCTAATTCATATAATCTAGTCCTACGCTAAGTTTCATCGCGTTCCAATATTCGGATCTCGATTTCACCTTCTAACTCGATTTCCCCTATATGCATTCCTATACTTCTACTTCTCCTTCCTCTTCTAAGTTTTACCCTTCGAATCTTCTCCTTCTAACTCTTCTTCTAGTCTCCTTATTCCAAATCTTCTTATTCTTTTCCTTCTTCCTATTCTTCTTTCTCTCATCCTTTTCTAATCTCATCTAATTCCTAATCTCATTCTCTTCCTCACTTCCTCTCATTCTTCTCCTATTCTAATTCTTCTTCTTAAATCTTTTCTAACTTCCTCTTCTAGTCTCTCTCTAACTCTGTGTTATCTATCTATATACATATATAAACATATATATCTATACATATATATACTAGGGGGGTTTATGGGTTAAAGGGGGTTTATAGGGGGTAACAAAGGGGGGGGAGCTGCTGCCCTGCTGCAGTGCTACTGCTGTAGCTGCTGCTACTGCTACTGCTGCTATAGCACTGCTGCTGCTGCTGTTGGCACTGCCAATGCTACTGGCAGTTCCCTCTTTCTTCGTCTAATTCTAATTTCTTCCTCTACTTCTCCTCTCTCTCGTCTCTCTCTCTCTATATAGATATATATATAGATATATATATATATATATATTTATATATATATATATTTGTTTTTTGGTTTTATATATATATATATATATATATATATAGATGATAGACATCCAACACACACACACTCATCTTAATATATCTATAATACACACACACATATTCATATCATATAAAACTACATATATCTATATACGATCATATATAAATACATACACACATAGATATATATAAATACACACACACACACACACTCTCTACCAACAACCACACATACTACACAAAACCACCAATCACTCATGACAACACCACCACCACCCTCCATCTACTCACACCAATTTGAAATATATATATAGACATATCTATAGATATATATATATATAATATATTATATAGATATATATATATATATATATATATATATATATAGATATTTGAATCCTCTAAATTAGAAAAAACTCCTATATATAGATTTCTAGGGAATCCTACAAAGTTGTGGGCAAAGTGTAGAGAATCTCCCCCTCTACAATTATTGTGAAGACAATAAATGGAAAAGAGTAATAAAAGAGAGAATAGGCATATCGATAGGTTTCTTGCTTGGAGGAGAAGAGCTTGGAAGGAGAAATGAAATTAGAGAGAGAGAAAGTTCTTAGTGATGAAGAAAGGGGGGCTCCTACTTTGTGGCGGCCATGTGTGGGGGGGGAGGGGGGGGGGGGGGGGGGGGGGGGGGGGGGTTATTGGGTTTGGGTTAGGATCCAATAACCCTCCAAACCCATTAAAACTTAGGTTGGTTGGTTCGGGTTTGTTTCGGTTTAAATTCTAAATACTAATCAAGCTCTAAAATGACTAATTAAGCCATGAAAAATAGGGTTTATGGTTTCTAGCCTTTATGATAGTATGTGGGCCAAGCCCAGCTAGTTTGTGGGTCCCACTAGGGTCCAGGCTACCCGGGTCTCCAACTTGAGTCCGAATTGGATAAAATCCAAACCAAACCAAATAAATCCCAAAAAATCACTAAATAAATAAAAATTCCTAGAAATTATAAAACTTGAAAAATGACAAAAATACCCCTAATTCGAAAACTAGGGGTGACAAATCTACCCTCCTTAAAAAATTTCGTCCTCGAAATTCAAACGGTCGTACTATTCTCTAAGTCAAGCACCCAACAATCAAGGTCTACTAAATTTTATCTAAGTTATTAACATGAAATCCAGAAAAATCAGAAACATGCATGGTTTTAAATCTCTACTGTATCTTTATTGCAGTCTTCATTGGGGTGTTCTATTTGTCTAGATGATCATCACATATGCAAACTAAAGGTACTAAGAAGCAATCATCAATCAATGGGCAGAAGAAAGAACCGGTAAAAGAAAGAGCAAGACCCTAATCCTAGTCCAATGCCTGCAGGATCCTCAACTGTCATCGTAAAAGCCCGCCCTGGCGGGTATATCCCGCTGGTGGTGGAGGGCGTGATGCGGTGCCATAGGTGGCCTACCCTGTGCTCCATGAGCTGCACGGCGATGGTTCGAAGGACAATCCCTCGCCTGATGTCCCTTGGTGCCACAGTATAGGCACACACCCAAAGTCTCCTGCAAACCTCCCAGAGATGTCCAGACCTCTTGCAGTAGTGGCAAGTAGGTACTGCTGCGTCGGTCCCTGCTGCTGCTGCGGGGCACCTGCTGAACTGGTGCCCTAATCGGAGCAGAAATCTGCTACGAGCATTGCGGAATAGAATGATGCTGGAGTTGAGGACGCTTAGCAGCCCCAGCGCTGCTAGTAGTCTCCGAAAACAGATCACGGTCCCTCTTGGGCTTCAGGCCCCACTCCCGCTCTACCTTGCGGGCCTCCACATAGATCTGGGTATAAATCTCATTAAAAGGAGGGAATGAGGATCTTGATGTCCAGATCAGCCCCTCTCTGAAACGGCTCCCTGATCTCCGGTCACGAACCATGTACTCCGCGTATCGGCTCAGACGGCCGAACTCCATGGCGTACTCCTCTACTGATAAACTGCCCTGCTGCAGATCCTGGAACTGCACCAGGTGATCTTGTCCGTGGGGGGTAAAGAATTCTCCTTGATGAGGAGCTTGAACTCTGCCCAGTACGGCCCTCTCCAGCTAGGGCTGGCTCATTTCTAAACCAGGTGGCGCAATGTCTAGCAACTACAAACCTACCGCCTCGACCTTCAGGTCGTCTGCCAGGCGGGAGGCCCTCATCTGCCGCTCGATATCCTCGAGCTAATCATCTGCATAGACCATACCCTCGGTCCCACAAAAGTCACGGGGCCCGAGCTTCTTGAAGTCCTGGATATCTCCGTACCTCGGACGCATCCCATGATGCGGAGCCCTCTACTCCACGGCTGCAAGGGGCAACTGATGGGCATCCTCCATGACCTGACGCATCGGTCTGTCTGCCTCTGCTGAGCCTCGGCTTGGGCTCTCTGAGTCTCCAGCATCTGCTGGAGAAAGGTAAGCATCTGCCCCATATCTGTAGACAGAGGAGGTGGAGGTGGAAGTATGTCTGCAACTAGCAGAGGAATCCGCTGCTGAAGAGGAAGAACGCCCCGACAGCTCCTGCGTGGCCCCGGCACTACGGAAAGAGCACCCGCAATGGCCCCAGGGACGGTCATCGAGAGCGCTGGGGAGTACCCCCGAGAGCCCCAACATAAGTCCCATTGCAGGAGAATTGACCGGAGCCTATCCGCCAGAGGTAGCGGACCTCTCCGTCTCCCCGTGCTCCTCACCAGGAGAATGAGTCATAACTATCCTGGAGATAAATTGAAAAAAGGATATCAATATGGCACATGAAGGCAACATCAAAGGAGGACAGCTAGAATGCAGTAAATCAATATCAAAGACGGTAAGCAAGATAAACAAGAAAAGATCCTACTGTGATTGAGTACTCTTAGCCTATAGCCTATATCTTCTAAAATAATAGCAGGCTCGTAGCAGCACTCTAAGTCGAGCACCACTACGACATCGCACTAATTGCGACTTCTGACCTGCATGGGCCACCACTAAAATGTGTCACGACCCGTACCCGCTATAAGGGCACGTGTACGTAACAACGCCCAGCCCTCACCGTAAAAACGGCGTGGAACGCTGTAGGTTTTCTACTCTAACAACAATTTATATATAATATCAAAACCTGTCGAGAATATGGTCAACTCCGAACGGAGGACAAGCAATGATAATATATGAATACTCAATCACAATTCTAAGATGATTAAGTAAAGACTGAAAGATAAAGATAACAAGATTATAAAATATAACCTGTCAAGTCCAAACAAAATAATATACAAGTCTAAGTCCCAGTCTCTAATAATCCAAAATATAATATAATAACATAAGTAGCAAGATGGAGACAAGGTCCAGTCCAAAATGTCTAGTCTAACTAAACTAAGCTAGAGGCTCGTCGGGCGGAGCTAAGCCCTGCTGAACCAAGGTCTCCAAGTCTACGCCCACTACGTCAACCGGACCGTAGTAGGTAGGACAATCCTCCTCGCCACAATCTGTAAAATTTTATCAACATATCCAGTCAGGATGGAACGAGCACAAATCTCAATAACAGTTCTAGTTAGACGATATTGAAAATGTAGCAGTAAATAGAGAGAATCTATGAAGTAAATAATGTGTACATGAATCATGGTAAGGCATGTCAAGACTGTAATCTGAATGTAAGAACAGAAAAAATAGAACAACTCATGTACAAAAAAAATCTGAAACTATATCTATGTGAGTTTAGTATTAGTTTCAACATGTGATCGGCTTAGAACTTGATACAATGTTTGGCCTGGCTAATCATACGTGAGTGTATGATTAATACTATACAATGAGAATACTATAGTGATACAATGATGATACAATATAATACTATGCGATATTGATCACATATCTACGCTAACACCCCCATCCCTGACTAATATAGGGATCTAGTCATGACACGTCATGATACGTATTCTCTGAGGAGGTCGCGAGCCTACACAGAAAACATATCTATACAATGAACAATAAACAATGAAGACTTGCCCAGTGTATACCATATATAAGAGGAATAACATCTTATGACGGGATCCAAACAAATATCAATCCGTGTGAACAATGTGTCAAGAGAACAAGGATAATCTATACTAATACTAGAAACAAAGACGATATCATAAAAAAAATATTATCAGAGAATGTACTCGCCTGTGCTGTGATGGATAAGTCGACTAAGTCCAAGAACAGTGCCTCGAGGACCTATAGATGGAATACTGTATCAATATAATGGTTTGGAAGTGAAATTAAGTATACTGAGTCAAAATAGGTCAAGACACGTCAAACTAAGTCAATCTAGGTCAAACAAGGTCAAACTAGATGGTACAGGGTTAATCTAAGTCATATTAGGCCTAACAAAGTCATGCTAGGTCAAGACAGGTCTAGTTAGGTCTACCTTGGTCATAGGAGAACATTAGAAGTTAATCCGAATCAAACTAGGTCGAAAATTGGCTTACCGTTGACTTTTGGTCAACGGATCAACTCTGGTCAACTCTAGGTCAACCCTAGGTCACTGGTGACTAATAGTTGATTTTTGGTCAACTTTCTAAGTCTAATAGAATTTGGGACTAAATGGATTAAAGTGTTGACTCATAGTTGACTTTTGGTCTAAAAAGTCAACCGTGGTCAACCGGGGTCAAGACTAGGTCTAGACGGCTATTTCTACTCATTACCAACCTCTACAACCTATATCCAAGTCCATCTTGGACTTCGAAACTCAAATCTTGGCCGTAGGCCAATATCATATTTTACCCTTAAAAAGGGTAAAATTCTAACTTAGGCAATTATCAAGTTAGCCTACTACGCTTGGTATTTTGACCCGTGCTCCCTAGGGTAGTAGGATACTAACCTATACATACGTTACCTACCAAATACCTAGGTAAAGTGGACATCCAGTCCATCTTACGGCCCATTGCAGGTATCTTGAATATTTCAAGATACGCAATGGTACGGCACGATACCGGCGCCCTACGACCCGATTTCCACTCGGGAGCCTACCTGCAAAATCTAATTCATATAATCTAGGCCTACGCCAAGTTTCATCACGTTCCGATACTCGGAGCTCGATTTCACTTCTAACTCGATTTTTCCTAATTGCATTCCTATACTTCTACTTCTCCTTCCTCTTCTAAGTTTTACCCTTCAAATTCTTCTCATTCTAACCTTCTTCTAGTCTCCTTATTCCAAATCTTCTTATTCTTTTCCTTCTTCCTATTCCTTTTTCTTCTCATCCTTTTCTAATCATCTAATTCCTAATCTCATTCTCTTCCTCACTTCCTCTCATTCTTCTCCTATTCTAATTCTTCTTCTTAAATCTTTTCTAACTTCCTCTTCTAGTCTTCTCTCTAACTCTGTAGTATCTATTTATATACATATATATATATATATATATCTATACTAGGGGGGTTTATGGATTAAAGGGGGTTTATAGGGGGTAAAAAGGGGGGAGGGAGCTGCTGCCCTGCTGCAGCTGCTACTGCTGTAGCTTGCTGCTACTGCTAGCTGCTATAGCACTGCCTGCTGCTGTGTGGCATGCCAATGCTGCTGCTGCAGTTGCCCTCTCTTCTTCTTCTAATTCTTCTAATTTCTTCCTCTACTTTCTCTCTCTCTCTCTCTCTCATATATATATATATACATCAACACACACACTCATCTATATATATACATACACACACACACATATCCATACATAAATACATACATACATATATATATATATATATATATATATATAGATATATATATATATATTAATATAAATACATACACACATAGATATATATATATATAAATACACACACACACACTCTCTACCACACAACCACACACTTACTCTACACATAACCACCATCACTCTCATGACAACACCACCACCACCCTCATTCCTCTACCACACACAATTTCAAATAATATATTATACATACACACACACACACACACACACACACACACACACACACATATATATATATATATATATATATATATATATATATATAAAATATATATATATATATATATAATTATATATATATATATATATATATATATATATCACTCTAATTAGAAAAAACCCCATATAATCTCTAACCTAGATTTCTAGGGAATCCTACAAAGTTTGTGGGCAAGTATAGAGAATCTCCCCCTCTACTTATTGTGAAGACAAAAATGAAAAAGACTAATAAGTAGAGAATCATAGGCATACCTAGAATAGGTTTCTTGCTTGGAGGAGAAGAGCTTGGAAGGAGAATGAAATTAGAGAGAGAGAGAAAGTTTCTTAGTGATGAAGAAAGGGGGGCTCCTACTCTTTTGGCCGGCCATGTGTGTGTGTGGAAGGGGGGGGGGGGGGGGGGGGGGTTATTGGGTTTGGGTAGGATCCAATAACCCTCCAAACCCATTAAACTTAGGTTGGGTTGGTTCGGGTTTGTTTCGGTTTAAATTCTAAATACTAATCAAGCTCTAAAATGACTAATTAAGCCATGAAAAATAGGTTTATGGTTTCTAGCCTAATTATGATAGTATGTGGGTCAAGCCCAGCTAGTTTGTGGGTCCCACTAGGGTCCAGGCTACCGGATCTCCAACTTGAGTCCGAATTGGATAAAATCCAAACCAAACCAAATAAATCCCAAAAAATCACATAAAATAAATAAAAATTCCTAGAAATTATAAAACTTAAAAAATGACAAAAATACCCCTAATTCGAAAACTGGGGGTGACATACTCCTTACGTGTATTCCTTCACGCGTAAACTTCCCTCACGCATAATTTTCCTTTACGTGTATTTCATTAGGCATACTCTTCTGGCTTAGCGTATTTTATTGAGCGTACTCCTTTGCGTACATGGCACCCTTATTATATCCTTACGCCTTTTTGACATGAACTCGATATAATCATGATATGTTAATATTTTAATACATATGGTTGTTTGGAATATGCCCTGTGTCTCGATTGGTTTATGGATATCCAGTATAACTGAAACTAAACCATGAGAGTTATAGACTCGACCATACTAAATACTAGTTGACTTTCATGCCTTATCATAATTGATAATGATTGTTACCTCGACTAATGATTGACCATGCGTTCCTAGTTGGAACTAAGAGATTGGCTAGTCGTCTTATTGAAATTGAATAAGACACATTCATATATTAAACATGAACCATTGCAATCGACTAGCCAATCCCAAATATTGGCATATGGATACGTGCAGACTTCAACTTATTTTCTACAAAAGCAGCATGTGTACCTTACAGTCAAGACATGATTATTCCGTGGCTAGGTTTGATTATTGCATTACGCTATGTAAGACCTACAACCTAACCGCATGGGCAACGTTGTAGAGTTAAGCATATCGTACTCTGTACGAAAGTACTCATTCTGAATTACCATGATCCACGGCATGAGATTTCAATTAACATAGGGACTGTTATGTTAAATAAATAATGATTGCATGGAGAGAATGGATTTTCGAGTTCTTACATGGCATCCATCTCGGGACATAGTGCTCCAACATGCCGGCTTGTTCTCACAGATACTGTAAATCTTCCACACGGGCAGGTAGTGGTATCTGTTTATATTTTATATATATTGATGACGGGTATCCCGCTGGGACACGTCTAATTCATGATTGGCGTAATTGATTATTGGGTAGACTAACCTTGCGTGTACATGGTAAGAACTGAGGAATCCCTTATTGCATATTTTTAGGACAACTTGGAACTTACAGTTAGCAAGCCGTAGTAGTTGTATTGCAGTTAAATTGATTTGTTTGTGTACTGTACTTACTCTGTTAACTACTGAGATGATCAGAATGTCAGGACATGACGGGTCAACTTCTGTTCTTGTTTGGTTGGAAAGTTGGCTTGAAGTGTCATGATGTTGTGTGAATCCCTGTAGCAAGCAGAGACCTATGTATCATATTTTAACCCTTATCACTGGTTTTAATTCTTCATGTCGTGCTTTCTTGTGGTACTTGCTATTAGAGGTCTAACATCTCTGGTTTTGAATGGCCAGATTTAGAACCAGCTCCCAAGGACTCAGCTTTCTTCCACCTCCAAGATAGTCAATACTAGAGGGATGATTGCAGGAGGACACGAGTGGGTTCCTTGCTTCCCTGCTCGTTTGCTACTTACTTTATATTTTACCGTTTGGCACCAACATATTAGTCGGACTGTCATGCACTTATTTTTATATAATTGTAACTACGTCAGACTGCAGCTGATAATGATTGTGTATACATTATCATATCATTTGGCTATATTTTGTAAAGCCAGATCTCGAGAACATTTTGACTGAGCATTTGGGATGCCTTACTGCTTTATCTTACATGTTCTCTATTACTTCTTCTTGTTTGAATGATTGAGACAATAGATGTTGTGTAACCCTAGTGAGACTTTCATGTAGTATGCACCCCCTTGTCTTTTAGACAGTATTGATCGTATTATACGGTATTCATCTACCCGTAATATGTAGCTGGCTGAGTCATCTCCCGCTCTCTAGTATTCTGGTTCTGGGGCGTGACAAGGTTTTAGTGGTGGCCCATACAGGTCCGATTTTAGACTTGTGGGGTTTTTAATTTATAGGATGTCTCAATCACACATGTTTCCCCTTGATATCATGATTCGTTACTCTCGACTCTAACTTGATATTCCGGTATCCTTTGACTTCATTGATCTTTCCTGTCCGATCGTTTGATTGTTCTCTTGTCCCTTTTCTTAGGGGCACCTCGTTCGCATCGGTCAGAACTGGACAGCAGCAACAAGGGAAACACGAACAACCTGACCATGTTGATCAGCAACAAGGACCAGTACTACCTCAAGAGACCATCCAAGAAGAGGTGATAGTGGAACCAGCAGCTGGACCGCAGTATGCAGAGGTTCCAACACCACCAACAGTTCCACCTACCCCATGGAAGTAGACACACCAGCCCTTCTGGAGATCATGAGAGGGATGATGTGGCTACTCAGCAACATCAGATGTCGGCCCAGCAACGCATGTACACTCAGTTGTATGAGCAGAATGTATTGCTCAACCAAGGATTGCAAACGATTTTGGAAAGGGGAGTGAGAACTGATTCAGGAGCATCAACTAGATTTTGCAAGTACAATCCCCGTCGTTTCGAGGGCACGGAAGATGTCATTTCAGTAGATGCATGGCTTAAGGATATTGAGGCTATTCTGACAGCAGCTAAGGTACCGACGGAAGAACGTGTGGATCAAGTGAAGCTGTTACTTCAGGACCTCGCACGTGATTGGGGAATCGGAAGAAGTGGGCATCAGACGTCCTATAGCTTGGGATGATTTTACTGCGAGATTCAAGACGAAGTACTATGGAGTTGTGGCACAGTTCGAGCTACAACAGAAGTTTATCAACCTCAAGCAGGCTGGCAAGACAGTGGATGCTTATGCAGCGGAGTTCTGCAGACTGAGTAGGTTTGCCCCAGAGATGGTAGCAACGGAGAGCCAGAGGGCTATGAGATTTCAGCAAGGGTTCCATCTTGAACTCTTGCAATTGATAGAGGGGCACAACTACCAGACATTCGATGAGGTGTTGAAGGCAACCCGAAGGCATAAGATCACAATCCAGAGGATTACGTCAAGGACTGGAGGTCAGAAGAGATCTCACAATCAGACTGAAGGAGGAGGGGGAGTAGCGCCCTGAATAATAACACCATCTTCTGGCATTCGCATTCACGATGTGGCGATACAAGGGCCAACACCACCAACAAGGCAGCAGCAGCAGCAGCAGAGGAAGAACCTACAACCCCCAGCGGGCTTTACCTATTGTGGGAAGACAGGGCACACTAGAGGTATGTGCCGGGCATTGAACGGACAGTATTTGATATGTGGAAGTCTAGATCATCGAGTTTCTACCTGTCCTATGAATTCGAGGTCAGGAGGACCAGTACAACAATTTCCTGCTCTGCCAGCACCAGAGGAAGGCCAGTATTTAGGACCAGCGGTAGCAATGAAACCGCTGGCACAACGTCCATTGATGTCACAGGCTCAGATGTTTCGGCAGCAGGGACCGCCGATGTAGCAGCAATAACAAAGACCACCCCACCATTACCAAGGCAGGGGCCAACAGCAACACCAGGCTAGACCGCAGCATGGGAACCAACAGGAGGCCGAGGGCAGGCATTTAATTTATCTTTGGAAGAAGTATTAGCATCGGGAGATGTTATGGCAGGTAACATTCACGTCGTCATATCCCGTAGTAGTATTGTTTGATTCAGGCACATCACACTCATTTATATCTGCACAATTTGCGACACGACTAGGAATAAAATTCGAGACATTACAGGGAGGTTGAAATACTCACTGGTAATGGGCTCGTAGGAGTTAGTAGAGTTATTCTAGCATGTAGAGTTGTAGTGGTGGGCGTCCCTTACCCGCCAGGTTGATAGAATTTCCTATGAGAAATTTTGATGTTATCTTAGGCATGGACCGGCTGAAAGACAGTCATGCGACAATAGATTGTTGTAGAAGGAGTGTATCTTTTAATATCCCAGGCAATGAGCGGTTCACCTTAGTCATATCAGAGGCAACTCAACAAAAAGAAGAAATAGTAGCGACAATGGAAGAAGTTCAAGTCCCGAAGGTAGTTGAAGAGTTCATTGACATGTTTCCCGAAGAACTTCCAGGTCTACCACCGGTTAGGGATATTGATTTCAGTATAGAATTGGCACCTGGAACTAAACCTATATCAGATCGAATTTACAGAATGGCAGATTCAGAGCAGGCCAAGTGTATCAGTACATAGAGGAACTGAAGGAGAAGAAGTTCATTCAAGTTAACGAATCACCATGGACAGCACCAGTGGTACTTGTAAGGAAGAAGGATAAGTCATCAAGATTATGCATTGACTACAGAAAGCTCAACGCGGCAACAGTAAGGAACAAGTACCCACTACCAAGGATCGACGACTTGTTTGATCAGTTGAGCAGAGCAAAGATTTCTCTAAGATAGATCTTCGATCAGGGTATCATCAAGTGAGAGTTCGGAAAGAGGATATTCCCAAGACGGCATTCAGGTCAAAGTACGGGCATTACGAATTCTTAGTAATGCCGTTTGGTTGATCAATGCTCTAGCAATTTTTATGGATTTGATGAACCGTATCTTTATGCCGTACTTAGATCAATTTGTCGTTGTGTTCCTCAACGACATTCTCGTATATCAGCTAGTGATGAAGAGCATGAAGATCACCTCAGAAAGGTGTTACAGGTTCTGAGAGAGAACCAGTTGTACGCCAAGCTCAGTAAGTGTGAGTTTTGGACGGATCGCATTTCATTCTTGGGGCACATATCAGGGGGTGGAGTAGCAGTCACTACTAAAATATGCTAAAATAGTGACGCATATTAGCGACGGCAGAAAAAGCCATCGCTGATAATTGCCTATAGCGACTCCTTGTGCTACACGTCGCTGTCCGTCGCTGAGTAGCGACGTTCAGCGACGTAGTATATTTTACGTCGCTGACGGGCGATGTTTTACGACGAACGTCCCTTTTACGTCGCTGTGTTGCGACGTTTAGCGACGTATAATTTATACGTCGCTGTCTTATTTTATATAGGGTTCCTGGCCCGATCGAAATCACAAAATTTTTACCCAAATTTTCTTCCCGCTCTCTCCCCCCCCCCCGGCGAACCCTCCCCTCCGGCGACCCCTCCCTCCGGCGACACCCTCCCCTTCTCCCCCCGGCGACCCCGCTCGCCCGCTGACCCCTCCCTCCTGCGACCAGCCTCCCTCCTCCGACGAAGGAGCCTTCCTCGCCGCCTTCCTCCCCCGACGAAGCCATCCTCGCCGTCCATCCTCCGACGAAGCCACCCTCCTCAGGTAAACCCTAACCCTAGCCCTAGCTATCTAGACACAGACACGGACACGAGAACCCTAACCCTAGCTGGGATGGTCTTTCTGTCGAGGGGGGAGAGAGGGTGGGGGGGGGTGCAGGGGGGTGGGGGGGGGGTCTTACTGTCGAGGGGTGGAGGGAGGGGTGGGGTACCGTGGGGTGCAGGGGTAGGGGGACAGGGTTGGGGTGGGTGCAGGGGTAGGGGAGGGGGGGCAGGGGAGGGGGGAGGGGGAGGGTGGAGGGAGGGCAGGAGAGGGTTGGGGTGGGTGCAGGGGCAGGAGGAGGGGGCAGGGGAGGGAGGAGGGGAAGAAGGGGAGGGTTGGGGTGGGTGCACGGGTATGGAGAGGGGGACAGGGGAGGAGGGAGGGGGTGCAGGGGAGGTTGGGGTGGGTGCAGGGGTAGGGGGAGGGAGGCAGGGGAGGGTGCAGGGGGGTGCAGGGGTCTTGCTCTCTAGGGGGGCAGGGGAGGGGGGTCTTGCTGTCGAGGGGACAGGGAGGAGGGGGGCAGGGGGGGTGGGTGCAGGGGTAGGGAGGGGGGGCAGGGGTAGGTGGGTGCAGGGGTAGGGGGGAGGGGGGCAGGGGATAGGACACAGGACACAGACACACACAATACATACATATATACCTATATATAAATACACATATCTACATATACATGTATATTATTCTCACACACTTACATACACACACTTACATACACACAAAACATATATAAATATATATGTATACAATGTATATACACCAAGGTTCACAATATCGGTATCGGAATCGGTATCGGACTATTCCTATGAGTATTGGTATCGGCGATATCGGTAGTATCGGCGGTATCGTATCGGAGTATCGGACTTTGGTATCGAAAAACAAATAATTATTAATAAATTATTTATATTTAAAAAATATTTTTATACATTTGGTAGTTTTGAAATTATATGAAATAGTAGTCACCCTTACCGATTGGTTTTGCCGAATTGACCGGAACAAAGACCCCCAATGTCGGTATCGGTCAATATTTGGTATCGGTCGGTATCGGATCGGAACATGCCAAACCGTATCGGTATCGGCCGTATCGGATCGGTATCGGCCGATACTTTAAACCATGTATATCCCATTATTTTGCCTTTTAGTTGCAGGAATATAAGAGTTATTAGATGTTAAAGTAGGATATTAATTAATTAGTTATGATAGAGAGTTTGAGATAGATAGTTCATGTGAATGTTAGGAAGTAGTGTACAGTTCATGATTAGCATTGTTTAGATATTAGTTTCAGTTAAAGGGTTAGGTTAGATTAGGATATTAGTTTATGTTAGAAGAAACTGCCTGCAACTGCATCGTAGCTGCAGGAATATGAGAGTTATTAGATGTTAAAGTAGGATATTAATTTATTAGTTAGGATAGAGATTTATTAGTTATTTTTATAAACCGTGATATGTTAAATGCCTGCAGCTGCATCGTAGCTCAGGGATATGACTGAGAGGGTGACATGGTTGTCACATTAAGAGTCTTTGAGGAGGTGACATGTTGTGAAAAGATATATCCTTATAGTTCTCCTACGTAATGTTAAAGAAAATTCGTAGGAGAACTATATATAAGGATATATTTTTCGCAACATGTCATCTTGTCAAAGACCCTTAATGTACCAACCATGTTACCACGGTATTGGTATTGGGATACCAATAGCGATAAGGTAAAGGGTACCAATAGCGATAAGGTAAAGGAGGTAAAGGGTACCAATAGCGATAAGGTAAAGGGTACCAACTTAAGGTATTGGTATTGGGATACCAATAACGATAAGGTAAAGGGTACCTTGGTAGGTAATGATTATAAATAGGATATTTGACTTAGATTTGACCTTGTTTGACCAAGGTTGACTATTTTGACTGAAAGTCAAAGTAGAGTCATCTGACCTAGATTGGACTAAGAGTTGACAAAGTCAACTGTAGGTCAACCCTTGACCTACTTTGACCTTGTTTGACTTTGTTTGACTTAGCTTGACATTGTTTGACTTTGTTTGACTTAGTACAACCTAGTTTGACCAAGATTGTATATCATTGTTATTAGTAACTGTCCGCTACTAATGTGTCCCATAATAAGACATAATACGAATTTGTACCTGTTGGATAATGTGTCCATCTTTACAGAATTATTTCCAAATGGATATGAATTACTACTTGCGAATCGTTCATGGATGTACAATCGTCGTCCTGATGATATGTGTGGTGTACGGGATGAATACATAGCGGTGAGTAGAGCAGTTCCTGCAGTTTGCTAAGGCGTTCCCTCAGTACATGGACGGCACCAAAATTAAGTGTCCGTGTGTGAAATATCATAACGTAAAATATTATCCAGAAGTGGAAGTGACATATCATTTGTACTCGAGGGGTTTCATGCCTAATTACTATCAGTGGACCGCACACGGAGAACTTGTGTCTTTAGCATCAGAACCGGAGCCTTATGTTGAGTCGTATATGCATGCGGGACCTAGTTTTGTTTCAGATAATCATGCATACGACGACGGGTGCGTGAACATGGTTTTCGACGCTGTGGGGCCTAGTTTCGTTCATGATGCAGCTGAGGAGGCACCGAACGTTGATGCTGCACAGTTCATGGAGTTGCTGGAGAATGCAAGGACTCCATTGTATCCTGGTTGTGAGGATCATTCACCGTTGGAGGTGGTTACAAGACTGTTGAGCATTAAGTCAGATTTTAACATGTCACAAGAATGCTACAACCGAGTGTTGGAGTTGATTATAGAGATCTTGCCGGCGGGTGCTAAGTTGCCTAAAGACTTCTACCGGTCTAAGAGGATGGTGAGATCGCTCTGGACGGGATACGAGAAATCGATTCTTGTCGCAATGGGTGCATGCTGTACTACAAAGACGACAAGGACGCAGATGTGTACAGATTTTGTGGTATGATCGCTATAAGACAACTAGTACTGGAAGGTCTACCGGTGCAAGAAGACCGACCGATTCAATGCACTACTTGTCTTTAACGCCGCGGTTGTAAAGATTATTTATGGTGAAAGAGACAACCAAAATATGAGTTGGCACATGCGAGAACAGATTGAAGGAGTATTGGATTACCCATCCGATGGAGAAGTATAGAAGCACTTTGATCGAGTGTATCCTGATTTTGTTTCAGATCCGCGTAATGTCAGGTTGGGGCTATCTTCTGACGATTCTACTCCTTTTGTCTTTCGGGATCCCAGTATTCGTGCTGGCCTGTGATTGTCACTCTGTATAACCTACCGCCTTGGATGTGCGTGAAGACTCAGTACATGTTTCTAACCGTTATAATTTTTGGTCCGAACAATCCCAAGAGAAACATTGATGTGTACTTACAGCCTTTGATAGATGAGTTGAATCAGTTATGGGAAGTAGGCGCTAACACGTACGATGTTTCCAGGAAGCAGAATTTTCAGATGAAGGCAACCCTTATGGGACCATCAACGACTTTCCGGCCTATGAAATATTATCTGGATGGAGCACTCATGGCCGTCTCTCATGTCCGTATTGCATGGACCGTAGTAAGGCTTTCCGCTTCAAACACGGAGGAAAACCGTGCTTCTTTGATTGTCATCGACAATTTCTGCCAAAAGATCATCTGTTCAGAAGGAACATGAATGCATTCCGTGTCGACGTTGTAGAGAAGGGTGATCCACCGCCAAGGTGGTACGGAGCCACGATATAGAAGGAGGTTAGAGATTTTCTAAGTGCTATCGAAGATCCTACAGCTGGGTACAAGTGCGATGGATTTGGTAGAGATCATAACTGGACGAAGAGGAGCATATTCTGGGATCTGCCATACTGGAGTACCAATCTGATCAGACATAATCTTGATGTCATGCATATTGAGAAGAATGTGTTTGATAACATAATTAATACTGTGATGGACGTAAAGAGAAAAACGAAAGACAATCCCAAGGCCAGGTTGAACTTAGAAGAAATATGCAAACGTCCTACGTTGCATTTGATAAAGCAGAATGGAAAACAGTTCCTTGCCGAAGTCAATTTTCTCGCTGGACAAGGAGGATAAAGTGAGACTTTGTCGGTGGATCCAGGGCCTAAAATTTCCAGACGGATATGTGTCAAATCTGAGAAGATGTGTCGATCCGAAGGAAAATAAATTGACGGGTATGAAGAGCCACGACTGTCACGTATTCATGGAGAGGTTAATTCTGATTGCATTTCGAGAATTCTTACCGCAGACAGTTTGGGATCCATTGATGGAGCTTAGCATGTTCTTCAGGGATCTTATTCTAAGAAATTGCGCGTTAATCGTCTAGAAAAGCAAGAGAAGGACATTGCGGTAACACTATGCAAGCTAAAGAGGGTATTTCCTCCTGGATTCTTCGACTCTATGGAGCATTTGCCGATTCATCTATCCTATGAGGCACTTGTTGGTGGACCCGTCGAATATCGATGGATGTACCCGTTCGAGCGACATTTGAATCACCTAAAAAAAGGTAAAAAATAAGGCACGGGTTGAGGGTTCTATTTGTGAAGCCTATGTTCTCGAGGAGATTACAAACTTTTGTTCGATGTATTCCAAGCCTCATGTTGCAACTAATAGAACGAGAGCTTCCAGAAACGATGACGGAGATCATGAAAGTAATAATACAATACTGAAGGTATTCAATGCTCTAGGAAAGCCATCGGGTAAAATGAAGAAGAGATATCTGAACGATGATGAGCTAAGGGCTGCTCAGGTGTATGTATTACTCAACTGCGACGAGGAGGAAGTAGAGAAACTGGAGGGATAAGTAATTAATACGTCTACATTATTTTAATAGTATTGATTATTATACTATTACATTAATTGCACGATATTATTTTCAGCATATTTAATGATGATGTGAGGTCAGGTAGGCCACACATAACAGAAGAAGAACTAAAACAAGAAATGAGGCATTATTTTCTATCATGGTTGAGTGCATATGTAAGACTTGAGAACTCTGTAATTATCTTTCTGTATATGCATTTGATTGAGAATGAGCTTAATTGCTTCTTTCGTGGTATTTAGGTCGATCGTCCATACGTAAGACTTGAGAATGAGTCTATTAGAACGCTAGCCAAGGGACCAATTTATGCTGTAAAAATATGGCCAAGCTACTGTGTTAATGGGTTTAGGTTCAAGTCAACAACTTGCCCGATCAGAGACAACTTTGTGGATCTCGACTCCACCAAAAATAGCTGTTTGTGTATCAGATCTTTGAACTACAAAGATGTTGATACGGGCAGCAATTTCTATGGCGTGCTACGGAAGATCGTGGAGCTGACATATAGTTATGGAATAGAGCCTGGTAAGATTGTGTTATTCAGGTGTGATTGGTTCGATCCGATTGAAGGTCAAGGTTGGAAAGTAGACAAGCACGGTCTTGTTGATATAAACTATCGGCGTCGATATCAAGCCTATGAACCATTTGTCCTATCAAGTCAGGCTCAGCTCGTGTACTTCACAAGTTATCCTAAACGAGGAACAACAAGGTCGGACTGGTGGGCAATATGCAAGACCAAAGCTAGAAATACCTTTGAGGTTGACGATATAACTTATCAAGAGGATGAACTACCTCTTATAACAAATATTATAGAAGTGGACACGACGGAAGTTCCTCATTACACATCTAATTGTGTAGAAGAAGTAGAATTATCTGAAGAGGAAGATGCAGATGTAAGTGAAGATATAGAGGAAGAAGAAGAAGAAGAATAAGAAGAAGTAGATGAGCTAAACGAGCTAGATGAATTTTCAGAAGAGGATTAAATCTGTACGTTTGTTTTATCATCATATTTGACACTTTAGTGGCACTTCTATCATATAAATCTGTGATACTTCAGTGACACTTTATTGACACTTTTATCTGTGACTATGATATTTTCAAAAATCTGTGATGTCTATCATATAAATATGTTTTTTTATTTTATTGTCATGTGTTATTATCAGGTATGACTAGACCAAGAGGACGATGCGAAGGATTTTATATTAGGCAGTCCCGTCAGCCTCGGGCTGGAGATGGAGATTCTGTACCCTCATCCTCATCTCCGAGTACGCCATTGTACCATTCTGTTCCCGGTCCATTACCGGGACAGGGCAGTTCCAGCAGGTTGGCGACTCCTCCCTCGTCGTCTAGCCTTCCTGATCCCGCGTCCAGCATCCCTGATCCCGCGTCCAGTATTCCTCCTGTCGACGGCTCTATGGAGGGAGCCTACGCCGAGCATATGGAGGACGGTGATCAGACTGATCCTGTCCAGGCTGGAGGTGAGAGCGACCCTCCATGCGCTCCCCCGGACGAGACGCGTATGGAGATTTAGACGGACGGGCCTATGAAGTAAGTTAATTAGTTAATATATATTTCTCAAATGATTATATGTACATATATATTTATAAGAATTATTATGTATAGGTATCGGCCTTCTGCAGTACAGAGACAGCTGGGGTTATTTCTGAGGCAAAACTATGGTGGGCCTTGGATTAACTACTCAGATGCTCCCGCAGATAGGAAGGCCTTTTGGTTCGCCCACTTCAAGGTAAAAAATTTGTTTATTTTTAAATTTTAATAATCATTTGTGTATATTATACAACTTTTGTATTTTACTTCTTGTAGAGGACCTATTTCTATCCACCACACCGGACGACGAGGATCGAGGGCCAATTTTCTGCCGTCGCAGCCAAGCTCATCCGTGTTGCGATCTACGACCAGAAGTGTCGTGATCGCTCCGGAGAGCCGATCCATGGTTGGATCACGCCAGAGCAGTGGGCTACGATGAAGGCTAGATTCAGCGAGCCCAAGTACCAGGAGCGGTCTGACAAGGCCAAGGTGGCGCGGTCGAGCACCGGTAAGTGGTATGGTGGCTACATTCCGATGATGGAGCATTTTCGTCATCTGGTACATTTCCTATGACGGACATTAATTTATATATAGTTCGATAGAATATTTAATACTAATAATAGATAATATATTTTAACAGGTAAAAAAGGGTGAAGACCCGAACATGGTGACCGTCTTCCTGGTCACCCATCGGAGGGCTGGGGAGTTTATTGACGAGAGGGCGACGCAGGCATATGTACGTTCTATTCTTTATATTAATTTACTATAATTTAGAATACAGAAAAATAGATATCAATATAGACTTTAGCAAACACTTACACGTTAGCAAACATTGTTCTAGGCCGAGTTTGTTCGGCTACAGGAGGAGGCGGCTGCTGCTGCTAGTGCGCCAGCAGAGGGAGGGGTTGGTAGTTCCTCCCAGCCGCCTACGGCTCCATCGCCGGACGAGCTCTGGATGACCGCCGTTGGCGGTCTTCAGAAGGGTACGTACTACGGTACGGGATCCTACGGCACGTATTTGGCTTCGGAGTCATCCCGGGCCCCCTCTGTCATTGCGCAGTCTCGGCTTCGCAGGCGTCGTCACGAGCTGAGGATGTTCGTCGTCAGATCAAGGAGCTGTGTCGCGAGTTGCAGCAGCAGATTTCTGATGCGGTCGAGCGACGATCCGACCCTCCGATCGTCACCGGACGATTTGATGTGGTCGAGCGCAGTATACAGGAGCTGATGAGTCTGCATCAGGCTACAGCTGCCAGCTTGCACACGCTCACCGAGTCTACGCAGTGCACAGAGCGTAGACAGGTCGAGCTGGAGGGATCGCAGAGGAGCATGTCTGCCTCACTCACTCAGGTTTTGGCTTCGCTTGAGGCGAGTACTGAGAGGGTGGTGAGTACCCTTGCTGTTTATGGTGAGCGGACTGCGAGAGCTGGAGCAGATACGTCCTCCCGGTCCATCGACGGTGCCGACTCCAGACATTGCACTGCCTCCTACTGCCCCTATGGTGCAGCTTACCCAGGAGCAGTATGACTACATTCTATCCCAGTTGCGCGGTAGGGGTCTATAGTAATTTTATTGATTTTTTTATGACTTGTATGTATTGGCCCTATGGGCAAATTGTTTATTGGTACACTTTTGTTTATACACTTGGTAGGAGAATTTTTATCATCTTCTATTTTTATTTGACTCTATTGGATGTTTATGAGGATGTGTGTCTGTGATATTTACTTTGCACTGCCTCCTATTTTTATTGTGATATTTACTTTGTGATATCTGCGACGGGGATGACAAATATACCTACGCTGGGTTATAAGCGATGATCTGATATACAAAGGAGGTGCTGCCGAAATTTTAAAAAAATATAATGTGTATTTTTGTGATGATGTGTGTCTGTGTTTACAGTGAATGTGAAATACAGTGTTCGAAACCATCGACAGTTTCGATTACTGTTGTATGTTTTATCTTGGATAGAAAGAGCAACAGTTCATGGAGTACTTCTGAGAGCTTCATTTTCACGTCCAGGTTCCCGAGAAGGTGAAGGACGTGAAGAGGAAGCTCTGAGAAGTGCACCCTGCACTGTTGCTCTTTCTATCCAAGATAAAACATAAAACAGTAAGCGAAACTGTCGATGGTTCGAACACTGTACTTCACACATACTATAAACACAGACACACATCATAACATAAATACCAATTATATTTTAAATTTTTTTTTTAATATCTGCGACGTATAGCGACGTTCTGCGATGTACAGCAACGGAAAGTACACGTTGCTATACGTCGCTAAATAGTGACGTAACGTTGCTAGAAGTCGCTAAACTGCTGACGTGGGATATGACAACCTGACAGCCGACGTCGCTAAATTTGTCGCTAGGCGTTGCTAAAATACACACGTAGTTGCCATGCCATGTCATCATATATAAAGTTTACCGCGTCGCAAAGTGGTCGCTCTACATCGCTATTTTGGCGACGTAACCTTACGTCGCTATCTGTCGCACATTTGGCGACGTCTAGCGACACAAAATGTGACATCGCAAATAGCGACGTTTTGCGACGAAATTGTCATCTGCGACTTGCCTATACGCGACATCCAATTTTTGTCGCTAAATACGTCGCAAATAGTTTTTAGCGACGGATTTTTCTTATTAGCGACGTCTTCTGACGTCGCTAAAATGGGTTATTTTAGTAGTAAGTGGATCCTAAGAAGGTGGAAGCAGTAGAGAGTTGGCCAATACCTAAGACTGTAGCAGATGTGCAAAGTTTCTTAGGATTGGCAGGATATTATAGAAGGTTCGTATCAGACTTTGCAAGACTCTCAGCACCTATGACCCGTTTGACACGGAAGGATGTGTCATTTATTTGGTCGACAGAGTGTCAGGCATCATTTGAGAATTTGAAACAGAAGTTGATCACGATACCTATTCTTACATTACCGGTTGGACCCGGAGGTTTTACTGTATATTATGATGCGTCAGGGAAGGGACTTGGGTGTGTCCTCATGTAACATGGGGAGGTGATAGCGTACGCATCTAGGCAACTTTGAGACCACGAGAAGAATTATCCGACTTATGACTTAGAGTTGGCAGTCGTAGTATTTGTTTTGAAGCTATAGAGATATTACTTATACGGTGACCGAGTAGACATGTACACAGACCACAAGAGTCTGAAGTATATCTTTACTCAGAAGGAACTAAACATGAGACAGAGAAGATGGTTTGAGTTGATCAAGGTTTACGATATAGAGCTTCAGTATCATCCAGACAAGGCTAATGTGGTAGCAGACGCTCTTAGCAGGAGAGACGGCACATTTATGTTGACATCACAAAAACATATCTTAGAAGACCTTCAAGAGATGGGCATCGAGGTTATACTTCCTAGTGATATAGGAATTCTGGCAAGTCTACGAGTTCAATCCGACTTGGTAGACAGGATCAAGGCAGCTCAGGCACAGGACCCAAGGATTCAGAAGCTTAGGACAGAATGTGAGTCAGGACTCAGAAAGGAGATAAAAATTTATGAAGATGGTATACTTAGATTTGGATCGCGTCTATGTGTGCCTAGTTGATATATCAGACATGAGGTAATGACAGAAGCCCACAGAGTTCTCAGTATTCTATACACCCTGGAGGGACCAAGATGTACCAAGATATCAAACAGTACTTATGGTGGAACGGAATGAAGAGAGAGAGATAGCTAGATTCGTTTCCCGTTGCTTAATATGTCAACAAGTGAAGGCAGAACAACAGAGACCAGCTGGATTATTACAACCGCTTCTTGTCCCGGAATGGAAATGAGAGCATATCACAATCGACTTTGTGACCGATTTACCGAGATCACCAAGTGGTAAGGATGCTATTTGGGTGATAGTGGATCGGCTTACAAAGGTGGCATATTTTCTTCCTTTTAGAGTAGGGCAATCTACAGAAAAGCTGGCAGAGTTGTATATGCAGCAGAAAGTCAGACAGCATGGGGTCCCCGTCAGTATTATATCAGATAGAGATACTCGTTTTATATCACATTTCTGGAAGAGTTTACATCATAGTCTGGGTACCAAGTCAAGATTTAGTACGGCTTACCACCCACAGACGGACGGGTAATTAGAAAGAACAATTCAGACTTTAGAAGATATGTTACGAGCTTGCACCCTAGATTTTGGAGGGTCTTAGGAGAGTCACCTGCACTTAGTCGAATTTCGTACAACAACAGTTATCAAGCCAGTATCCAGATGGCGCCGTTCGAAGCACTATATGGTAAGAAGTGTAGGTCGCCATTGGCATGAGATGATATCGGGGAGAGGAAGATGTTAGGCCCAGAAATGATTATTCAAACGGTTGAAGTGGTTAAGAGAATTTAGTGGTTAAGGGACATTGGGCAGACCAACATCGTAGGTCGCTAGAATTTTCTGTTGGGGACCATATAAACCCCCTTAATCTCTACTTTAATTTTTATTTATATAAATTGAGTATTTAAATTTTTTACTTGGTATTTGTACGTCGCAAAGTCGTATTACACGTCGCGTACGAAATTGTCGTAGGGTACGTCGCGTACGAGTTCGCGATTTTCGTATTTGTACGTAGCATGCGAAATTGCGAGACGATATATATTTTATATACAATTATTTTTAAAAGATTCCTTCGCATAGAAAATAAGTATTTATTTGTCGCGTCGAGAATTTATATACAAAGAAGGCAATTCTGTTTTATGGTACCAATATAAGTGATAATATAGAAAACTACCGTTTTAGGTCAATATAAACTATTTGGCATTAAATTTATTTTGTCCCCTTTGATTTTTGAAAACTAGTTTTAGTTGTGTTGTTTATTTATAAAAAGATATACTTCAAATATTTAAATTATATAGTGAATTTCGAAATTATTAATTAATAAATTTTTATTATTTATAAAAAGTTAATTGGAAATGTTTTAATGTAAATTTTTTAATTTTATTTGATGAGTTAGAAAGGATTATATTAGCTTTAATTTTAAAATAGCTTTTTTTAAAAATAAATAGATTTTTCTAGATTGATTTGGATTCAATAAATGATTTTTTAAATCAATTCGAATAAATATATAATTATCTATGTGGGGGGTTAAAACCGTCATAGTTCTTATCCATCTAGGAGCTCCACCTCCTATATAAGGAGAGACTCCTTTACTCTTTTCCATGGAATTTCACAAGCCAAATGTCTACCACCACAGTGCACCGTGTCTGTGACCTCTCATCAACTATATTTTTGTTCAATACATAAACATATTTCATGTGTCCAACAATCTCGGACACCGCCGTCATCTTTCCCAACTTCGTCCCACCTTCACCATCACCATCGCGGCCAGCATCACCACCTCCATCTCCTAACGAGCGCCTCCGTCTGGTCGCTCCAGGAAGCCACCCCGAACCGATCTAGCCTGAGTCGTCACCACCACCCGCACCATACAACAGTAACCACGGCCATCCCCGCCTCGGCCAGCAACACCCAGCCGAGAACTACCCGCCGCATCCGACCAACTGTCGGGGGTGCCACCACCACCGGCCAAACACCCCAATGGCGACAAACAAAGACAACCCCCCTACTCACCTCAAAATCTCCGGCCGCCCGCTCCTATCCCCGAGCACGAGATCACCGTCGCGTACTCGCTTGTTCCCCGTCGACCCACCAGATCTGGAGCTCCGACCTCCGAGCCCTCCGCCATGGACTCTTAAACCACCGCCGCCCTCCGCTAAGCGCACGGCCGCTGGCCAAGTCGTCGCCACCCGAACGTCGGCCTCCGCCTAGAGCGCGCCGTCCCATTTCCCAGCGCCGGCGAGCGCCTCCATAAGCAACCGCACCGACCAACGCGTCTCTCCGCCCAGATCCAGCGCCTCCGCGACGCTCACAGCGAGCCCGGGCGTCGCTCGAAGCTGCGACGCCACCGCTGGAGACCGTCGGCTGCCTCAACCAAGCCTCGATCGTCGTGCCTCCGGCTTTCCCCTTCCTCCATGTCTGCCTCCTCTTTGACACGTGTCTTTCCCCACGTCCAGCCGCCGCCGTGCCCGCGCGCACGGGACTCCGCCTCCGCCGCGCCAGCACCGGCGCCGCTTCCCTCTGGTAAAACCCTCCCCCTCTCTCAAATCTCTCACTTTACTCTCTCTCTCTCCCACACTTGTTACTTCTGAGAGTTTAAAGGAGAGCATCCCTTTATTATTATTATTATTATTATTATTATTATTATTATTATTATTATTATTATTATTATTAGTAGTATTACTATTATTATCATTATTATTAGTATTATCATTATTATTATTAGTATTATTATTAATATTATTATTTTTGTTAAGGATATCATTTTCCTTATTAAAAAGGTTTAGAAATAAATATGTATAAACATGGTTTCTTTTAGTATTCAATTTCTTATACAAATTTTTGTTGACTAAAATATATATAGTAAAATATTCCAGAAATGTAGCATCTAAATTATAAAAAGTATTCTAGTATTTTTTATTATCAAATAAATAAAGATATGATTAATCTATTTTTACAAACAGAGAATTTTGTCTAAAACATTTTTATTTATTTCAAGTATTTACCAAAATATTTCGCCTAATCAAAATCTAGTCTTAAGTATTAGAAATACTTTTCTAAAAATAGTAGGAGTATGTTCTTCAAAATTTTTTCTCGATTTTCACCATTGGTCACGACTGATCCCTCGTTCCTATTTTCATGCAAATTTTGGACCCTTACGTATCAAACATGGCTATCAGACAAACAGGACTTGTCGAAGCATCGTACCACCCCAAGCGACTCACCAGGCAAGATACCTTGCCATCTTGTATATATATTTGATTCATGATATTTTATATGTTGCTAGTGTTTTACATTAGTAAGAGTGTGTCCAAGTATGGCTTGGGTGCCATCGATATGTATATCGATGTTTGTGTGTGTGTGTGTGTGTGGACCATATGTGGTAGCTGACTTTTTCGATGTGTTGAAGTTATACTCCATAACTTCTTTAACCTGTTGACACGTCTCATACACGACACAAGAGTGAGGATCATGGAGTTGGCACGAACCTACGTATTCGACTTGCTAC
The DNA here is from genome assembly GCA_029216955.1 of Iris pallida. Lineage (NCBI taxonomy): Eukaryota > Viridiplantae > Streptophyta > Magnoliopsida > Asparagales > Iridaceae > Iris > Iris pallida. The sequence continues at coordinate 6,905,949 of JANAVB010028198.1, read as the reverse complement.
CGATACGGGCGGTTCGTGTGTCGGTTCATTTATGGATTAGCGGAGTCTAGATAGCGACTTGCATAGAGATATGGATTACCAAGTCATGGATATGACTTGTGTGATACATGGGCGGGGAAAACTACTGGGACGCATGAGCTAGCCCACGCCCTTCTAGTTGCCCGGTTATGGGTTAATAGTTTTCCTGTTATGGGTATATCGCTAGAGGATATATCCATTGCACGGCCCTGACCACGCATCAGATATGGTCAGGAGGTATGCTAGCGATACAAAGTATGGACTAGGGGATATATCCATTGTACGGCCCTGACCACGTGTCATATACGGTCAGAGACGTATACTAGTTCATGCGAAATCCTCTAGCGGATGCTATACTTTATTTCTATCCACTTATACGTTCCAGTATAGTTTTCGACTTGCATTACACCTAGATGGTTAGGTTCCATTGTGTTGGAGCGTGTGGTCTTTCCTTTGTCATGTTTCATTTACAGTTCATTATGGTATTATTTTTATGTATCTTGTTACGTCCCTCTGAGGACCTGGTGATCTCTCCAAGTGTGTGCTTTCAAAATTTTCTGCAGGTGTTCTAGCCAAGGCCGTGATCTTCTCCATTTCTCGAAGAGGATTGCTCTTGGTTCATTTTTTTATTTTGTCGATCGCTTTTTTGTACATTTATTTTATTGAGATAGTTGGTAGTGGACTTTGTCTCCGCCCAACGATTGTACCATAACTATTCAAGTTGATTCTATCTTTATTCTCTATATATTTGTGGATGAGATTTAGCATGTCTTGGTTCTCTACATTTTGCAGCTTATGTATTTATACGAGGATTCTATATATTGGAGTATTCTTCGTATATTTACAGCTGGCATGTTTGCGTACTTAGTCCTATATGATTTTGGGACTGGGGCGTTAAATGTTTTTGTGGTGGCCCATGCAGGCCAAGTTTGCTGTTTCGGTTACATGACTGTACCAAACGGGCCTGCAATATAGGATTAGAGTCTAGGATCTCATTCACCTGCTTGACCCTCTTCCTTGACTAATTTTTTTCGAATCACTTGGTCAACTCCATTGATCTACATCTTGCTTGAGCTCTTCCTACCGTAATAAGTTTAAGTTTGGAGTGTAATATGCTAAAGTTATCTCGAGATTTATTAAAGAGTCTTCAATTATAACTTATGGTTTTGTAGATGACTAGAGAATATGGAAGCTTAGTGAAAAAATGGAGAGTTTAAGGTTTTAAATTGAGTCATACGATGTACGATTTATAAGTTATTAAATTTTGAGTTTGAAGAGATGATGGTAAATTTTTGTTTAAAATATTTTATAAGATATAAAATCGACTTTGAAGGAAAAAAATAAATATTTCAAATGGTGTCATATAATCAATGATTTATAAAGTTATTTAGATTACGATTTTAAAGCCTTGATTATGGATATTTAAATTTTGGTAAAAAAAGATTTAATTTGAGTCACATGATTTGCGATTAATGAAATAGGCTAAGAGTTTATCTCGAGGTACATTTGGGAATCAAAAATTTTAAAAGTGATGGCTTATTATGAAAGTTTAGTTGTGCTACATTAGATATGATGAATGTTATTTGGAATTTATTTAAAGGAAATTGAACTTTAAGTTATGATTAAATATTTGATGGAGTATCCTGAGATCTTATTTTGAAACTTTTGAGGAACTTGAAATTTAAAATTTAATCATATATTGGTAGAGGACCAAGAAGCAAGCAAGTCACCCTAATGGGATACAAGTATTCCTCATAAATTGCCATGATAGTTGTATATACTCGAGTGTAGTTAAGTCATCTGCCAAACTATATAAAGATATCTCAATCTTGACTCACTCGACATTCCCTCCAACCTAGATTTTATCGTGACTTTCTCATACTCCACCTAAGTGGCTATCATATCTCTAGAAACTATATTCCTAACTTATTTTACCTTGATCTACTAGAAACTGAATTATCTTTATTTCATGCTTTGACTTGATCATTTATTTTGTGCGTTAATCATTATCTCATGAACTCCCACTTTTTATTTTAAATTCTTTTATGTCCTTTACCGTGACTTGGATATTTGGAGCACAACACAAGACTTTTCTCTTCAACAAATTCTATATGTAAAACCTAGACGAGCCCTCCTTCATATAGGTATATCACATGCCACTAAAACATGTCTCCTTGTACTCTATTTTCTTGATATGACTTTCCAGTCGAATGGCTAAGCTATAATCTCTACCATGACACCAGTTACTTTCGGACTTTAATTAGAGATCCAACTTTGACTCAATTCTTTCAACCCGATATGTGATGATGTTCTACTTGATTTTCTTTAATGCTTAATTTGTGCCTTACCTTGATTGCTTAACTCATTATCCCATCACACTACTAGTTTAACTCTTGTAAGTTGGGTAGAATAACTCACGACCTAACCAACCGTTTTGTGGACCACATTGATAGGTTCACTTGGACCATAGAATTCAGTGGATCCTAACTTATCTAGTCAACCAAGCCGACTGTATAGGCCCAAACTTTGGGCAAGAATTGATTTTAAAGAACCTTGGACTGTTTAATTCCCTTTATCATGGTCCCTTACTTATACTTTGACTATCTTATAATGCTAACTTAGCATAAAATTTTGCAAGCTTATTTTCTTATCAAGCTTGATCATGACATGTTTTATTGGGTCTCTCCCACTAACATATTGTCTAATCAGAACCGGTGCATGATGGTCTGATCAACCTATTGCACTTGGTTCGCTTTTCGTATATCATTTACGTGGATGGGAACATAGATAAACTTGCCCTAGAGGCTCATCCGCAACTGCCTTGACAACTCTCTTTGAATTATCCAATCGCCTTTGAACCACATATTAGAATTCAAATCATCTTCCTTGGACTGTGATGGCCTTCGTCTGTTACCTATTCTGGACGGGGAATGTACTTGATTGATTGGTCAAACTATTCTCCTATGATCATGAAGTTTGTGTATATGCAGAGATAGCTAGCCACTGACCTACCAATGTAACTTTATCCCTACCTTGAGTTCCTCGTCCATTTCTAGACCGTAGATTCAACTCCACAACCTTCTCGGAACTCGAGAATGATTCAACACTAAACCTAGATGACTATATTCTCTCAATTGACTGCCCTAAATCTAGTCGATCCCTTGTCTCCTTATTCTATGTCGTATCATGATTATACTTTAAACCTTAATTCTTCCTTATTTCATTGTGTTAACTAGCAATCCTCATTCGGTTTCGTAGCCGTGAGATATTTTTTCGTAGATAACGAGAACATTACTTACGAATTGCATGCTTGTGTTGAACGTCATTATTTGCCTCGTTCAATAATCTGATCTTATCTTATCTTTCCTATCTTCTCAACCCTACCTATTCCTAAATTTCGAGGAAGAAATTCTTGTAAGTTGGGTAGGATGTAAACCCCCTAAATCTCTACTTTAATTTTTATTTATATAAATTGAGTATTTAAATTTTTTACTTGGTATTTGTATGTCGCAAAGTCGTATTACACGTCGCGTACGAAATTGTCGTAGGGTACGTCGCGTACGAGTTCGCAATTTTCATATTTGTACGTAGCATGCCAAAATTGCGAGACGATATATATTTTATATACAATTATTTTTAAAAGATTCCTTCGCATAGAAAATAAGTATTTATTTGTCGCGTCGAGAATTTATATACAAAGAAGGCAATTTTGTTTTATGGTACCAATATAAGTGATAATATAGAAAACTACCGTTTTAGGTCAATATAAACTATTTGGCATTAAATTTATTTTGTCCACTTTGATTTTTGAAAACTAGTTTTAGTTGTGTTGTTTATTTATAAAAAGATATACTTCAAATATTTAAATTATATAGTGAATTTCGAAATTATTAATTAATATTTTTATTATTTATAAAAAGTTAATTGAAAATGTTTTAATGTAAAATTTTTAATTTTATTTGATGAGTTAGAAGGGATTATATTAGCTTTAATTTTAAAATAGCTTTTTTTTAAAAAATAAATAGATTTTTCTAGATTGATTTGGATTCAATAAATGATTTTTTAAATCAATTCGAATAAATATGTAATTATCTATGTGGGGGTTTAAAACCGTCATAGTTCTTATCCATCTAGGAGCTCCACCTCCTATATAAGGAGAGACTCCTTTACTCTTTTCCATGGAATTTCACAAGCCAAACGTCTACCACCATAGTGCACCGTGTCTGTGACCTCTCATCAACTATATTTTTGTTCAATACATATACATATTTTCTGTGTCCGACAATCCCGGACACCGCCATCATCTTTCCCAACTTCGTCCCACCTTTACCATCACCATTGCGGCCAGCATCACCACCTACATCTCCCGACGAGCGCCTCCATCTGGTCGCTCCAGGAAGCCACCCCGAACCGATCCAACCTGAGTCGTCACCACCACCCGCACCATACAACAGTAACCACGGCCATCCCCGCCTCGACCAGCAACACCCAGCCGAGAACTGCCCGCCACATCCGACCAACTGTCGGGGGTGCCACCACCGGCGGCCAAACACCCCAATGGCGACAAATAAAGACAACCCCCTACTCACCTCGAAATCTTCGGCCGCCCGCTCCTATCCCCGGGCACGACATCACCGTCTCGTACTCGCTTGTTCCCCGTCGACCCACCAGATCTGGAGCAACGACCTCCGAGCCCTCCGCTATGGACTCTCAAACCACCGTCGCCCACCGCTAAGCGCACGGCCGCCGGCCAAGTCGTCGCCACCCGAACGTCGGCCTCCGCCTGGAGCGTGTCGCCCCATTTCCCAGCGTCGGCGAGCGCCTCCACAAGCAACCGCTCCGACCACCGCATCTCTCCGCCCAGATCCAGCGCCTCCGCGACGAGCGGACTGCTTCGCGATGCTCACAGCGAGCCCGGGCGTCGCTCGAAGCCGCGGCGCCACCGCTGGAGACCGCTGGCCGCATCCACCAAGCCCCAGTCGCCGCGCCTCCGGCTTCCCTCTTCCTCCATGTCCGCCTCCTCTTTGACGCGTGTCTTTCCCCACGTCCAGCCACCGTCGTGCCCGCGCGCACGGGACTCCGCCTCCGCCGTGCCAGCACCGGCGCCGCTTCCCTCTGGTAAAACCCTCCCCCTGGTAAAACCCTCCCCCTCTCTCTAATCTCTTACTTTACTCTCTCTCTCTCCCACACTTGTTACTTCTGAAAGTTTAAAGGAGGACAGCCCTTATTATTATTATTATTATTATTACTGTTATTGTCATGACCCGTTATCCAAATTGTTGGGCCGGGCCGAGCCATGTCCAGCCTACGCTTGGTTAAAGCGTAGTAAGCTGTTCTAAGAATAGACAATAAAGGATCTAAGCTGCTAACAGTTCTAAAATCATATTTAAAAGGTTCATCACAACACAACATCTATAAGCGAAGGTAAACAAGTACAGACTTAATAATACACTTCCAAAGTATCTAACTGGAGACAAAGTCCAGTATCCAAATATAAGTTCAAAACAAAGTCTAAGTCTCAAAACACAAGAAAAAAATATCTAAGCAAGGTTCCCCGCTGGGGCCTCTTCTAAAGCTAAGGCTAGGTCCTCAAAATCAGTGCCATAGTATGTATCACATAGCATTTCCTCCTCAGAAAGTATACCTACAACGTTATCCTGTCAGGACGGGAGCAAGTACAACCTCTACAACTAAAGTACTGAATATATAATAAAAGAGATGTACAACAAGAAACATGGTATGATAAGTCTATAAAACAAAAAATACTGGAAACATGGCCTCATGGTACAACTGGGATCACAGTATCATAGTAGCATAGGGAACATGGCATATCTGGAATCATGGTATGACTGAAATTACGGTAAAATACATTTGTCAAGGTGACACATGTATATCTAATGTTTAAAACTGGAGCAGGTACGTGATCGTCAATAGGTGTAAAATGTACTGTGGTACAAGTATCTAAAATTTACTTTCGTACAAGTAAACAAGCGATAGATGTACATACGTACAGATACAGCTGGTGCGCCTACGACAAGGTATACATATAAAATGTCAACCTTGCTCGGTACATACGTACGAGAGAGGGGGCCATGATCACGTACTCAACTATCAGTTTTCTCATAACCCAGATTTTAACATATGAGAGATACGAGAACAGTAAAAACATGTGAGAGATACGAGAACGATATAAAAATGTGAAAGATACTGGGAGCAGTATAAGCATGGTAGGTACTGATAGCAGTATAAAGCATAGTGAAACATGTACTGAGAACCAGTAAGAAGCATGTGAAGATATAAGAACTGTCCTAAGCATGGCAGGTACTGAAAGTAATACAACATGCAAAGATTTAACTTGCTACCTCCAGGATCAATATTTTAATAGGGTTAATACATGTTCTAGCATTAAAAGACAGTAAATGAGGTTGTAGATGTACTTGCCTCGAGCAAATCAAGAATACTAGTACGAAGATATAGATGTCCAGTGTCCTGTCAAAATGATATACAAACTCAGCCTCTAAGTTATGATTAAGATTACGCTAGTGGTGTAACACGACTCCTAACTGGATACTAGCCAAGTGGGGATCTAGCATAAAAGTCCAATGTATAGTGCCACTATATCCAAACTAATTTTTCAGGGTCTTTATACTAGTGTATGGTGAGGTCCAATACGTCTATAACTCAAAACAACACGAAACATTGAAAGTCGTAATTATTCAATAAATAAATCAAACTGTACACTGTGTTCCAATAATTTTTGAGATAGACAAAAAGCTCAATTTTAGATAAAATAAAGTACACAATGATCCTTGTTAATTATAGAAATTTATACTAATTTTTCTGGAATTTATAAACCTTCATAAATAATTATTAAAAATCAGCAAACATAAATATACTGAAAATGAGTTCTATTTTTCTATTTTTATAAAATACCAAAAGTACTTATTAAATGCTAGAAAAATTATAATAAATTGTCTAAATTAACATAGTATTTAATACAATTTTTCTCAGATTTTTATAGCACTTAAAATATATATAAAAATTCAAAAACAGCCTAACCGGATCATCCGGCGGATTACCGACGGATTTTCCGATCCGTCACAGCAAGTTTTGTGGTGCAAGTTCGGATTTTCCGACGGATTTCTGCGAATTTCCGACGGATTTTCCGAACCGTCACAGAAAGTTAATTTTTGAACTCAAAACTTATTTCGGCCATAAAAACTTCATTTTAAATCAAAATTCGGATTTTTAAAAGTCAAAATTGCATAGAATTGAATTTTCTAGAACATGGGACTATTAGTTTTCACAAATCAAAATATTTGATAGATCAAAACCTCAAAATACTCGAAAATTATATCTAAAAATTTAGATCTACGCAATATTGTCGATCAAAACCAAAAGTGCTATATACTAAACATGTTAACAATTTAAAGAAGCATATTATAGGCCAATAAAACTTTAGTTTCTATGGAAAACAAAAATAAATTATGGTCATGTCACTTTTGAGCAAGATGTACTTGCCTAGGTTAAGCTCCAAGCCTAATCTTCTACTCCACCACCAAGAGGGGTACGAAACCACACTCTAGACCTCAAGGCTAAGCTCTTGGAAAGCTCCAAGGGAAGAGAAGGGAAGAAGAAATGAAGAGAGAGTGAAGAGAATGAAAAGAGAGAGGAGATAGAAAGTGAAATGGTATATATAGAAGGGGAAATTAATCTTAGCCGTCGGATCGTGATCCATGTGAAAGTCTAGGTCAATCATGGCCATTCAAACAAAACCAATTATCCATTGGATAATAGAGTGTATCTACACTATTCACGAAAATATTTTAAATACTATTCATCAAAATATCCAAAATACTATTCACAAAAATATCGAAAACACTATTCATGAAAATATCTGAAATCGAAAATATCTGAAATCGAAAGTATCTAAAATATGGAAAATCTGTCTGGACGGTATGCCATCGGTATACTCCAGTATACTAGCGGTATGCCGGCCAAGGAGAAAATCTATAAGTTAGGAAATTTTTTAAAGCATTTCAGAAACCAAGAGAATACGAAATACGCTGTAAAATATGTATTTGAATTAATATAAATGCTATTGAAAATTATAAAAAAACTATTTTTTTGAAATCTAGGGGCTTACAAATCTTTTTTCCTTGAAAAATTTCGTCCTCAAAATTTACAAGGATAGAAGGCTTTACAAACATTCTAACATAGCAAGCAATGCAAACAAATGACTAAGGCTACTATTAAGACTAATCTCTAGGGTATCAAGCGGAAACGGGTGGTTCCCTCGCAGCTGTTGGGTCGAACAAGTAAGGATATCTCTTCCGTTTCTCTTTACAATCTTTTTGGTTCAGGTTCAACAATGGTCCTTCTATCATAAACTACGTCATATATCCTTTAAAATCTTCCATACTAACATGAAACCTTAACGTATACCCTAAAATATATAGGTCATTCTCTGGGTATGTTTGTAAACCTACAATGCTTGATCATCAACCATATTTTCAACCTCAATTGTAAATACTTGATTTCCTTGTCGTATCCTAAGTATCCATATTTTATCAATCCACAGGCCCTTTGCATTATTTGTCGTCAATCCTTTTCTACAGCTTCTCCTTGAAATCATACGTTCAATTCTTATCCTTGGCGTAGAGCCTTCTTCTTTTTACTCAACAAGTCCTCTGAATATAAATTCTCAATTTCAGACTCCCGATTTATTAATTACCAATGTACATATGTCTTTGCCTCGTTCCTTGTCTTTTTAACTGATATCTTTCCGATCTCGTACGCAATATTATATCTCATTCTAACTTATTCTATATCATTCCACATGTCGATCTATCCCCTAATCATATGTAATTAGCTATAGATAACCAACCAAAATTCTACAAATGCTAAATCCTCAAACTGCTAAGCACAAGATTCTAATCCTCAATCCATAGTCACAATAATATAATATCTCATTTCTCCATCTTTGATACCCTATCATCAAGTCATACTATCAATACAATCATTCTTAATAGTTTTCAAGTCTACTACAGTCAGTCACTTATACTTATCCTATAAGCTTAATCTAACCAATCCCTAGGAAAAGTATTTATCACAATCACACAATACATTTATAGTTGTACTATAGAATCAGTTAACAAGGTTTGGCTATTTCGGTCGCCTATGAAATAGAAGGTAACAAGGCCTAAGACTGGGTCAAGCAATCCATAACAGTGTCCAAACAAGTTAAAGGGTCAAGCAAGACAGAAAAGTTTATTGGAATATCTCCAAGAATGGTACGGAGGTAACGAGATGTATAACGAGAAGAATTATCCAAGAAGTTAACGAAAAAGAGTTTAGTCAAGTCATAGAAAAGATGGAACACAAAAATAATTATGTCTAAAAAGATAACATGAAAGCAATCCTGTTGGAGAATCCTAGAGAACCTATAATCCTAGTTGTAGATGTAGATAGAACAGAGTTAATCAAGACGAAAAAGAATGATAATAAGAATTTATTCTTGCTCAATCGGTCATAACGAAGTGAACCAAGCTGAGATATGATCTGATAACCATACACGTCTTCCTGAAATCATGTTGCCAGAATTTTTGCCACACCAGTAAGCTTAGATGCAACAAACGATAGAGTCATAACTATGGTATACACCCTAAAATTATATTATCTAGAATCCTCGCCACGCCAACCGGTATGGCTGCGAGAAAATCTAAATTCCATAACTAGGATAAGTATACCCAAAATTAGGCCCTATATTTTTGTCATACCAGCTAATATGGCTGCGATAAATTCTAAACTCCATGAATAAAGCAGACATTTACCTTATCAGGATATATAACAATTCAATCCACAAAATTTATCACGATGCAAGATCAAAGTAAACAACGGAAATCAGAAATCGATTTCAACAATGAATTTTAAGGAAGAGCAAATGGAAATAAGTGGAAACAGATTTCGAGGTAAGATTAGAGTGAGATCCTGAGGGATCATCCCAAGGGTACTATCCTGGTCTAAATTGTAATCTACTGAATTTTAAGCAAGATACTAAATACAGTTAACGGTCATATGCTGTGATGAGTTTTCCTATGTTACAATTCTAGAAATTCTCTTGGTATTCTAAATGTTTATCCCTAGTGTTAACAAGTTGTCCTAAGATCCTAATTGCAGGCATGCTTGATATAATAACGTAACCAAACAACTTAAGTCTGGACCTGCGTGGGCCGCCACTAAAAATATGTCATGACCCATTACCCAAATTGTTGGGCCGGGCCGAGCCATGTCCAGCCTACGCTTGGTTAAAGCGTAGTAAGCTGTTCTAAGAATAGACAATAAAGGATCTAAGCTGCTACCAGTTCTAAAATTATATTTAAAAGATTCATCACAACACAACATCTATAAGCGAAGGTAAACAAGTACAGACTTAATAATACACTTCCATAGTATCTAACTGGAGACAAAGTCCAGTATCCAAATATAAGTTCAAAACAAAGTCTAAGTCTCAAAACACAAGAAAAAAATATCTAAGCAAGGTTCCCCGCTGGGACCTCTTCTGGAGCTAAGGCCAGGTCCTCAAAATCAGTGCCATAGTATGTATAACATAGCATTTCCTCCTCAGAAAGTATATCTATAACGTTATCCTGTCAGGACGAGAGCAAGTACAACCTCTACAACTAAAGTACTGAATATATAATAAAAAAGATGTACAACAAGAAACATGGTGTGATAAGTCTATAAAATAGGAAATACTGGAAACATGGCCTCATGGTACAACTGGGATCACAGTATCATAGTAGCATAGGGAACATGGCATATCTGGAATCATGGTATGACTGAAATCACGGTAAAATACATTTGTCAAGGTGACACATGTATATCTAATGTTTAAAACTGGAGCAGGTACGTGATCGTCAATAGGTGTAAAATATACTGTGGTACAAGTATCTAAAATGTACTTTCGTACAAGTAAATAAGCGATAGATGTACATACGTACAGATACAGCTGGTGCGCCTACGACAAGGTATACATATAAAATGTCAACCTTGCTCGGTACATACGTACGAGAGAGGGGGGCATGATCACGTATTCAACTATCAGTTTCCCTATAATCCAGATTCTAACATGTGAGAGATACGAGAACAGTAAAAACATGTGAGAGATACGAGAACGGTATAAAATATCTGAAAGATACTGGGAGCAGTATAAGCATGGTAGGTACTGATAGCAGTATAAAGCATAGTGAAACATGTACTGAGAACCAGTAAGAAGCGTGTGAAGATAGAAGAACTGTCCTAAGCATGACAGGTACTGAAAGTAATACAACATGTGAAGATTTAACTTGCTACCTCAAGGATCAGTATTTTAACAGGGTTAATACATGTTCTAGCATTAAAAGACAGTAAATGAGTTTGTAGATGTACTTGTCTCGAACAAAATAAAAATACTAGTACGAAGATATAGATGTCCAGTGTCCTGTCAAAATGATATACAAACTCAGCCTCTAAGTTATGATTAAGATTACACTAGTGGTGTGACATGACTCCTAACTGGATACTAGCCAAGTGGGATTCTAGCATAAAAGTCCAATATAGAGTGCCACTATATCCAAACTAATTTTCTAGGGTCTTTACACTAGTTTAGGGTGAGGTCTAATACGTCTATAACTCAAAACAACACGAAACATTGAAAGTCATAATTATTCAATAAATAAATCAAATTGTACACTGTGTTCCAACAATTTTTAAGATAGACAAAAAGCTCAATTTTATATAAAATAAAGTACCACAATGATCCTTCTTAATTATAGAAATTTATACAAATTTTTCTGGAATTTATAAACCTTCATAAATAATTATTAAAAATTAGCAAATATAAATATACTAAAAATGAGTTATGTTTTTCTATTTTCATAAAATACCAAATGTACTTATTAAATGCTAGAAAATTATAATAAATTGTCTAAATTAACATAGTATTTAAATACAATTTTTTCCAGATTTTTACAGCAATTAAAATATATATAAAAATTCAAAAACAGCCTAACCGGATTATCCGGCGGATTACTGCGGATTACCGACGGATTTTCCGATCTGTCACAGCAAGTTTTGTGGTGCAAGTTTGAATTTTCGCAGATTTCCGACAGATTTTCCGAACCGTCACAGAAAGTTGATTTTTGAACTCAAAACTTGTTTCGGCCATAAACACTTTGTTTTAAATCAAAATTCGGATTTTAAAAAGTCAAAATTGCATAGAATTAAATTTCCTACAACATGGAACTATTAGTTTTCACAAATCAAAATATTTGATAGATCAAAACCTCAAAATACTCAAAAATTATATCTAGAAACTCAGATCTACGCAATACTATCGATTAAAACCAAAAGTGCTATATACTAAACATGTTAACAATTTAAAGAAGAATATTATAGGCCAATAAAACTTTAGTTTCTATGAAAAACAAAAATAAAGTATGGTCATGTCACTTTTGAGCAAGATGTACTTGCCTAGGTTAAGCTCCAAGCCTAATCTTCTACTCCACCACCAAGAGGGGTACGAAACCACACTCTAGACCTCAAGGCCAAGCTCTTGGAAAGCTCCAAGGGAAGAGAAGGGAAGAAGAAATGAAGAGAGGGTGAAGAGAATGAAAAAAGAGAGGAGAGAAAAAGTAAAATGGTATATATAGAAGGGGAAATTAATCTTAGCCGTCGGATCATGATCAATGTGAAAGTCTAGGTCAATCATGGCCATTCAAACAAAACCAATTATCCATTGGATAATAGAGTGTATCTACACTATTCACGAAAATATCTTAAACACTATTCATCAAAATATCTAAAATACTATTCATAAAAATATCGGAAACACTATTTATGAAAATATCTGAAATCGAAAATATCTAAAATGTGGAAAATTTGTCTGGACGGTATGCCATCGGTATACTCCGGTATACTGGCGGTATGCCGACCAAGGAGAAAATTTATAAGTTAGAAAATTTTTTAAAGCATTCCAGAAACCAAGAGAATACGAAATACGTTGCAAAATACGTATTTGAATTAATATAAATGCTATTGACAATTATAAAAAACTATTTTTTTGAAATCTAGGGGCTTACAGTTATTATCATTATAATTATTATTATTAGTATTATCATTATTATTAGTATTATTAGTATTAATATTATTATTATTGTTAAGGATATCATTTTCCTTATTAAAAAGGTTTAGTAATAAATATGTATAAATATTTATAAATATGTATAAACATGGTTTCTTTTAGTATTCAATTTCTTATACAAATTTTTGTTGACTAAAATAAATATAGTAAAATATTCCAGAAATGTAGCATCCAAATTATAAAAAGTATTCCAGTATTTTTTATTATCAAATAAATAAAGATATGATTAATCTATTTTTACAAACAGAGAATTTTGTCTAAAACGTTTTTATTTATTTCAAGTATTTACCAAAATATTTTGCCTAATTTAGTCTTAAGTATTAGAAATACTTTTCTAAAAATAGTAGGAGTATGTTCTTCAAAATTTCTCCTCGATTTTCACCATTGGTCACGACTGATCCCTCGTTCCTATTTTTATGCAAATTTTGGACCGTTACGCATCAAACATGGCTATCAGACAAACAGGACTTGTCGAAGCATCGCACCACCCCAGACGACCCACCAGGCAAGATACCTTGCCATCTTGTACTTATATTTGATTCATGATATTTTATATGTTGCTAGTGTTTTACATTAGTAAGAGTGTGTCCAAGTATGGCTTGGGTGCCATCGATATGTATATCGATGTTTGTGTGTGTGCGTGTGTGTGTGGACCATATGTGGTAGCTGACTTTTTTGATGTGTTGAAGTTATACTCCATAACTTCTTTAACCTGTTGACACGTCTTATACACGACACAAGAGTGAGGATCATAGAGTTGGCACGAACCTACGTATTCGACTTGCTACCGATACGGGCGGTTCGTGTGTCGGTTCATTTATGGATTAGCGGAGTCTAGATAGCGACTTGCATAGAGATATGGATCGCCAAGTCATAGATATGACTTGTGTGATACATGGGCGGGGAAAACTACTAGGACGTATGAGCTATCCCACAGCCTTCTAGTTTCCCGGTTATGGGTTCATAGTTTTTCTGTTATGGGTGTATCGCTAGAGGATATATCCATTGCACGGCCCTGACCACGCGTCAGATACGGTCAGGAGGTATGCTAGCGATGCAAAGTATAGACTAGGGGATATATCCATTGTACGGCCCTGACCACGCGTCAGATACGGTCAGAGACGTATACTAGTTCATGCAAAAGCCTCTAGCGGATGCTATGCTTTATTCCTATCGACTTATACGTTTCAGCATAGTTTTCGACTTGCATTACACCTAGATGGTTAGGTTCCATTGTGTTGGAGCATGTGGTCTTTCCTTTGTCATATTTCATTTATAGTTCATTATGGTATTATTTTTATGTATCTTGTTACGTCCCTCTGAGGACCTGGTGATCTCTCCAGGTGTGTGCTTTCAAAATTTTCTACAGGTGTTCTAGCCAAGGCCGTGATCTTCTCTATTTCTCGAAGAGGATTGCTCTTGGTTCGTTTTGTCATTTTGTCGATCGCTTTCTTGTACATTTATTTTATTGAGATAGTTGGTAGTGGACTTTGTCTCCGCCCAACGATTGTACCATAACTATTCAAGTTGATTCTATCTTTATTCTCTATATATTTGTGGATGAGATTTAGCATGTCTTGGTTCTCTACATTTTACAGCTTATGTATTTATACGAGGATTCCATACATTGGAGTATTTTTCGTATATTTACAGCTGGCATGCTTGTGTACTTAGTCCTATATTACTTTGGGATTAGGGCGTTACAGACCACATGTTCTTACGGATTTTACCTACTCGTGGGGTCATTAGATTTGGCGTTCGCGGGAAGTTGAGTCCGCGATACGTGATAGGGTAGGCGATGTTGCTTATCGTTTGTCCCTTCCACCTTCATTACGAGAGGTGCATGATGTGTTTCATGTATCTCAGTTGCGTAGGTATGTATCGGACCTAAGCCATATCCTCGATCATTATGAACTGGTTGTTGGTACCAACCTGTCTTACGAGGAACAGCCTGTGTCCATTTTGGACCGAAGGGAGAGGATACTCAAGAACCGAACCATTAGCCTTGTCCGTGTTGCTTGGGGTCATCACCCCTTAGGAGAGTCAACGTAGAAAAGTGAGGAAGATATCCGATCATGGTATCCGTACCTATTTGACTCACAAGGTATATTTCTTTTCGTGTACCTTGATTGTCTTGATTCCTCATGCTTATCACCCTATGAGTAAAAATTGCTTGATATCGTAGATTGATAAGTACATAGATATATTACTTGCTATTGCTATTTGTAGAATGACTGCTTGCTCGCTAGAATTACTTGTACTTAGATTAATTTAGCTCTAATGTTTCTATCCTGCTTGGATTTGAAATTTCGTGGACGAAATTTTTCTAAGGAGGGTAGAGATGTCACTCCCCGTTTCCAGAATACATATTTTTATACGTGTGCTGCTTGAATGTATTTATTTTATATTTATCATGCATTTGTTCTGTATTTAATTTCTTTAATTTTACGCTAATTATTTTTTGTATTTTATTTTCTGCTTTAGTTTGCTCTTGGGTTCGGCTTGGGTTGGTTTATTTCCGAATTTTGGTGGTTCATCATGAACCCAACTCCCCACCTACCACATCTCTATTTAAAGCCCAACCACTTTCTCCCCCTTCACTTATTTTCATTTACACTCTTCTTCTTCCTCATAACTCTCTCCACCCACCAAGAGCTTAGGCAAGTTGTAACATCCACTTTTCTAAAATAAGGGTAATTTTGAACTTTTGTATTTTAAATCATTAAAATATTAGATTTTAGTCATGATATGATTTTTGGTGATTTTAGTTATTTTAAAAACTATTTAAAATGGTGATATGTGAATTTGGTATTTTGATAGTGTTACCTTAGTCATGCATGATCTAGAAGACTAATCATGATCATGGAGACCTAATCATGTGTTTAGAATCTCATATTTTTACTTTTTAGCCTAAGGGTATTTTGGTCATTTTGACACTTTTGTGAAATTGTAAATTATATGAATTGAATATGTGCTAGTTAATTATTTGAGACTTAACCTTAGCCTAATCTAGATGTTAGTCATGACCCTAGAGACTAAGTTAGAGGGTTTCAACTAAGTAATCAAATTAGATTAATATCTAGATATTTTGTTAGTGGGATATTTTAGGCTAAATGTTAACTTTAGTTGTGAGCCCTTAGATTGGCTTGAATTTGTTGGAGAAGCCTTGACCACTCATCCTAAACCCTAACCCTAACCTAATGGCAGCCATCAAACACCCTCCTCTATAAATACAACACATTAACCCTTTAGCATCATTTTTAAATAATTTGAATTGCCTCTTTTTGTGTTCTTTCCCAATTCCTCCCCAAATATCCAAATCAACTCCAAATTGAGCCTAGTCATTTGCATTGGACTCCTTTACAGTAGAGGACACCATTAGTGGGTAGCTAGCAAGGATTTGGAGGCTCGGGATTGTCGCAAGTTGAAGAGGAGCCCTCATTCAAATAGATCTAAATTAAGGTTTCACCATCAATAGGTAAAACCCATCAAACCTATTCAAATTCTAGTTTTCTTTCCATGGATGCATTCATCTAGGTATACCCTAGCTGTGGGTCAAGTTTGGTAGGAAAATGCGTCCATTTAGTGTCCGTATCGGACACGTATCAGTCCATATAAATCGGTGTTCGATGAAATGCCTAAACCAATATTTTGATAACCATTTTTGAAACTAATTTCATGAAATTATAGCCCTATATATGGGGATTATTTTTGTATGTGACTGAGTCGAATTTAGCTTATTTTTCGTGTCCAAAATTGGACACGAACACGTGCACGAGGCCATGGTTCACTCTCCTGCTACCCCGTGTCCAGTTCTCATCGGACACGACATAAGACACCACCATTTTTAGTCAGCACCTAGGGGCAATGTCTGACATGCCACCCACAAAGTTTCAGATGTAATGATCGAGTATCGAGAGAGTTCTCGATCTTGCACGGATCACGTACACACTGTACACGCGGGAAAGTCTGCACTGACACGCACTTCGTGTCGTGTCCTGTCACCACGTGGACACGATGCAGGATGTCGATTATGTAGCCCTACATGTAGGCTATACGTGTGCATGGCCACGTGTCTCCACGTGGCCTGTGTCGTGCACTGGACACACGTACATGCGTGCACGACACAGCAGTGCACAGTTTAGTGTCTGTATTTGTGTGGCTGTTTGGACACTTCGACACGAATGGACCCCCATGATACGTACTAATATGGGGGACATTTATGTACACCTGTTTTGAACTTTGATTTGGTTTTATGTGATTTTTGGGTTTGAAATTGGGATTCCTGATACGCACGATATGGCCGAGTGTTCTGTGCGTTCAACCTGGTTTTAACCATTTGGAAATATAAAATTATGTGTTTGTATGTGTTAAAGCATGCTGAATATATGTGTAATGATTTAGGATTTATTTCATGAGTTGTTGTTTGTGTTTTGTGTTCATATGATGCTTTGATTTGGCCATTCAGAATATCTGTACAGTTAATGTGTTATTCTCTGATTTTCGAATGATAACCCAGTTTGATATACCAATTTCCCATATTTAAACCTGTTGTTCATTGCTATATATATAGACAACATGTTAGGTTCATGTATGAGAAATTGTGGATTGGTTGGTTTCAATATGTATACACATTGAGTTCAGTTGCGTGATAGGATTAATAGATGTTAAGTGACTGGTTTTCGAAATTGCCATTGGGCTGAAATCATGTACTGTCATGTGTATCATTAACCTGTTTGTGTATTCTATTTGATTGTTTGTACACTTAAGCAAATCTGAAAAATTGCTGGAATGCCAGGGTTCATATGGCAGAGATTAGTTTTCCTATTGCTTAGTTTCTAATTGCAATTAGGTTGGGGATTTCCTTAACTGATACACTGTTGGTTGACAAAAACCTGAAATCTGAGAGTGATATACCCATTTGCACTCTTACACCATGTAGACACACTTTGCACACTGTGGAAACCTGAGAATAGATTGGGAAATTGGATTTGATTCACATTGTATTAATATTTGAGAATTAATTAAAGGCTGAATTTAATGTTTTGAGTTAAAAACTGATTTGATATATTTAACTGAGTTGATTTGATTGAATGTAAATGACTGAGAGTTCGGTTTGATTTAATTGATACTCGAATTTGGTGGTTTTGGTGAAAACTGAGTTAAGTTGCCACATTAATTCATATACACTGTTAACCTTAGATTAATTACAAAACTGAGATTGTTTGGACTATAGGCTTGAGTTGCATGTTTGATTTAAAACTGAAATCTGGAAATCCCCTGTATGCACACTGTACACAGATGACACACCATGTACTGTCACACTAAATTCAGTTTTATACACACATTTTATTGACCCTCACCTATCTACACACCTAGTCACATTGTACACATACACACCCTTACACTAACCCCTTCACTCTACCTTGCACTTTGACACTCATGAGACCATTCACCCCACACACATGTTGCATAACATTCCATACCTGCATACATCATCCACTGCATACCACACATCCTACTGCCATTTGCACACACACACATTCTACTTGTACACACACACAAGCATGATTTTCCCCCTATCTTCTATATGTGTACATATGTATATATAATATATATACCAATGTGATATATATAATATAATATAAATATTGCTTTTGCCTATATAAATAGTATATATATAGACATATAGGAATTGGTATGTATATATATGGTACTTGGTATATGTGTTGCCTAATATATGAATTTGGCTCATGGCCTGTGTAGTGTAGCCTATGGTATCCTTTGTGTAGTCTTGTGTATGTGGAATATGCACATGAGTTGGGTTATATAAACCTGTATTACTTGAATGATGTGTGCTTGCTAGGATAGTCTTGGTTAGGCCTAGTAAGACTTGTCTGGGTTAGGTTGACCTAGTTGACCTAGTTTGACTAGTGTGGTTGACTAGAGTTGACCAAGTGTTGACTTTAGTCTAGTTTGACCTAGACAGCATGCATATGCATTGTACATTTTAATTGTCATCTCCTGTATACATCTTGACTTGTGTTGCTTTAAATAGGAGTCAGATACCTTATCTCGGACAGTACATTTTTACAGCTATTCAGATACCAGGTGAGTACATTCTCTGATCGTTTCATTCTTGTCACGACTTATATTCTTGCTCTAGATTACTTTACTTGATGATGACACTTGTTATCACGGATTATTACTATATGGATCTTTCATGCGATGTTATCCCCTTATAGGATACATCGGGTATTTCGTGTTCGTGTACTTTATCATGGACATTGTATACTCCTTGTGTTCGTGTTATTCGTGTACAAATTGTGTAAATCGTGTGAAATCGTATACTCATGTGCCCACATGATCATCTTGTACAACTATACTTCGTGTGCAATAACATAACTTGACTGGATCCTTGTGTATTGATTGGGGAGGATGAGTAGGAAATGGTTATGCGATCAAATTCTCTATTGTATAAGACATTGTATATGTCCATTGTACCTTCGTGTATAATGGAGTCCCATTTTATTGTATAACCCAACCTGTTTACATAACCATATTGTGCTCTAAATAACTAGTCACTTACAGTTCTTAATTATCATGTATATATTTCCAGTTATCAAATATCTTTCATGTTTTCATGTACATCTTCTTACAGCGTTTTATGTATCTTACTCTATTGCCTGTTTTATATTTCCTGCCATGATATAAACTGTATGAGATGTACTGTGCTCGCTTCCGTCCTGACTGGACCTATTGAAAATATTACAGATGATACCAAGGACTTCTGCCCAACCTACTATGGAGCCTATCTAGACGATACCTGTGAGTTGGACCCACAGGAGGATCCAGCTCTAGCTGAGGACGCCATCCATACTGCTTAGACTAGATTAGATAGGCTTTATCTTATTTCTTATGTCATTTGTATTGACTTCAGAGTTGTATTATTTTCTGGATGTTGTGATGTCGTGTCGTTAGACACTTAGACTTTTCTTCTGTTTGTATCTTCCTTTGAGATTTTCATATCTATGATATTGTACTATTTTCTGTCTTAGTTGTGATTGAGACTGTATTCAATATTGTCACCACCACTCGGAGTGTATATACTGTACAGGTACCTTATATTGTTAGATGTTGTGACCTAGGACAACGTTCTACCGCCGACACTGCGGCGTAGGCTGGACGTACCCACTTCTCGTGCCCTTACTCTAGGGTGTGGGTCGTGACACAAGTGCATCTTGCTCCACAAGAGAACCCATATTTTTATGGTTCATTTATCTTTCTCTCGTGATTCTAAGATAGTTTAGAACTTGACATTTTGTATTTTGAAGTTTCATTTTTAGTAGATCTAGAAATTGCCATTTTCGGATTTTGTGGGTTTTGATCTATCAAACTTTCTTATTTTCAAGTTTGGATCGTTCCAGGTTGTTAAAATTTGTGTTATATCCCATTTTGATCTATGATAGTCCTTTACGCCCACGTTTATACGTGCCTGCGTATTATCAAGCTCTACGCCCACGATTATTTGTGTCAGCGTGAATCTGGATTACGCAAGTATACTTTGGCTTGGCGTACTCCTTTACGCGTATTCCTTTACGGTAACATTATTCTTTACGCGTACAAGTTCACGTGTAACATTATTCTTTACGCGTACAAGTTCACGCGTAACATTATTCTTTACGCGTACAAGTTCACGCGTAACTCTATTCTTTACGCGTATAAGTTCAGACGTAACATTATTTCCTTTACGCAACTCTATTCTTTACGCGTACAAGTTCAGGCGTAACGTTATTTCTTTTACGCAACCCTATGCTTTACCCGTACAAGTTTTACGCGTAACTCTATTTTATTGAGCGTACTCCTTTACGCATACTCCTCCGGCTTGGCGTAAGACGAGTTTTACGCGTAACTTTATTCCTTTATTGAGCGTACTCCTTACGCGTATTCCTTCACGCGTAAACTTCCCTCACGCGTAAATTTCCTTTACGCGTATTTCATTGGGCGTACTCTTCTGGCTTAGCGTATTTCATTGAGCGTACTCCTTTGGCGTACATGGCACCCTTATTATATCCTTACGCCTTTTTGATATGAACTCGATATAATCATGATATGTTAATATTTTAATCCATATGGTTGTGTGGAATGTGCCATGTGTCTCGATTGGTTTATGGATATCCAGTATGACTGAAACTAAACCATGAGAGTTATAGACTCGACCATACTAAATACTAGTTGACTTTCATGCCTTATCACAATTGATAATGATTGTTACCTCGACTAATGATTGACCATGCGTTCCTATTTGGAACTAAGAGATTGGCTAGTCGTCTTATTGAAATTGAATGAGACACGTTCATATATTAAACATGAACCATTGCAATCGACAAGCCGATCCCAAACATTGGCATATGGATACGTGCAGACTTCAACTTATTTTCTACAAAAGCGGTATGTGTACCTTACAGTCAAGGCATGATTATTTCGTAGCTAGGTTTGATTGTTGCATTACGCTATGTAAGACCTACAACCTAACCGCACGGGCATCGTTGTAGAGTTAAGCATATCGTACTCTGTACGGAAGTACTCATTCTGAATGACCATGATCCACGGCATGAGATTTTAATTAACATAGGGAATGTTAAGTTAAATAAAATAATGATTGCATGGAGAGAATAGATTCTCGAATTCTTATATCGCAGCCATCTCGGGACAATAGTGCTCCGACATGCCGGCTGGTTCCCACAGATACTGCAAATCTGCCACACGGATAGGGAGTGGTATATGTTTATATTTTATATATATTGATGACAGGCATCCCGCTGGGACACGTCTAATTCATGATTGGCGTAATTGATTATTGGGTAGACTAGCCTTGCATGTACATGGTAAGAACTAAGGAATCCCTTATTGCATATTTCCAGGACAACTTAGAACTTACAGTTAGCAAGTCGTAGTAGTTGTATTACCGTTAAATTGATTTGTTTGTGTACTGTACTTACTCTGTTAACTACTGAGATGATCAGAATGTCAGGACATGACGGGTCAACTTCTGTCCTTGTTTGGTTGGGAAGTTGGCTTGAAGTGTCGTGATTTTGTGTGAATCCCTGTAGCAAGCAGAGACCTATGTATCATATTTTAACCCTTATCACTGGTTTTAATTCTTCATGTCGTGCTTCCTTGTGGTACTTGCTATTAGAGGTCTAACCTCTCTGGTTTTGCATGGCCAGATTTAGAGCCAGCTCCCGAGGACTCAGCTTACTTCCACCTCCAAGATGGTCAATACTAGAGGGATGATTATAGGAGGACACGAGTGGGTTCCTTGCTTCCCTGCTCGTTTGCTAATTACTTTATATTTTACCGTTTGGCACCGACATGTTAGTCGGACTGTCTTGCACTTATTTTTACATAATTGTAACTACGTCAGACTACAGCTGATAACGATTGTGTATACCTTATCATATCATTTGGCTATATTTTGTAAAGCCAAATCTCGAGAACATTTTGACTGAGCATTTGGGATGCCTTACTGCTTTATCTTACATGTTCTCTATTACTGCTTCTTGTTTGAATGATTGAGACAATAGATGTTGTGTAACCCTAGAGAGACTTTTATGTAGTATACACCCTATCGTCTTTTAGACAGCATTGATCGTATTATATGGTATTCATCTACCCATAATACGTAGCTGGCTGAGTCATTCCCCTGCTCTCCAGTATTCTAGTTCTGGGGCGTGACAGGAAGATTGAAGGAGGCTTGCTTGCAAGGAGTGGAGCTCTTTTGTACACAATTTGAGGAAGAAGGATTCTCTAAATTGGGGCTTTTCATTGAGACTTGCTCTCAATAGGTAAAACCTATCAAAACCCTTCCATTTCCCAATTTCTTTGCATGGTTACATTCATTTAGGTCAACCCTAGCTGTCCCTCAAGTTTGGTAGGAATTAGACTTGGTTTGGTATCCGTATCGGACACATATCGGGTTGTATTGCTAAGTGTTTGATCAAATGCTTGAATGAATAAAATCTTGTTATTTTAAAATACTACTTGAACAGAAATGTAGCCCTATGCATGTGCTTTGGATTTTGTGTGGATTGAGTCAGTTTTCGTGTCGTATCCGTGTCCAAAACGGACACGAACACGCTGTACGAGCAGCCGCACACATGCCCTGCTGCTCGAGCTTTCTGTGGGACACGACACAGCGACTCAGGTCTTAATTTTTCTTGGACACGTTGAGGAGATGTCTGAAATTATTCTCCCAAAGTTTGGGGCCAAGTGGTTCAGTATTAGAGGAGATATCTCGACTGCACTGGTTTTCATTCACTGCACAGCCCACGGGCGAGACACGTTCTGATACGTGTCTCGTGCACATGACACGAGTCACTTGAACACCTCGTGTTGTGTCCAATGTGTAGCCCTATATGTGGCAAACACATGGATACGAGCACGAAGTGTCACGTGTCTTGTGTTGCGTGTACGACACCTTATCCTCACAGCACGATACTGCACTGTATGCCCGTGTCTGTGTGTGTTTCTACTTGATTGGACACCTCGTGTCCAAATGTTTGGACACGAGTAGACTCTTGGGACACCTTCATGTATACACGAACCTATGTCAGTGATCAATTTGATGTTTAATGGAATTTCGAATTCTAATTTAGGGTCCCTATATTTTTTTTATGATACATTCTGTTCATAACATATTTTAGGGCTTTAAAATGATAATTAAATGTTAAACTATGTTAATATGATGATGTTTATATGTACATAATGTCTGGATAATAGTTACATGACTGGGTTTGTACTGAATTGCATGATTTGGTTGATTGGGTTTGAAAATGGCATTTTTTCTGTACATGGAAGTATAATTCCTGATACTCTGGGTTCTGATACGTTTATGTTCTATCTGTGTTAGGGTTCAATGTGATATGTTAATATATGAGGTTGTAAATGTAGTACAATAGATGCTAACCAGAGTTTATGATGATGTTGTTGTGTTGAACCCTGGACATAGCCTTGCACACTGTTTTTCTGAAAACTGTCAATGCTAAACTGTTTCCGTGAAATCTGCTATGTGTATTGAATTCGAATTTTTTCTGGGAACACTGTCACACACACTAGCACACTAACACCTGATCTGTACACATACACACTGAGAATTCACACAATCCTTATCTAAATCTGAGACACATTCACACACATGTATGTAGCACAAACACACACATTCCTCTACCACTATCTACTGTCACTCATGTACACACACACTCACACACTGTTCACACACACACACACATTCCTCTATAAAAAACATGGGGACACAACAACCAACCCACTGTTATCACATCTACACACACATACATTGCCCTGTTTCCTGAAAACATAATGTTCTTCCCATATTACACACACACACAAATTACCAAATCTGATACCGCTGCTACTTGCATACACACACATCCATTTCATTAAATCCTGAAAACTGTTATAGTGTTTACATACACACACACATGGGATTAACTGAGCACTGTTTCCATATTACACACATAATATTGGTATGTACACTCTACAAACTGACACTCAAACTGTGATGACCATAGTTCATAATTACGTATTTTGGAATACGTGTACGTATCTGACTCGTATTGCATGTCTCCTTGCTTGGTTCGGCTTGTTTTGGTTGGCTTGGTTCGGCTTGGGTTGCTTATTGGTTCATCATGAACCAAGGGAAGAACCCTTACCTACCACCACCATCTCCATTTATTAACCTAACACTCTTTCTTTCTCCTTATTCACTCTTCTTCTTCCTCAGCATTACTCTCCACCTACACCCAAGAGCCCTAGACAAGTGCAACTTGCTTCATGATGGATCTCAAGTTTTATTGTTCCATTCTCTTCTTTACATGATTATAAGCCTCTTTAGAACTTGGAGTTTTTAATTTTTATGGATAGATTCTTCTAGATGTACATTATAACTTTAGGATTTCATAAGTTCATGGAGTTTTTCTTAGTTTTGATCTACTAAAAATTGTTATTTTCGAAAACTAATAGTTCCATGAGCAAGAGCACGAAATTTCGTGTGAATTTGGTTCTTGATTCACCTCATTTCGAGTTAAAATGAAGTTTTTATGGCCAAAACAAGTTTTCTGGATTTTTCATGTCGGCTGAGTGAAATTTTACGCTGGGAACCCTAAAATTGCGTATTTTACGCTAGATAGCATCCAGAATGTAAGATTTTACGTTGGGAACCCTGAAATTGTGTATTTTACGCTGGATAGTGTCCAGAATGTAAGATTTTGAACCCTGAAATTGCGTATTTTACGCTGGATAGCATCCAGAATGTAAGATTTTACGCTGGAAATCCTGAAATTGCATATTTTATGCTGGATAGTGTCCAGAATGTAAGATTTTATGCTGGAAACCCTGAAATTATGTATTTTACGCTGGATAGCATCCAGAATGTAAGATTTTATGCTGGAAACCCGAAAATTGTGTATTTTACGCTGAATAGTGTCCAGAATGTAAGATTTTACGCAGGGAACCCTGAAATTGCGTATTTTACGCTCGATGGTACCCAGAATGTAAAATTTTATGCTGGAACCCTCCCATTTTGCGTATTTTATGCAGAATTGAATTTTTTGGCGTAAAAAGTGCACAGAATGACTGTTTTTGCCAAGTTTAGCTATTTTCTAGCCAGAATTTTGAAAAACTTAA
Organism: Iris pallida; assembly: GCA_029216955.1. NCBI lineage: Eukaryota > Viridiplantae > Streptophyta > Magnoliopsida > Asparagales > Iridaceae > Iris > Iris pallida. The sequence continues at coordinate 6,880,043 of JANAVB010028198.1, read as the reverse complement.
AACATGAAAGTTTTAGATCTTTGTCTTGCCTTTTCGAATATCTCTGGAGCACCTCATTTTGAGTTCCTATGTAGAAGTTATGCCCCGTCTCCCCTGAGCCGCATGATTCTTCCACAACTCTTGCATCCTGTTTATATTTAGTCATTGCATATACGCTTATACCAGGTTAAATGTTAATTTTAAATATGTTCCATGACATAATGGTGACACGTCGTGGCACACTCTGGACAGTGAATTTGACATGATATATATCTCGAATGCTGTTGCGACGGCTAGCATGTCATGACAGAATTGAATGGCCACGACACCGTAGGTGATTGTATTTTTACATAATAAACCAGTACTGTCTTGCATCATGTCTAGGATAGGGATCCCTGAGTACCACGGTCAGGGATACCTACAGTAATTGACTAAGGCTAATAAACTAGAATAATTCAGTAGACATGAAGAGATTCCCAGCTACAGGCAATCCCGTTATCTGGGCGCATTAAGTGGACTTGTAGCCTACCGACGAGTAGGGCACATTTCCAGCACACAATCATGTGTTGTATTCTTCATAAACGGACATTCGATCAGGATAACCGGATGGTCTGCAGGGCTTGTAGTTGTTAGGATAATCTCATTGCATCTTGCTAATAACTAGGCCTGTGATAACCCTAGTTAGTTAAAAGTATCAAGCCGTACTCTTGATTGGTCGTGATTGGTTGGATGGAGTTATTCCAGCTTAGTCTTATCCTGATCCTGTGCAAGATTATGACATGACATGATTATTGATGTTTGTCTTAACAATAAAGATCGGGGGTCCAGTTCTGTTCAGGCGAAGGGTTACAACCCCGGTCCTTGTTTGGTTTAAGGGTTGTAACCTGGCTCCCGGAGCAGTTCTGTGTCCTCTCTTCATTTATTGTCTTATTGCAATCCCATGCCATGTTTGTCATATTTTACCTCACCTTAATACCATGATTATTTATACTGGCCTTAGCAATAAAGATCGGGGGTCCAGTTCTGTTCAGGCGAAGGGTTACAACCCCGGTCCTTATTTGGTTTAAGGGTTATAACCTGGCTCCCGGAGCAGTTCTGTGTCCTCTCTTCGTTTATTGTCTTCACTGTGCCAATAGTATTTGAGACGTGTTTCTATTCAGGTGAAGGGCTGCAACCCCGGTCCTTGTTTGGTTTAAGGGTTGTGACCTGGCTACTTGAATGGTTTCTTCGTACTCAGTTTACTGTTGTTATCTCTATTATTATCAGTTCTTTATTTATTATCTTTAATATTCTATTGTGATATATTGGTTTTAGTTCCTAAGTGAAGCCTTCTTTGTGGCAATTGCTCTTTCTGGGGTCTGACCCAGCTGGTTTTGTGTGGCGAGATATCGGAGCAGCACCAGAGGATCCACCTGTCTTCCAGCCAGATGGTGACCACCAGGCGTAACCCTGGCAACGAGTGGGTTTCTTTTTGTCCTCTCATTTTATTGTAAAAATTATTCTTTTGAGGCGGGCGTTTAGCCGACGAGCACGTGTTAGCTCGTATTTCATCTTTAATTACTGTCTGCCTACGGGCTGTAGCATGATTGACAAATCCTAGGGTTGATCATGTACGACTGAACTCTTGCTAGTCTTGACATTTTGTACGACTAGCTTCATGATCATCCAATATGTAATGTATCACCTTGCTATTATATATTTGGTGCTCTGACATCTTGTAACTATTATTGCTTACTTGAGATTGAGACAATAGGCTTGTTTATGACCATAGGAGACTGTTGGCTTGTAGTTAAATTCTCATGTATCTAGACAGCCGTGACCGTATAGCGAGGTGTGTTGCACTTCAATATACGTAGTTGGCTATGTACGTCCCCGCTCTCCAGTATTCTGGTTCTGGGGCGTTACATGGTTTAAGTGGTAGCCCATGCAGGTCTTGTGAATCAAAATATGTGAGGGTTTACTGAATTGATGTCTCAATCAGCACCCGTCCTTGATCTCTGCCCGTATCTTCTAATCCCTGAGATTCTCGACCTGACCACATGCTTGTATCGTTGATCTGTCTTGGTCCTTCCTTATTATTTTCTATGTCGTTTTCTTCAGCAGTATTGTTCCTGGATCTGCCGATCAGTAAGGCGGAGCACCTCCCGTGGACCAGCAGCAACCCGGAGATCAAGCCCAACATTCAGGAGTAGCCTCCAGAGTCATGCCTACTGGAGGAGAGCCACCAGTTCAGCCCGTCCAGCCTGCAGAACTTGATGATGGCACTTTGGTGGGTCTCATCAGGTCACTATTAGCCTTCCAGGATCGTCGAGAAGATGCCTTACACCAGGCGGTGGCAGACGCTTTGACCAGAAAAGGTCATCAGGGTAATAGCGCGGCCAACAGCTTCAAACGCTAGAACCCTCCCTTCTTCGACGGCAGTAAAGATCGATCGCTGCAGATGCATATCTTTAGGACACAGAGGTGATTCTAAAAGCAGCCAGGACTCCAGAGAACGAGAAGGTGGCCGTGGTGCGCCTACAGCTATTGGATCTTGCCCGCAGCTGGTGGGCGGCGCAGGTCGTTGGATTAGTGGCCCCTATTGCCTGGGCAGTATTCAGGAAGAGATTCCAGACCAAGTATTTTGATGCTGTAGCTCGTTATGATCTACCGACGAGGTTTACCAATCTGAAGCAGATGGGCAGGACGATCGACGGATATACGGCCGAGTTTTTGATACTTAGTCGGTTTGCTCCCACCTTGGTAGCAACCGAGTTCGATAGAGCCTAGCGGTTCCAGCAGGAGCTCCACCTAGAGATTTTATTGGCAGTGGAGCAGTTTGAGCATCAGACCTTTGATGCAGTACTGAGGACAGCCCGGAGGCGTGAGTATACCTTCCAGAGGATTGTGGACAGGACCGGAGGTCGAAAGCGATCTCACGGCCAGATGAATCAGTTATCAGCACCAGTCCCGGCAGCCAGGGCTTTGACCATTGGAGCTCCGAGGCGGACGGCCTCAGTGACGTCGGCTCAGCATTCCACCCTAATGCACCCTCAGCAGCAGAAGCAGAAGCAGTCTTCCGCAGTGGGATATTCACACTGTAGAAAGCCAGGGCATATGGTATCAGAGTGTCGCAGAGCACAGGGTTTGTGCTTGGTTTGTGGTGCCCCGGACCACAGGGTTGGGAACTGCCCAAATAGGGGGAGTTCATCGGCCTTATCTAGTCCTTCAGTTAGAGGACCAGCACCAGTCCAGCAGCAGCTGCAGTACCCGTTCCCGAGGCCATTACCGACGCTGGCCCAGGTATTCCAGTAGCAGAGACCGCAGCAGTATGCCCAAGCCCTGATCCAGAGCAGGCAGAGGAATTTTTAGCAGAGGGGATCCGCACCCAGAGGGCATGGTCAAGTGCTGGCCTTGACCATTGGAGAGGAAGGAATAGCACCCAGTGAGGTAGTGGCAGGTACTATTCTCGTCAACAACTTTCCAGCTTCAGTATTATTTGATTCTGGTGCCTCGTATTCATTTATGTCTGCACGATTTGCAACACGGATAGGGCTGGAGCCCGAGTCATTATCAGTAAGGCTCAATATACTTACTGGTAACGGTCTTGTGGGGATAGATAGAGTGTTTTCCTCATGTCGGGTCATAGTTAGCGGTAGAGAGTTTCCTGCTAGGTTGATAGAATTCCCGATGGCCGATTATGATGTGGTCTTAGGGATGGATTGGTTGAGGGACCAGTATGCCAGGATAGATTGCCATATTGGCAGGGTTGCTTTTAGCATCCCAGGTGAGCCGGAGTTTTCCTTCTCCCGAGGCGAAGTTGAACCTTCTCCTCTCGTATTGCGGATGGCAGTAGCAGCAGTGCAGTTACCCCGGATCGTCGAGGAGTTTCTAGATATTTTTCCAGAAGAGCTCCCAGGAATGCCGCCAGAGCGAGAGATCGATTTCACCAAAGACTTGATCCCCGGGACTGCACCTGTGTCAGAGAGAGTCTATAGGATGGCGCCGTCAGAATTGGAGATATTGTACAAAATGATTGAAGAACTCAGAACCAAGGGATTCATTCGTGCTAGTGGATCGCCTTGGGGAGCCCCGATGTTTCTTTTGAAAAAGAAGGATGGTACGTCCAGATTATGTGTTGACTATTATACCTTGAACTCAGTGACAATCAAGAACATATATTCTCTCCAAGGATAGATGACTTGTTTGATCAACTCAGAGGAGCAGCAGTATTCTCGAAGATAGATTTACGGTTAGGGTACCGTCATATCAGAGTCAGAGAGCAAGACATTCCGAAGACAGCTTTCAGATCACGGTATGGGCATTGGAAGTTTCTTGTTATGCCCTTTGGAGCAACCAATGCGCCGGCCGTATTCATGGACCTCATGAATCGTATCTTTATGTCTTATTTGGATCAGTTCGTGATTGTGTTCCTAGACGACATCTTGGTCTACAGCAAGAGTGAAGCGGAGCATGAGCAGCATCTCTGAGTTGTCCTCCAGACTCTCAGAGAGCACCAGTTGTATGCCAAGTTTAGTAAATACGAGTTCTGGCTCGATCGCATTTCGTACTTGGGCCATATCATCACCAGAGGAGGAGTAGAAGTGGATCCCCAGAAGATCATGGCCATTGAAACGTGGCCGGTACCTAGCACAGCGGCAGAAATTCACAGTTTTCTTGGCTTGGCCGGCTACTACCGACGATTTGTTTCAGACTTTGCTCGGATGTCAGCGCCATTGACCCAGTTGACCCGCAAGGATGTGCAGTTTGCTTGGACAGCAGAATGTCAGTATTCTTTTGAGAAGTTGAAGCGAGGCTTGATGACGGCTCCTATTCTCACGCTTCCAGATGGGACCGGAGGATTCTCAGTGTATTGTGATGCTTCAGGCCGAGGTTTAGGATGTGTTCTGATGCAGCATGGGAAGGTAATAGCTTATGCGTCACGACAAGTTCGTGATCATGAAAGAAAATACCCAACCCATGACTTGGAGCTGGCAGCCGTAGTGTTTGCACTTAAGCTTTGGAGACACTACTTGTATGGAGATAGGGTAGAGATTTTTACTGATCACAAGAGCCTAAAGTATGTGTTCACTCAGAAGGATCTTAACATGCGTCAGAGGAGATGGCTAGAGCTGCTTGTGGATTATGATGTCAACCTGCAGTATCATCCTGGAAAGGCCAACGTTATTGCAGATGCAATGAGCAGGAGAGCCGGACTTTATTTCCTAACAGCGCAACCAGAGTTGTTAGCCGATCTTCAGAAAATGAGTATAGAAGTTGTCCTCCCTTCCAGTGTGGCATTGATGGCCAGCATGCAAGTTCAGTCCACTATAGTCGAGAGGATCCGGATGGCGCAGTCAGCAGATTCCAAGCTTCAGCGACTCAGAGCAGAGTGTGAGGTAGGACGAAGACCAGAGTTATGTATCTATGAAGACGGTACACTTCGACATGGGAAGCGTCTTTGTGTACCCAGTGGAGATATCAGACAGGAAGTCATGGCGGAAGCTCACAGTTCTCAGTATTCGATTCATCCCGGTGGCACGAAGATGTACCGAGATATCCGTCAGCAGTTTTGGTAGAATGGCATGAAGAGGAAGATAGCTCGATTTGTCTCTCGGTATTTGGTTTACCAACAAGTCAAGGCTGAACATCAGAGACCAGATGGACTTCTTCAGCCCTTGCCAATTCCAGAATAGAAGTGGGAGCATATAACCATGGATTTTGTGACTGGATTACCTAGGTCCCCGACCGGTAGAGATTGTCACCCCCAGTTTCCAGAAACAGGGGTATTTTTGTTATTTTTCATTTTTAAATTATTTTGGAATTATTTATTTATTTATTGTAATATTTTGGGGTTATTGAGTCGGGTTCGAATTTCAACTCATTCCGACTTGTATCGGGGACCCGGGATAGTTTTGACTCTAGCGGGCCCACACACTAGTTAGGCATGGCCCACATAATATTAATTTTAGTCCACATGATATTAATTTTAGTTAGTGACTAGACTAATTATTTTGGTTAGTATTAATATGGATTAGTGTTTTAGGATTGACCAAACTACCCCCGACTTAACCCCTTACCAATATATTAGTAAATAGACTAGAAAAGGGGCTTTTGGACTTTTCCTAATAGGACAAAACCACCTTTATGGCCAGCCACAATAAGGATAGGGTTGAGCCTCCCATTTGTCATTATCCATCTATTTTTCTCTCTCTTGTTCTTCCCCAAATTCCTAGAGAGCAATCCCTAGCAATTTCTCCACCAAATCATTCCATTTCACCACCAAATCTTCTTCTTTCCTTCTCCATTCTAGCCAAGGAGGAAGCTACCCAAGTTTGGGAGGATTCGGAGCTCGTTCGTGTCCTTTTGGAATCTCTACGTGTCGGTGTCGCTCCGGAAAGGCTTTTCTTCGATTCGATCTACCGGGAGGTATAAATCCCTTCTCCTTTTCATTTCCTCATGTATATAGGTCTATTTTGAACCCATAGGAATGACCCCATAGTTGTATCTCCATTTGTGTCCATTTTGTGTCCATTTGGAGGTCATAGGAGTGTCCTTTGTGTTGTGGTTGTGTCCATGTGGGAAAATCCCAAATTTGGACACACTATGTGTTGTTGTTATGTATGAATGAATTATTACATGTTTAATCTCATATTTTTGTATTGGAGATGTGTTCTATAGTGTCTCATATATACATATTAGTGTAGAGAGTGAGTTCTTGATATATTATGTTATATACTTGTGTTCTTTTGTCTCAAACTACCTAAATCCGTCATGATTTTTATCCACGTTTTTAATTTCAGCCCTAACTTAGAAATATCATAACTTCTAGCTCAAAGCTCGGTTTAATCTCCCGTTTTTTTAAAAGAAGCGTATTGAAGTTAGCTTTCCAAAAACATGTATTAATAGGCCTAATTCTTCTGTAACTTTCTGAAGAATTATTTGAGTGTCAGCTGTACGAAAGATAAACGCGTTCTCGGTGTTTTCGCAATTTCGGGAGTTTCCGGAAACAAAAATGCGATCCGTTTAAAGTTTCGGAAAGCTAACACATAGATCTATAACATACTTTAATCCTAAATTTTAATTCATGCTGAGATGGTACAGTATTGATTATTAATAGGAGTTACTATTCGACATATACATTTTGTGCACCCTTGTGTGTAATATAATGTTCTATTTGATTTTAACCCATGTTAATATATATACATTATGTAATTAAATAGAGAATACAAGTATGAGTAAATGGTTAAATAAATAATGTATGAGGTGTAAGTATCCTATCTAATGTAAGCTTGTATAAGTATGGCTTGTAATGAATATGTAGGTTCCATAGTATGTAATGTATGGTGCACATAGTGGTGCAAGAGAATAATGAATGATGAATGAATGTAAGCATGAATATAATGTAATAATAGATGTAATATATGCAATATACAAGTTAATGAGATGTAATGTTCTATGTTAACCCAAATCCTATATTACCTCATGTACCCCCTTACACTATGTTGACACTATCACACTTGACACATTGTTTACTTACACTTTGACACTCTTTGATATGTATACACTATGTATGCCTATTTAACCCTCACTTGTCCCTTTGCCATGTTCACATACACACACATAGCCTCTTAAATAAGTATTTATGAATATAGTTAACTTAGCTATGTATGTATATTATATATATGTTAGCATATTGTGTTGTAATATATAAGTTTATATAACCATTTGAAATGCCATGATTATAGACCTAATGTTGAATACCAATATATGCATGTGTATATATGTGTAGACACATATAGCTTAAAGTAATAGATTACCTAGTGTATATCCAATGTGAATTCTTGCCTATTTGAGTATTGAATAATTGCATGCTATATAGAGTTGGGTGTATGTTGGCTTGTATAGCCTTGTATTGATGTGTGCTTGCTAGGATAGTCTTGGTTAGGCCTAGTAAGACTTACTGGGTTAGGACATGACCTAGTTTGACCTAATTTGACTAGTGCAGTTGACCAGAGTTGACCAAGGGTAGACTTTGGCCTAGTTTGACCTAGATTCATGTAGAATACATTGTAGTACTTTATTTTACCCTTCTGGACATGTTGTGACTTGTGTTGTTCTAATTAGGAGCCAGACACCTTGTAACCTGTGTTGCTTTAAATAGGACTCTGTGGCTTCAGTTGGACCCTCTATACTTATCAGCTGTTCAGGTTATCGAGGCAAGTACATTCTCTGATCATTTCATATCCTGTTTAGAATTATTTCCTACAGTAGATTACTTTACTTGTACTGTCACGATGGTCACACGGATTGGTACTATATGAATCCTTTCTTGAGATGTTATCCTTAGGGAGCATCGGGTACTACGTGTTCTGTGCATTTCACTTACATGGCGTATCACTATGCTTCTTGGTTCACTTGATTACTTGTGACATGTACCCTCATGATCACAGAGTCTCTTGAATCTTACACAGTTGGGTAACCCCCAGACTCCCCATTTATGGGACATCCATGTATCACCCTTCGGGAGCCGTGCATGGAATCATATAACATAACCTGGCTGGATCCTTGTGTATTGATTGGGGGTACGGGGGAGTAGAAGTGGACATGTGAATAATACACCAGTAGTATCTTCATTGAATCATTCCGTAGTGTCTTCATTGAATTATCCCAGGCCATTTACATGTTCATGTTGTACTCTGACTCACTAGTCACTGCTAGTTCTCTATGTATAGTAGATATTTCTATTACAGTTCTCTCTCTGTTTTTATACTGTACTTCTTTCAGTACTTGTATCTTACTTTACTGCATGTCTATATTTTCTAACCTGCTATGAATTGTTGAGATGTATTGTGCTCGCTCTAGTCCTGACTGGACCTGTTGATAAATTTTACAGATAGCCTGGGATTGCCTGCTAGCCTAGAGGAGACACAATAGAGGTTGTTTAGGTAGTTATTTCAATTTGTCTGGAGTTGTATTTATTTTATGGATTACTGTATCTGTATTTGAGTTTTGAGATGTATTTCTGGATTTATGTATCTTAGACACTTAGACTTCTATCTCCTGTATCTCTTTTGGATTTCATGTTTTATCCATCATTATCATGCTCTACCTTAGATGTGATTGAGTCTGTATCTGCTATGTCACCCCCATTCGGAGAGTATAAACTGTTTAGTCTTATACTGTTAGATGCATTGAGACCTAGGACAGCGTTCTACTGCCGACACTGCGGCATAGGCTGGGCGTTGTTACGTTCTCGTGCCCTAACTCTAGGGTGCGGGTCGTGACACATTTTTAGTAGTGGCCCATGCAGGTCGAGTTTATGTAGTGGTATTCGAACTTGAATACCGCTACAGCCTGTAGTAGGAATAGGATATATTTTGAAGATACTCAATCACAGTTAGGAACCCTTGAGAGATTCCTGGGACGACCCTTAAGAATCTTATTTTAACTTCGATTTGAAACTCTTTTTCCCTTGATTTGATTTATCCTTACTTCTGTTGTTAAATTTGATTTTGATGGATTATGGTTGAATTTGGGTTTGTATTTATTAATTTTGATGGAAGATTGTCGAATTTTGAATCTTGACGATTAGCTGTAGCATCCGAGTTTGTATTTATTTGATTGAAGGATTTTGTTCATTTTTGAGTTTGATGTTCGTTGATAAATTTGATTTGATTTTTGGGTATTCATTGTTGATTTAATTTAATTTTTGGCAAGATGAAATTATATGGGCTAGGTCATCTATGTTATGGAATCTAGTCTTCTATAGTCACATTAGCCAGCATGGTGAGGTCATATAGTCTGACTCTGGATATATTTCTCGGGTGTGGGAATTTAAGATTTTCGCAGCCAAGCTAGCGGCACCGTAAAAATATTAAATACCATAATTTTAGAGATATGTGCATAAGTCAAGGGCTCTGCGATTATCGTAGCCTTGCTTACTAGTATGACGATGATTTAGAGTACCATGATTTTGGACAGACGCATATGATTATCAGATTGTACTTTAAATATTTTCGAACATGTTTTCTCTACTTTGTTTCAGTCCTTCAAAAATTTTTATTAATTGTTTTGTTTAGTTTTGCTTCTCATTATTTAACTTAGGAGTAGCTTTAGCTATTTTCATAAACCTTTGTGTAACTTCTTCTATGAATTTCTTCTTAATACGATGAATCAATGATTTGCTAGACCTTATTTTGGATCTGATATTAGCTCTGATTTCAAATAGTTTCCTCTTTTAAAACGGATAAGTAGAACATATTTTATTACCATTTCTTTTCCTGCCAATATTTTAGTACCATCATTCCTTGTCTTATACAACTATCCTGATTATATCAATTCCGTCTCGTATCTCATTCTGTCAGCTGTACTTGAACTCTTGAATCTGCATATCGTTTTTATCTGAGAAATGTTGAGAAAGTGACGTAAATCATCTAGTATGGAAATAACGTAATCGGTTATCATGTGATAATTTTGTAGGAATCAAAATGTTGGATGTCAAATATGAAAAATTTGAAATAGAGATGTGGTAAAGGTTTAAAATGAAATCGAGGGATAAATATTATCAATTTAGAAACAATCACAGAAAGTTGGTTATGGATAATTCATGGATGTATTTCAAAACTAATGAGGATGTTCGAGGTCAACCTAGTTTTGAGAACTTAGAAAATCTTGGTTATTGATTCTGGGGAAAACTTTTACTCTAAGGCGATGTGGAAATTTAGTAATAGAAAGAGAATTTTATAGTAACCAATGATTATGCAAAATTGAACTACATATTGTAAGAAATGACTAGAGACAGATCGGACACAAGGATTTTAAGTTATAGGAATTATTTTGGATGAAAAAAAAATGTGTAGAATTCAAAAGGATAATAATTGAAGGTGAACGTTGAAGAAATGTGAAGGTTGATTTATAAAACGAGAATAAATTTTGCATGACATAGTGATATTAAGGTTGAATAAATACGAGACTTGATTTAAAAAATACGAGGATTCCATAAACTGGATTTGGAGGTTTCGGATCTAATTTAGAACGAGGCGAAGGAATTTGAAATTTTGATTTAAATGAATAAGTGTCGACTCCTAAATAAGAGGGGTATGCTTCATGGAAAATATTTTAGAAATTTGAAATTTTGTCTATGGTGATCATGGTAAAAGTTTAGATGACTGAAGATTAAATTTTTTTTTTTGAGGGTAGACATATAACGGTTGATTTTATATTGGGATTTGTGAGAAAATATGATTAGCAAATGGTAAACTGATAATGTTAGGGAGAGATGATTTACTGACTTCGTACGAAATCTTTTCCCGTTTTTCTCTAAAACGGTTTTTTCAATATCATTAAATCCTAGTTTCCTTAATCACGACCAAATCGACTTCGATTATCCTATCTTATCATATTAATATCTTGGGTTGTACTTAATTGAATTAAATTTGATTACGACCTGAATCTCCATCCTTGTATGCTCGTTCTCAGACTTTGTTGAATCTGTCCTCCACATTGCCTAAATTTTGATTTCCCCAATTTGATCAACTTAGATTGTATCGAGACTAAATATTTCTAATATATATTGTGATTGAATTTCAATGCAAGTGACTTTCAATTCTTTAACTTTGAAATTGATTTTTCTGTACCCTTTTAGATTATTGGAAGTTACCTTTCTTATTTTTATATTTTTTTTTGAGTACCAGCTTTCACATAGGATGGTAGACTGTCTTACAGTTTTGAAGATTTGTTAATTATGTATCTTTTCCAGTTTAGCACTCTAGATTTCTTGTGTGTTTGATACCCTATGATCGTCTTGGTTTAGCATGACTAGTATACCTAGATGAGACTTTCACTACCACCGTATGCAATGACCCTGTATGCCGTTCTTTTTTGATGGTATGTTTTATTTAAGTTCTGGGACTTTTATTGTGGGGGTTTGACCTAGAGGGAGTATGGACATTTTAATTTTGAGGACGAAATTTTTCTAAGGTGGGTAGACTTGTAACACCCAATTTTCTAAAATGAGAGTAATTTTGAAATTTTGTAATTTTAATCATTTATTGATTTGATATTTATATCATGATATAATTTTTGGTAATTTTTTAAATCATTTTAGAACTATTTAAAATCTTGACTTGTAATTTTGATGTTTTGCTAGTGAAACCCTAGAGACTGTTTGACCTAGAGCCTAACCATGTGATTAGGATTTTTTATTGTCATTTTTGGCCTAAGGATATTTTGTATTAGACCTCCTTGAATTATTTTGATATTTATTGCGTTGGTGATTATTAATTTTGACCTTTGATAGGTGTGATGGTTTTGTGTCCGTATCGGATACGTATCAGTTTTTATTTATAAATGTTTGATGTGCCTCAAGGAGGTTTTTTTTTTTTTTGCTGATTTTTTTGAAAAGTATTTGAATGAGATTGTTTTCTGCATGTGTTTCCTGTGATTGATTTATTTTAATTTCGAGGACGAAATTTTTTTAAGGTGGATAGATTTGTCACCCCCAGTTTCCAGAAACAGGGGTATTTTTGTTATTTTTTATTTTTAAATTATTTTGGAATTATTTATTTATTTATTGTAATATTTTGGGGTTATTTGAGTCGGGTTCGAATTTCAACTCATTCCGACTTGTATCGGGGACCCGGGGTAGTTTTGATTCTAGCGGGCCCACACACTAGTTAGGCATGGCCCACATAATATTAATTTTAGTCCACCTGATATTAATTTTAGTTAGTGACTAGACTAATTATTTTGGTTAGTATTAATATGGATTAGTGTTTTAGGATTGACCAAACTACCCCCGACTTAACCCCTTACCAATGTATTAGTAAATAGACTAGGAAAGGGGCTTTTGGACTTTTCCTAATAGGACAAAACCACCTTTGTGGCCAGCCACAATAAGGATAGGGTTGAGCCTCCCATTTGTCATTATCCATCTATTTTTCTCTCTCTTGTTCATCCCCAAATTCCTAGAGAGCAATCCCTAGCAATTTCTCCACCAAATCATTCCATTTCACCACCAAATCTTCTTCTTTCCTTCTCCATTCTAGCCAAGGAGGAAGCTACCCAAGTTTGGGAGGATTCGGAGCTCGTTCGTGTCCTTTTGGAATCTCTACGTGTCGGTGTCGCTCCGGGAAGGCTTTTCTTCGATTCGATCTACCGGGAGGTATAAATCCCTTCTCCTTTTCATTTCCTCATGTATATAGGTCTATTTTGAACCCATAGGAATGACCCCATAGTTGTATCTCCATTTGTGTCCATTTCGTGTCCATTTGGAGGTCATAGGAGTGTCATTTGTGTTGTGGTTGTGTCCATGTGGGAAAATCCCAAATTTGGACACACTATGTGTTGTTGTTATGTATGAATGAATTATTACATGTTTAATCTCATATTTTTGTATTGGAGATGTGTTCTATAGTGTCTCATATATATATATTAGTGTAGAGAGTGAGTTCTTGATATATTATGTTATATACTTGTGTTCTTTTGTCTCAAACTACCTAAATCCGTCATGATTTTTATCCACGTTTTTAATTTCAGCCCTAACTTAGAAATGTCATAACTTTTAGCTCAAAGCTCGGTTTAATCTTCCGTTTTTTTTAAAAGAAGCGTATTGAAGTTAGCTTCCCAAAAACATGTATTAATAGGTCTAATTCTTTGTGTATCTTTCTGGAGAATTATTTGAGTGTCAGCTGTACGAAAGATAAACGCGTTCTCGGTGTTTTTGCGATTCCGGGAGTTTCCGGAAACGAAAACGCGATCCATTTAAAGTTTCGGAAAGCTAACACATAGATCTATAACATAATTTAATCCTAAATTTTAATTCATGCTAAGATGGTACAGTATTGATTATTAGTAGGAGTTACTATTCGGTATATGCATTTTGTGCACCCTTGTGTGTAATATAATGTTCTATTTAATTTTAACCCATGTTAATATATATACATTATGTAATTAAATAGAGAATACAAGTATGAGTAAATGGTTAAATAAATGATGTATGAGGTGTAAGTATCCTATCTAATGTAAGCATGTATAAGTATGGCTTGTAATAAATATGTAGGTTCCATAGTATGTAATGTATGGTGCATATAGTGGTACAAGAGAATAATGAATGATGAATGAATGTAAGCATGAATGTAATGTAATAATAGATGTAATATATGCAATATACAAGTTAATGAGATGTAATGTTCTATGTTGACCCAAATCCTATATTACCTCATGTACCCCCTTACACTATGTTGACACTATCATACTTGACACATTGTTCACTTACACTTTGACACTCTTTGATATGTATACACTATGTATGCCCATTTAAACCTTACTTGCCCCTTTGCCATGTTCACATACACACACATAGCCTCTTAAATAAGTATTTATGAATATAGTTGACTTAGCTATGTATGTATATTATATATATGTTAGCATATTATGTTGTAATATATAAGTTTATATAACCATTTGAAATGCTATAATTATAGACCTAATGTTGAATACCAATATATGCATGTGTATATATGTGTAGACATATATAGCTTAAAGTAATAGATTACCTAGTGTATATCCAATGTGAATTCTTGCCTATTTGAGTATTGAATAATTGCATGCTATATAGAGTTAGGTGTATGTTGGCTTGTATAGCCTTGTATTAATGTGTGCTTGCTAGGATAGTCTTGGTTAGGCCTAGTAAGACTTACTGGGTTAGGACATGACCTAGTTTGACCTAATTTGACTAGTGCAGTTGACCAGAGTTGACCAAGGGTTGACTTTGGCCTAGTTTAACCTAGATTCATGTAGAATGCATTGTAGTACTTTATATTACCCTTCTGGACATGTTGTGACTTGTGTTGTTCTAATTAGGAGCCAGACACCTTGTAACCTGTGTTGCTTTAAATAGGACTCTGTGGCTTCAGTTGGACCCCCTATACTTATCAGCTGTTCAGGTTATCGAGGCGAGTACAGTCTCTGATCATTTCATATCCTGCTTAGAATTATTTCCTGCAGTAGATTACTTTACTTGTACTGTCACGATGGTCACACGGATTGGTACTATATGGATCCTTTCTTGAGATGTTATCCTTAGGGAGCATCGGGTACTACGTATTCTGTGCGTTTCACTTACATGACGTATCACTATGCTTCTTGGTTCACTTGATTACTTGTGACATGTACCCTCATGATCACAGAGTCTCTTGAATCTTACACAGTTGGGTAACCCCCAGACTCCCCATTTATGGGACATCCATGTATCACCCTTCGGGGGCCGTGCATGGAATCATATAACATAACCTGGCTGGATCCTTGTGTATTGATTGGGGGTACGGAGGAGTAGAAGTGGACATGTGAATAATACACCAGTAGTATCTTCATTGAATCATTCCGTAGTGTCTTCATTGAATCATCCCAGGCTATTTACATGTTCATGTTGTACTCTGACTCACTAGTCACTGCTAGTTCTCTATGTATAGTAGATATTTCTATTACAGTTCTCTCTCTGTTTTTATACTGCAATTCTTTCAGTACTTGTAACTTACTTTACTGCATGTCTATATTTTCTAACCTGCTATGAATTGTTGAGATGTATTGTGCTCGCTCCAGTCCTGACTGGACCTGTTGATAAATTTTACAGATAGCCTGGAATTGCCTGCTAGCCTAGAGGAGACACAGTAGAGGTTGTTTAGGTAGTTATTTTATTTTGTCTGGAGTTGTATTTATTTTATGGATTACTGTATCTGTATTTGAGTTTTGAGATGTATTTCTGGGTTTATGTATCTTAGACACTCAGACTTCTATCTCCTGTATCTCTTTTGGATTTCATGTTTTATCCATCATTATCATGCTCTACCTTAGATGTGATTGAGTCTGTATCTGCTATGTCACCCCCATTCGGGGAGTATAAACTGTTTAGTCTTATACTGTTAGATGCATTGAGACCTAGGACAGCGTTCTACTGCCGACACCGCGGCGTAGACTGGGCGTTGTTATGTTCTCGTGCCCTAACTCTAGGGTGCGGATCGTGACAGAGATTCTATATGGGTTATAGTTGATCGGCTCTCGAAGGTGGCTCACTTTCTTCCATTCAGAGTTGGTCAGTCGACGACTCAGCTAGCAGGGATGTACCTCAGGCAGATTGTCAGGCTACACGGTGTTCCAGTCAGTATTACCTCGGACCGAGATTCAAGATTTACGTCGCACTTTTGGCGTAGTCTGTAAGAGAGTTTGGGAACTCACCTCCAGTTCAGCTCAGCTTATCGTGGAAAGATCACATGCACCTGGTGGAGTTCTCGTACAACAATAGTTTCCAAGCCAGTATCCAGATGGCACCGTTCGAGGCACTATATGGTAGGAAGTACAGATCCCCACTAGTATGGGACGATGTTGGAGAAAGGCAGATGCTTGGTCCCGAGTTGATCACTCAGACAGTTGAGGTGGTCAGGAGAGTCAGAGATCATCTTCGCGTTGTACAAGATCGTCAGCGCCATTGGGCCGATTCTCATCGGCGTCTCCTTGAATTTTCTGTCGGCAACCATGTATTCCTTAGGATCTCGCCGAACCGTGACGTCATTCGTTTCGGCGTACGGAGAAAGCTTAGTCCTAGGTATATAGGGCCGTTCGATATCCTGGAGCGAGTAGGAGATGTGTCCTATCGTCTCGCTCTTCCGCTGTCTCTGAGTGAGGTACATGACGTGTTCCATGTATTCCAACTGCGATAGTATATCTCGGACCCGAGCCACATCCTGGATCATTCGAAATTGGTTGTTGGTACCAACCTTTCGTATGAGGAGAGGCCCATATCCATATTGGACCAAAGAGAGAAGATACTCATGAACAAGACTATCAAGTTAGTCTGTGTTGCTTGGGGTCATCACTCCTTGGGTGAGTCAACGTGGCAGCGTGAGGATGATATCCGATCGCGATATCCCGACCTGTTTGACTCGTAAGGTATAATGTCTTTCTTATGCCTTACGCTCTAAATTCCTTACTTGAAATGAATGATTGCATGGTAGATTGCTTGAATATAGCTTGTCATTGCCTCTCTAGCCTCTTAATTAAATTTTGAGGACGAAATTCTTTTAAGGTGGGTAGAGTTGTGATGACCATAGTTCATAATTACGTATTTTGGAATACGTGTACTTATCTGACTCGTATTGTATGTCTCCTAGCTTGGTTCGGCTTGTTTGGGTTGGCTTGGTTCGGCTTGGGTTGCTTATTGGTTCATCATGAACTAAGGGGAGAACCCTTACCTACCACCACCATCTCTATTTATTAACCTAACACTCTTTCTCTCTCCTCATTCACTCTTCTTCTTCCTCACCATTACTCTCCACCTACACCCAAGAGCCCTAGGCAAGTACAACTTGCTTCATGATGGATCTCAAGTTTTATTGTTCCATTCTCTTCTTTACATGATTATAAGCCCCTTTAGAACTTGGAGTTTTTGATTTTTATGGATAGATTCTTCTAGATCTACATTATAACTTTGGGATTTCATAAGTTCATGGAGTTTTTCTTGGTTTTGATCTACTAAAACTTGTTATTTTCGAACACTAATAGTTCCATGAGCAAGAGCACGAAATTTCGTGTGAATTTGGTTTTTGATTTACCTCATTTCGAGTTAAAATGAAGTTTTTATGGCCAAAGTAATTCATGTCGGCTGAGTAAAATTTTATGCTGGGAACCCTGAAATTGCATATTTTACGCTGGATAGCATCCAGAATGTAAGATTTTACGCTGGAAACCCTGAAATTGCGTATTTTACGCTGGATAGTGTCCAGAATGTAAGATTTTACGATGGAAACCCTGAAATTGCGTATTTTATGCTGGATAGCATCTAGAATGTAATATTTTACGCTGAAAATCCTAAAATTGCATATTTTACGCTAGATAGTGTCCAGAATGTAAAATTTTATGTTGGGAACCCTGAAATTGCGTATTTTACGCTGGATAGCATCCAGAATGTAAGATTTTACGTTGGGAACCCTGAAATTGCGTATTTTACGCTGGATATTGTCCAGAATGTAAGATTTTACGCAAGAAATCGTAAAATTGCATATTTTACGCTGGATGGTACCCAGAATGTAAAACTTTACGCTGGAACCCTCCCCTTTTGCGTATTTTACGCAGAATTGAATTTTTTGGCATAAAAAGTGCACATAATGACTGTTTTTGCCAAGTTTAGCTATTTTTTAGCCAGAATTTTGGAAAACTTAAAACATAAAAGTTTTAGATCTTTGTCTTGCCTTTCCGAATATCTCTGGAGCACCTCATTTTGAGTTCGTATGTAAAAGTTATTCCCCGTCTCTCCTGAGCCGCATGATTCCTCCACAACTCTTGTACCCTGTTTATATTTAGTCATTGTATATACGCTTATACCAGGTTAAATGTTAATTTTAAATATGTTCCATAACATAATGATGACCCGTAATAGCGCACTCTGGACAGTGAATTTGACATGATATATATCTCGAATGCTGTTGCGACGGCTAGCATGTCATGACAGAATTGAATGGCCTAGACACCGTGGGTGATTGTGTTTGTACAAAATAAACCAGTGCTGTCTTACATCATGTCTAGGATAGGAATTCCTGAGTACCACGGTCAGGGATACCTACAGTAATTGACTAAGGCTAATAAACTAGAATAATTCAGTAGATATGAAGAGATTTCCAGCTACAGGTAATCCCGTTATCTGGGCTCATTAAGTGGACTTGTAGCCTACCGACGAGTAGGACATGTAACACCCAGTTTCTGGAATAAGAGTATTTTTTGAAATTTTGTATTTATTATTATTATTTATTTGTATTTAAATCACATTATGATTTTTGGTGATTTCTAATAATTTTTTCAAACTATTTAAAAACTGGTTTAAGTCATGACTTATGATTTTGATGTGCTGCTAGTGAAACCTGAGAGATTGCCTGACCTAGAGCCTGACCATGTCATTAGGATGATTTAATTATCATTTTTAGCCTAGGGGTATTTTGGTCATTTGGCCTCTTTGAATTATTTTATGATTTATTGCACTGGTGATTTTTGAGTTTGACTTTTGACTAGCTGCGACTTAAGAGACTGTCCTAGATTTGACTTTAACTTGGTGACCTAGTTAACATGGTATGGACCCTAGTTTAACTTAAGTCAACTCAAGTTAGGACTCTTAGGATCAAGTTTGGAGTAGGAGGATTGGTGAATTTGTCCATAGGCTTGAGACCTAGAAATTGGTTCCATGACTAGTGCAACTTGGCCCATAGCCATTAGACTAAGCCCTAACCCTAATTTTCTACTTTTTAACCAGCCATTAGGGCTCCCCTTTCCCTATAAATAATCTCCTCCTTGTTCTTGCCTCTTTTATTAAATTTTTACAAGTTTGAAGAAAGAGGTAAAGAGCCTTCTTCCCCAATCTATAACTTCCTCATTTCAATTCCTTCTTAACTCTAATTTTTTGCATTAGAGCCCAATTTTCTCCTATTTTCTGATTGTGAAATTTAATCCCAACCTTGGGACAATTTGAGAGCTTTTGGATAGCAAGGAGGAATCCCCCATTTGAAGCTTTTCCAAGCTTTTTGTACATGTAGGTAAAACCCTATAAATTGACTTAAATTTCTATTTTCTTTGCATGTAGGGCTAGATCTAGGAGTCCCCTAGGCGTCCCTAAAATTTGGGTAAATTTTGTGTCCGTTTGGTGTCCGTATCGGACACGTGTCGTAGTGTAGTGTAGGTATTTGTTGAAATATCTCAATGGATTGAATGTTACTATTTTTCAAAATAAATTACATGTTGTGTAGCCCTATATATGGGGATTAATTATATATATGACTGAGCATGAGTTGGACCCCTGTTCGTGTCCAAAATTGGACACGAACCTGCTGTTGGACACTGCACAGGGGAGTACTGTGCTCCCCTGCTGCCCGAGTGTCCTGTAGGACACGGCATGGATTTTCACGGCATAAGTTTTGGTCGACACGTGCGGGCAATCACTGTCAGCATGCACACCAATTTTGAGGCAACTTCGTCGAGTAGTTTGTGAGTAAACACACGCGTACGCGTTTTTCAATACACTGTGCACACTGTTTTCTCTTCACTGTTTCGTGTCTCGTGCTCAGGACACGCGACACTTGGACACCTCGTGGTAACACGAGTGTGTAGCCCAACACGTGGGCTACACGTGGACATGACCACGAGGCCCCACGTGGCTCGTGTCGTGTCCACGAGACACTTGCATCGCTGCACGACGCTTACTGTGCACGTGTATCAGTCAAGTTTTTCTCGACTGATACTGCCGTGTCCTGAGGACACGTGGACACCGTACAGGCACTTAGACACGTACCCTGACACCCCACCTAGCTACTGACACGTGCACAAGATCCCAGGTTGTGTGTATCGTGTCCTAGCCCGACTCACACGCGTGCACGAGACATTGCCTATGCATAGTTCAGTCACACACTGACACTTGGGTTTAGACACTGTTGGACACCTCGTGTCCACTTTAGTAGACACGAATGACACCCTAGACACGTATTCACATGGTACACACACTTGTATTCCTGTTGTGATTTTAAATGGTTAAATTTGGGTTCGAATGGATGGGATTTCTTGTGTCAGTTCTCAATGTCAGTTGAGTTTCTTTTTAAAAACTGTCAGTCGATTTTTAAACAAAATTTTAATGCTAAGTTGCATGTTTAAATTCAGGTACACATGTACTAACTACTGCTAATTTGGTTTTGCAAGATTAGATTGGGTTTGTTATCAAGTGATGGATTTCGATATTGATTTGAGCTGAATGTAGACTGATGCATGTCTGTTTTGAAATCCTAAAAAAAATCGATTTTCTATTTCCTTAAACTAAAATGGATTGGGTTATGGAGAACTGAGATTGGTTGTTCAACTAAATTTGCCTATGTTTATTTCCTGAGAACCTGAGATGAGAGTTCAGGATAGAATACCTGAGAACAACTGAACTTGTGTGGACTGGACATTTCATTGCATTACTGAACTTGTCACACACATTCACTGTTTTCTTTTTGAATTCCTGAGAACAGGTACACTGTTACACATCACCTTGACACAACTCAGTCCCCGAGTTCATCTCTGTCACACACATCACTGATTGGGTTCTTGGTTTGATGGTTACTTTGGGATTTTGATTTAGTATTTACCTGAGATTGATATGGGATTTGGTTATGAGGTTTAGGAGTTTGAAATCAATTGAACTGAATCTGTTTAACCTATTTCCCCTGACACACGAGTGTTTGGTTTAGGTTTGCATGAGTTTAGGTTTGAGTTTTGATTATTTAATATAGGTATCAGTCGAGTGTTCTGACCTAGGTAATGTTTAAGAGTTGATTCCCGAGATTGATAGATGTGAGATGTTGATGTTAGTGTCAGGTTGAGATAGGAGGGTGGCCTAGCATATGGCATATGCAGTAGCAGCAGCAACTTTGCTCTGCAACAGCAGGGCAATGCCTAGGCTAGTAGCAGCAACAGCTTGGCAGCTTATGCTCCTTGCCGAGGCACTTGGCCATTGTGCAGGTGAGCAGAGCAGCTAAGAGGGGACTGCTTGCAACTGAAAATAGCTTGCCTAGTGCCACATATGAGCAGCAGTGATAGCAGGGCAGTATGGCCATCTTGACCATTGGTTTTGGTTGTATCATAGGGCATGAAGTACTATTAGTATCCAGTTTTAGGATTTAGGCTTGAGTGGGATTTTGAGGTAGGAATATTAGATTGTGAGGGATTAGGACTTTGTGTACTAATGTATCTTAACATCTTGAGTTTCAGAGGTATGTATCCTAGAGGATTAAGGGTTAACATAAGTTATTATAGGTTCAGTTGTTTTGAGTTTAGATAGATCATGTTAGTGTGTTAGGGTATTAGGTCTTAAGTGAAATAGCAATGGGGTTGTAGTATAAATTCTAAGTAAGGATTGGATAGATAATGTAAATTTCCTAATTTAGAGTGAAGGTATGGGATAGGGTTAGGAATACCTAGATGCTAGAGTATGGGGATAAGGTTGATACTTAGGCCTAAGGGTAGGATTTGAAATGGCTAGGGTAAGTGTATTTGACTAAGGTAAACTAGAAGGTATATTACTATATATACATATGACTTAGATATTGATATTTGATAGATAGTCTAAATGTTGACTTGGTTTGACTTAGAGTTGACCTGTCTTGACTTGGACCTAGTTTGACCTAGACAGTTGATCAGGTTTGACTTAGAGTTGACTTTGACCTAGATTGGTCTAGAAATCATGTAGTTTGCATTGTAGCTTTTAATTCTCTTGTATTTTACATATCATGACTCAAATTACTCTGTTTAGGACATTGTGACTCTGGTGCAGGCATCTGATATTACACTACTCTTTTCAGAGTAGCAGGCGAGTACATTCTCTGATAGTTCTCTCATTTATTTGTCAATTATTGTACTTCAGTTCTAGTTAGCTGTATGTGATTCTCTGTTACAAACATGTATTTTTATTTCTGAATCCATGTATGCGACACACATGCTTACTTGTCTTACCTCTATTATTCGAATCACCATACGAATCACTATTCGAATCACCCTATTCGTATCTTCATATGTTGGTTGGACTTTTATTCGATTGATGTATCGGATTTTGGATTCATTTGTATTAGATGGGCGAGGAAATACTTGATTAGACATGTGAACATTCCCACTATTCGAACCACCCCCTGTGAATATATTCGAACGATAGCCATTCCACACCCGGCCAGGTGTGTGATGTGCCGGATTTACCCTTAGCCGTTTACATGTCTAACTAAGTATTTTAAAACACACATGGAGAATTTATTCGAATCGTTGTTAGAACATTGTGAATCACTATTCGTATCACCTTATTCGTATCACCTTATTCGATTCACCTTATTAGAACAATGATTAGAATCATATTCGACTCATCTTATATTAGACTCACATTGGAATTATACTAGACTTATATTTTACCATCTGAACTCATTATGTTACTCTAGTTCAGCTAGATCTTATTTTGCAGTCTTCGTTGCTACGATTCTTCTCTTGTTTAGTTATTTTCTTTCCTTGTACTTTATTTGTCTTTCTTACCATCACCTGAATATAAACTGCCATATTTATCAATACAACTGTCTATAACTGCTTTATAGTTCTCTGTCATTTATTTGGGTTTTCTAGATGAGATTGTGCTCGTTCCTGTCCTGACTGGACCTGTTAAAAATATTACAGATGCTTGCCCTGAGGACATTTGTCCTACTTACCTTAGAGCAGGAGATGGCTTAGCTACCTGTGGTCCCGACACTCAGGAGTGATCGGAAGACTAGCTAGTAGACTTGGTTTAGTTTTTTTTATGTTTTAGAAATAACTTGAGATTCGAGTTTGTATTTGAGTTTGTTTGAGATATTATTATTTAGTAGTTTATAAATGTTGTTATTTAGTTTTTAGTTATAAACTTCTGTGTTATCTTATCGTGCTTAGACTGTGATTGAGATTTCATTATATCTATACTTGTCCTCCGTTAGGAGTTAAGATTATGACAAGTACATTATATAATTGCGTGAGTTGTTGATTAGATAGTAACCTAGGACAGCGTTCTACCGCCGACACTGCGGCGTAGGATGGGCGCTGTTACGTACTCGTACCCTCACAGTGGGTACGGGTCATGACACGTTTTTAGTGGTGGCCCATGCAGGTCGAGAGTCACATTAGTACGATATCGTGGTAGTACGGCGACTTAGTTGTACTGCTGCGAGCCTGCGATAGGATTGAGAGATAGGCTTTAACGGAGAGGTACTCAATCACAGTTAGGACTCCTTGAGAAGATTTCTGGGATGACCCTTGAGAATCTCATTATGAACTTCGATTTGAAAATCCTTTTCCTCTTGTTTTGATTCACCCTCTCTCCTTGATGTTTAAAGAATCTTAGACTATTAACTTTCTTCATCGTTATCCTTACTTATATTTTGTCTATCTTATGTTGCTAATTTAGCACCAGTTTTGCAAGCTTATCTTACTCGAGCTTGATCATGACATATTTTATTGGGGGCTGGCACCCACTAACATATTGTCTAATCAGAACCGGAGCATGATGGTCTGATCAACCTATTGCACTTTGGTTCGCTTCTCATATATTATTCTACATGGAGGGAGACATAGTTAAAATTGCCCCAGAGTCTCATCCACGACAGCTTTGGCAATTCTCTTTTGAATTATTTCCATCGCCTATGAACCACGTATTGTACTTAATAACATCGCCTTTGAACTCATTATTGTTTTGCCTTTCACATATTTCAGATAGAAAAGGCACTGTACTTGATAGATCAACCCAAGGTATCATGTTTAGTTTTCCTATCCAAAGGAAGAAATTGTCTTATACTGTATTATTGGATTTCAATGCTATTGACACTCGTGCCTTAAACTTTCGATTTTGATCATCTTGGAATGGTAACCCTTCATAATTAATTCCTAGTTGTCCTTACCAGTTTCATATAGGATGGTAGATTGTCCCCTTGTACCTCCTTTTGAGGGAGCTAGGCCACCTGTAGCTCAGCACCAACGGGGTGGAGCTCTTGCGATGGCGGTCGAGGAGACCGACGCTGCAGGTGATGGGTTAGCATGTTTGTTCTTCTCATTCTTCCTTCCCACTTTCCTGCGTGATTCTATTAGTACCTGCCAGGATATAGTTATGATTGCTAGATAGTGTAGCTACCCCGTTTGAGACCGTGGAATCACGACCAGAAGGACAGTGTTGCATGTTATCTTTGACTTTGATTGTTGGGGGTTTGACCTAGTAGGGATACGATCATCTTAATTTCGAGGACGAAATTTTTCTAAGGTGGATAGGGTTGTAACACCCAGTTTCTGGAATGAGGGTATTTTTTTGAAATTTTATATTTATTATTATTATTATTATTTATTTATATTTAAATCACATTATGATTTTTGGTGATTTTTAATAATTTTTTTAAACTATTTAAAAACTGGTTTAAGTCATGACTTGTGATTTTGATGTGCTGCTAGTGAAACCTGAGAGACTGTCTGACCTAGAGCCTGACCATGTCATTAGGATGATTTAATTATCATTTTTAGCCTAGGGATATTTTGGTCATTTGGCCTCTTTGAATTATTTTATGATTTATTGCACTGGTGATTTTTGAGTTTGACTTTTGACTAGCTGTGACTTAAGAGACTGTCCTAGATTTGACTTTGATTTGGTGACCTAGTTAACATGGTATGGACCCTAGTTTAACTTAAGTCAACTCAAGTTAGGACTCTTAGGATCAAGTTTGGAGTAGGAGGATTGGTGAATTGGTCCATAGGCTTGAGACCTAGAAATTGGTTCCATGACTAGTGCAACTTGGCCCATAGCCATTAGACTAAGCCCTAACCCTAATTTTTTACTTCTTAACCAGCCACTAGGGCTCCCCTTTCCCTATAAATAATCTCCTCCTTGTTCTTGCCTCTTTTATTAAATTTTTACAAGTTTGAAGAAAGAGGTAAAGAGCCTTCTTCCCCAATCTATAACTTTCTCATTTCAATTCCTTCTTAACTCTAGTTTCTTGCATTAGAGCCTAATTTTCTCCTATTTTCTGATTGTGAAATTTAATCCCAGCCTTGGGACAATTTGAGAGCTTTTGGATAGCAAGGAGGAATCCCCCATTTGAAGCTTTTCCAAACTTTTTGCACATGTAGGTAAAACCCTCTAAATTGACTTAAATTTCTGTTTTCTTTGCATGTAGGGCTAGATCTAGGAGCCCCCTAGGTGTCCCTGAAATTTGGGTGAATTTCGTGTCTGTTTGGTGTCCGTATCGGACACGTGTCGTAGTGTAGTGTAGGTGTTTGTTGAAATGTCTCAATGGATTGAATGTTACTGTTTTTCAAAACAAATTACATGGTTGTGTAGCCCTATATATGGGAATTAATTATATATATGACTGAGCATGAGTTGGACCCCTGTTCGTGTCCAAAATTGGACACGAACCTGCTGTTGGACACTGCACAGGGGAGTACTGTGCTCCCTTGCTGCCCGAGTGTCCTGTAGGACACGACACGGATTTTCATGACACAAGTTTTGGTCAACACGTGCGGGAAATCACTGTCAGCATGCACACCAATTTTGAGGCGACTTCGTCGAGTAGTTTGTGAGTAATCACACGCGTACGGGTTTTTCAATACACTGTGCACACTGTTTTCTCTTCACTGTTTCGTGTCTCGTGCTCAGGACACGCGACACTTGGACACCTCGTGGTGACACAAGTGTGTAGCCCAACACATGGGCTACACGTGGATATGACCACGAGGCCCCACGTGGCTCGTGTCGTGTCCACGAGACACTTGCATCGTTGTACGACGCTTACTGTGCACGCGTATCAGTCAAGTTTTTCTCGACTGATACGGTGTTCGTGCCGTGTCCTGAGGACACGTGGACACCGTGCAGGCACTTAGACACCTACCCTGACACCCCACCTAGCTACTGACACGTGCACGAGATCCCAGGTTGTGTGTATCGTGTCCTAGCCCGACTCACACGCGTGCACGAGGCATTGCCTATGTATAGTTCAGTCACACGTTGACACTTGGGTTTAGACACTGTTGGACACCTCGTGTCCACTCTAGTGGACACGAATGACACCCTAGACACGTATTCACATGGTACACACACTTGTATACCTGTTGTGATTTTAAATGGTTAAATTTGGGTTCGAATGGATGGGATTTCTTGTGTCAGTTCTCAATGTCAGTTGAGTTTCTTTTTAAAAACTGTCAGTCGATTTTTAAAACAAATTTTGATGCAAAGTTGCATGTTTAAATTCAGGTACACATGTACTAACTACTGCTAATTTAGTTTTGCAAGATTAGATTGGGTTTGTTATCAAGTGATGGATTTCGATATTGATTTGAGCTGAATGTAGACTAATGCATGTCTGTTTTGAAATCCTAAAAAAATTGATTTCCTATTTCCTTAAACTGAAATGGATTGGGTTATGGAGAATTGAGATTGGTTGTTCAACTAAATTTGCCTATGTTTATTTCCTGAGAACCTGAGATGAGAGTTCAGGATAGAATACCTGAGAACAACTGAACTTGTGTGGACTGGACATTTCATTGCATTACTGAACTTGTCACACACATTCACTGTTTTATTTTTGAATTCCTGAGAACAGGTACACTTTACACATCACCTTGACACAACTCAGTCCCCGAGTTCATCCCTGTTACACACATCACTGATTGGGTTCTTGGTTTGATTGTTACATTGGGGTTTTGATTTAGTATTTACCTGAGATTGATTTGGGATTTGGTTATGAGGTTTAGGAGTTTGAAATCAATTGAACTGAATCTGTTTAAGCTTTTTCCCCTGACACACGAGTGTTTGGTTTAGGTTTGCATGAGTTTAGGTTTGAGTTTTGATTAATTAATATAGGTATCAGTCGAGTGTTCTGACCTAGGTAATATTTAAGAGTTGATTCCCGAGATTGATAGATGTGAGATGTTGATGTTAGTATCAGGTTGAGATAGGAGGGTGGCCTAGCATATGGCATATGCTGTAGCAGCAGCAACTTTGCTCTACAGCAGCAGGGCAATGCCTAGGCTAGTAGCAGCAACAGCTTGGCAGCTTGTGCTCCTTGCCCAGGCACTTGGCCATTGTGCAGGTGAGCAGAGCAGCTAAGAGGGGACTGCTTGCAACTGAAAATAGCTTGCCTAGTGCCACATATGAGCAGCAGTGATAGCAGGGCAGTATGGCCATCTTGGCCATTGGTTTTGGTTGTATCATAGGGCATGAAGTACTATTAGTATCCAGTTTTGGGATTTAGGCTTGAGTGGGATTTTGAGGTAGGAATATTAGATTGTGAGGGATTAGGAATTTATGTACTAATGTATCTTAACATCTTGAGTTTCAGAGGTATATATCCTAGAGGATTAAGGGTTAACAGTCTTACCTCTATTATTCGAATCACCATACGAATCACCATAAGAATCACCCTATTCGTATCTTCATATGTTGGTTGGACTTTTATTCGATTGATGTGTCAGATTTTGGATTCATTTGTATTAGATGGGCGGGGAAATACTTGATTAGACATGTGAACATTCCCACTATTCGAACCACCCCCTGTGAATATATTCGAACGATAGCCATTCCACACCCGGCCAGGTGTATGATGTGCCGAATTTATCCTTAGCCGTTTACATGTCTAACTAAGTATTTTAAAACACACTTGGAGAATTTATTCGAATCGTTGTTAGAACATTGTGAATCACTATTCGTATCACCTTATTCGTATCACCTTATTCGATTCACCTTATTAGAACAATGATTAGAATCACATTCGACTCATCTTATATTAGACTCACATTGGAATTACAATAGACTTATATTTTACCTTCTGAACTCATTATGTTACTCTAGTTCAGCTAGATCTTATTTTACAGTCTTCGTTGCTACGATTCTTCTCTTGTTTAGTTATTTTCTTTCCTTGCACTTTATTTGTCTTTCTTACCATCACCTGAATATAAACTGCCATATTTATCAATACAACTGTCTATAACTGCTTTATAGTTCTCTGTCATTTACTTGGGTTTTCTAGATGAGATTGTGCTCGTTCCTGTCCTGACTGGACCTGTTAAAAATATTACAGATGCTTGCCCTGAGGACATTTGCCCTACTTACCTTGGAGCAGGAGATGGCTTAGCTACCTATGGCTCCGACACTCAGGAGTGATCGGGAGACTAGCTAGTAGGCTTGGTTTAGTTTTTTTTATGTTTTAGAACTTGAATTGTAATAACTTGAGATTCGAGTTTGTATTTGAGTTTGTTTGAGATATTATTATTTAGTAGTTTATAAATGTTGTTATTTAGTTTTTAGTTATAAACTTCTGTGTTATCTTATCGTGCTTAGACTGTGATTGAGATTTCATTATATCTATACTTGTTCTCCGTTCGGAGTTGAGATTATGACAAGTACATTATATAATTGCGTGAGTTGTTGATTAGATAGTAACCTAGGACAGCGTTCTACCGCCGACACTGCGACGTAGGCTGGGCGTTGTTACGTACTCGTACCCTCACAGTGGGTGCGGGTCGTGACAGGGCACATTTCTAGCACACAATCACGTGTTACATTCTTCATAAACGGACATTCGACCTGGATAACCGGATGGTCTGCAGGGCTTGTGGCTGTTGGAATAATCTCATTGCATCTTGCTAATAACTAGGCCTGTGATAATCCTAGTTAGTTAAAAGTATCAAGCCATACTCTTGATTGGTCGTGATTGGTTGGACGGAGTTATTCCTGCTTAGGCTTATCCTGATCCTGTGCAAGATTGTGATATGACATGATTATTGATGCTTGCCTTAATAATAAAGATCGGGGGTCCAGTTCTGTTCAGGCGAAGGGTTACAACCCCGGTCCTTGTTTGGTTTAAGGGTTGTAACCTGGTTTCCAGAGCAGTTCTGTGTCCTCTATTCGTTTATTGTCTTATTGCAATCCTATGCCATGTTCGTCATGTTTTACCTCACCTTAATACCATGATTATTTATACTGGCCTTAGCAATAAAGATCGGGGGTCCAGTTCTGTTCAGGCGAAGGGTTACAACCCCGGTACTTATTTGGTTTAAGGGTTGTAACCTGGCTCCCGGAGTAGTTCTGTGTCCTCTCTTCGTTTATTGTCTTCACTGTACCAATAGTATTTGAGACGGGTTTCTATTCAGGTGAAGGGCTGCAACCCCGGTCCTTGTTTGGTTTAAGGGTTGTGACCTGGCTACTTGAATGGTTTTCTCGTACTCAGTTTACTGTTGTTATCTCTATTATTATCAGTTCTTTATTTATTATCTTTAATATTCTATTGTGATATACTGGTTTTAGTTCTTAAGTGAAGTCTCATTTGTGGCACTTGCTCTTTTTGGGGTCTGACCTAGCTGGTTTTGTGTGGCCAGATATCGGAGCAGCACCAGAGGATCCACCTGTCTTCCAGCCAGATTGTGACCACCAGGCGTAACCCTGACAACGAGTGGATTTCTTTTTGTCCTTCCACTTTATTGTAAAAATTATTCTTTTGAGGCGTTTAGCCGACGAGCACGTGTTAGCTCGTATTGCATCTTTAATTACTGTCTGCCTACGGACTGTAACATGATTGACAGATCCTAGGGTTGATCATGTACGACTGAACTCTTGCTAGTCTTGACATTTTGTACGACTAGCTTCATGATCATCCAATATGTAATGTATGGGACGCCTTGCTATTATATATTTGGTGCTCTGACATCTTGTAACTATTATTGCTTACTTGAGATTGAGATAATAGGCTTGTTCATGACCATAGGAGACTGTTGACTTGTAGTTAAACCCTCATGTATCTAGACAGCCGTGACCGTATAGCGAGGTAGGTTGCACTTCAATATACGTAGCTGGCTATGTACGCCCCTGCTCTCCAGTATTCTGGTTCTGGGGCGTTACACAAACACACACTTTATTGTTACAAATTCACACACACACACACACTCATATCTGTACATATACACACACAGTAAACTAGACCATTGCCATGACTGAATGAAGTAAACACACACCCACATATATCTGTGCATATCTCACTTAGCCCTCTCTATCTCCTGAATATATATATCTATGTATGAATGTATGTAAATATGCATGTATGAATATAGACTGCCATGAATAAATGTAATGAAGGTAATGTAAGTTTGTATGTAATCATGTATGTAACATATGATTAAATGAATGCATGAAGGAATGTATGTATAGGTGCAAATACAAGCATGTGTATATACATGCCCTTGATGATTATGTATGCAAGTTAGATATGCATGTATGTAAGCATGAGGGTATGCAAATATATGTATGATGCTATGTGTGGATGATAAATGACATGTATAAATGCATGTATATACCTTAGCCAATGTATATATATATAATAGCCAATGTATATATATATATATATATATATATATATATATATATATATATATATATATATATATATATGATTGTGTGTTGTCTCTATGACTTTGAGATTGTGCTTGAATGCTAGTCTAGGCTTGGTTAGGCCTAGTGAGACTTGACTGGACTAGGATTGACCTAGTTGACTAGCGTAGTTGACCAAAGTTGACCAAAGATTGACTTTGACCTAGATTGACCTAGAAATCATGTAGATTGCATCGTAAACTTTACTTACCTTGTTTTAAACACATTATAACATGTACTGCTCTATTTAGGACATTGTGACTCCGGTGCAGACATCTGATATTATACTACTCTTTTTAGAGTATCAGACGAGTACATTCTCTGATAGTTCTTCCATTTACTTGTCGATTATTGTACTTCAGTTCTAGTTAGTTCTATTAATTTTCTGTTACAAACACCATTTGATATTGCTGGATCCATTTCATGCGACACTCATTTATTCATGTCTGGCCTCCATTTTTGGAACCACTACTGCCATCACCTACTGGAATCACCTTGGAATCACTTACTGGTATCATTCATGTTTTGGCTGGACTTGTACTTATTTTCGTGTCGGGTTATGGATTCACTTGTACTTGTTGGACGGGAAAATATTAGAGTAGACATGTGAACATTCCCAAATATTGGAATCACTCCCTTAGAATTATACTGAAATGATAGCCATCCCACACTTGGCCGAGTGTGCGGTGTGTCGTATTACCTACAGTCGTTCACATGTCGATTCTGATATTTTAAAACACACTGTTAGAGTATAGGCTGGACTCACATTGGAATCATTGATCACTATGATTGGAATCGTCTCGTACTGGATTCATCTTGTATTAGATTCATCTTGTACTGGATTTACATTGGAGTTTACACTTGTCTACATTTACTGCCTGAACTTATACCATGTTACTCTAGTTCAGATAGATTCTATTTTACAGTCTTTATTGCCATGATTCTTCTCTTGTTTTAGTTACCTTACTTTTCTTGTACTTTAACTGTCTCTCTATACCATTACCTGTATATAAACTGTCATGTTCATCAATACAACTGTCTATAACTGCTTTATAGTTCTCTGTCATTTACTTGGGTTTTCTAGATGAGATGTGCTCGTTCCTGTCCTGACTGAACCTGTTGAAAACATTACAAATAATTGCCCCGAGGATACTTGCCCTACTTACTATGGATCCGGAGATGGCTTAGCTACCTTTGGCCCTGACACTCAGGAGTGATCGGGAGACTAGCTAGTAGACTTGGTTTAGTTTTCATATTTTAGAACTTGAATTGTAATAAGTCGAGATATCGTTTTGTTTAAGATTGTTTGAGATTATTATTATTTTAGTAGTTGGTTTTGTTGTTGTTAATTAGTCTTAGTTATAAACTTATGTGTTATCATATCGTGCTTAGACTGTGATTGAGACTTCATTATATCTATACTTGTCCTCCGTTCGGAGTTAAGATTTGACAAGTACATCATATAATTACGTGAGTTGTTGATTAGATAGTAACCTAGGACAGCGTTCTACTGCCGACACTGTGGCGTAGGCTGGACGTACCCACTTCTCGTGCCCCTACACTGGGTGCGGCTCGTGACATAAGCTCGGTCAATGGATCCCAAACAACCTGGGGTAAGAATTCCCGAAATGCAATCGTAATTAACCTCTCCATGAATACGTGACAATCATGGCTCTTCATACCTGTCAGTTTGTTCTCTTTGAGGTCGACGCATCTTCTCAAGTTTGAAACATACCCGTCTAGAAATTTCAGACCTTGAATCCGCCTACAAAGTCCGACTTTTCCTCCTTCTCCAGTGAGAAAATTGCCTTAGGCTGCTTCAACTTTCCATTCCCCTCCTCTATCAAATGCAATGCAGGATGTCTACATATTTCTTCCAAGTCCAATCTAGCCTTTGGATTGTCTTTTGTCTTCCCTTTTACATCCATTACAGTATTAATTATGTTGTCAAACATATTATTCTCAATATGCATGACATCAAGGTTATATCTAATCAGATTGGTGCTCCAATATGGCAGATTCCAGAATATACTCCTTTTCGTCCAGTTATGAGTGCGACCAAATCCGTCACACTTGTAGACCGTAGCAGGCTCTTCAATAGCTCTTGGTAAATCTTTTACCTCTTTCTATATCGTGTATCCGGGCCACCTTGGTAGGGGATTAGCCTTCTCCACAACGCCAGCACGAAAAGCATTCATGTTCCTCCAGTACGGATGATCCTTCGGCAGGAATTGTCGATGACAATCGAAGAAGCACGGTTTGCCTCCGTGTTTCAAACGGAAAGCCTTAGTACGGTCCATGCAATACGGACATGAAAGACGACCATGCGTGCTCCATCCAGATAACATACCATAGGCCGAAAAGTCGTTGATGGTCCACATAAGTGCTGCCCGCATCTGAAAATTTTGTTTTCTAGATACATCGTACGTATTGGAACATACTTTCCATAACTGATTCAATTCATCAATCAATGGCTGTAAATACACATTGATGTTCTTTTTCGGATTGTTCGGACCTGGGATAATAACGGTGAGAAACATATATGGAGTCTTCATGCACATCCAAGACGGTAGATTGTACGGAGTAACGATCATAAGCCAACACGAATACTGGGATCCCGAAAGTCCGAATGGGGTAAAACCGTCGGAGCAGAGACCCAATCTGACATTACGTAGATCAGAAGCAAAATCTGGATACTCTCGATCAAACTGCTTCCATGCTTCTCCATCAGATGGGTGATCCAACACTCCTTCGGTCTGTTTTTACTTATGCCAACTCATGTTTTCTGTACTTTCCTTCACCATAAACAACCGCTGCAACCACGGCATCAACGGCAAGTAGTACATCGAATCATTAGGCTTCCTTTCACCGACAGACTTTCTTCTACCACTGCCCTTGTAGCGATCAGCACCACAAAATCTGCAGGCGTCTTCATCCTTGTCATCTTTGTAGTACAACATGTATCCGTTGCGACATGTATCGATTTTCTCGTATCCCATCCAGAGCGATCTCACCATCCTCTTAGACCGGTAAAGTCTTTAGGAAACTTAGCACCCTCAGGCAATATTTCTATAATCAACTCCATAACTCGTTTGTAGCAATCTTACGACATATTAAAATCGAACTTGATGCTCAATAATCTTGTAACCACCTCCAACGGTGAATGATCCTCACAACCAGGATATAATGGAGTCCTTGCATTCTCCAGCAACTCCATGAACTTTGCAGTATCGGTGTTCGGTACCTTCTCAGGTGCATCATGATTGTCCAGATCGAAACTAGGCCCCGTCCCGTCAAAAACCATGTTCACCAACCCATCGTTGTAAGCAGCGTGATTGTGGACATCCACATAAGGCTCATACTCCGATGCTAAAGACACAAGTTCTCCGTGCGTGCTCCACTGATAGTAATTCGGCGTGAAACCCTTCGAGTATAAATGATACGTGACTTCCACTTCTGGATGATATTTCAAGTTGCGACATCTCACACACGGACACTTAATTTTGGTACCGTCCATGTACTGAGGGAACGCCTTGGCAAACTGCAAGAACTGCTTTACACCCTCTATGATTTCATTCAGCACACCGCACATGTCATCAGGATGACGGTTGTACATCCAAGAACGATTCCGTAGATAGTAATTCAGATCCATATCTATTTGAAGATAATTCTGTAAGATAGATACATGCACTAGTTGAAACACTTGTAAAAGTAATAGGCACATTAATCATGACATATCCTAAACATTGAAATAGAATCCCAAGTAATCATGATATAACAAGTGGTAATAGTGTATCACATGACATAACCATATAACCATAGTATATCAGAATTGACCACACAGAAGACTTAGCCTAATTAATCTCTATAAAACAAGTGGTAATAAGTCCATAATTAATCTCCATAATTAATCTCCATAAAACAAGTACAAATGGTAATAAGTCCATAATTAAATCCATAAACTATCTCCATAAAACAAGTACAGCTGGTAATAAGTACTAATAGTCCAACACAAAATATATCCATAAAACTACACTAATGACGACCACGCAGCTCACGCATACGCTCAATGATACCATCACGCAACATCTTCGAAAAAGTGGGATCGACGGAGGGAAAACGCCATTCCACTGCAGGTGCTGGATGAATGGAACTCCCGGTCTCACTAGCTACCAGTGCCACTTCTTCCTTAACAGTATGAGGAGCCACCTCAGCAATCTGTGTTTCCCTTAAACGACGTGCCGCTGCTCGGGCCATGGGTGCCATATGGTAAGATCGATATTCACAGAGAATATAATTGTAACATAAGCAAGCTAACTAAAGGAACCATCATCTCGTTTTAGTGTGTCAGTGTCGTGTCAGTGAGTGTGTCGGTATATTTTTTTATGTGTGTATTTGTATGTGTGTATTGGGAGGATGGATTGGTGACATGTGCTTATGTTTGGGTGTGTTGAATTTGAATGACTTAATATCAGCATTTCTGGCATTATTAGGCAGTTCAGGATAGGACAGTTCAGGATGGAATACCAAAGCTTAACTTAACCCTTACTAAGTTCATATAGTACCTAATTGAAGACACCACTATACCTATGTATATATATAGGTACACAATATAGGGTATACCCTTCACTGCAGAGATAAGACCCCATCCTCACTGCTGTTTACCACCTCATGTTGGACTGCTGTCCTAGGGAAGAAAAGAAAACCCCTGCCTAATGTACATAGATGCGAAGCAAAGGTCATTACCTGTAGGGACCTAAGACCCCTGCCTAATTAGTACTCTCCAAACTTGATTCTCTTCCTCATATCAGTTTTAATTTGACTGATACAAAGACCCCCCTTAATTCCTGAACCTCTCACATCCTCCAACTGATGCCTACACTCGAGCACTCCCTGTGCAACATAGCACAAGTGCTCTGCACTAAGAGGACACCCCTGACACTACCAAGTGGCCCTTGTCACTTCCTCACAGGTTCAGTTCCCATAGCCCCTTGCATCTGCTCATAGAATACAGCGGTATCACCACTCACCCAATTTCCTGTACGTCCATCTTAAACAATCAGTCCTATTGACAACTTCAAATGCCAGTTGGAGAATGACATTCAAATCAGTCGAAGACTGATACTAGATCAGTTGAAGACTGATACTAGATCAGTTGAAGACTGATCCCTAATCAGTTTTGGAACTGAACCCAATCAGTCCCTAATCATATCTTATTGTCCCTAGTGGTGGCTCAGTGTATCGTGTCAGTGTACGAATATAATATATTGTATCGAATCAGTGTATCGTGTCATATTCATGTTTGTGTCGTGTCTAAACTCAGATACAATATAGGTTAGGGTTTACCAGATCTTGGGGTTTATCGAGAGGGAGAGGAGGAGCTCGCGGAGGGGGGGGTCGGTGGAGGAGGAGCCCGAAGAGGAAGAGGAGCTCGCGGTGGAGGAGGAGCCCGGAGGAGGAGGAGGAGCTCGCGGAGGAGGAGGAGCTCGCGGAGGGGGGTCGGTGGATGAGGACCCCGGAGGAGGAGGAGCTCGCGGTGGCGAGGGGGAGATGGTGGCTTCGAAGGGGGAGCGACGGTCGAAGGGGATGAGCAGTCGAGGGGGGAGCGGCGGTTGAGGGAGGGAAAAAAATTTGGGGTAAAATTTTTGGATTTGGGATGGGGCTGGTCCCGTGTATATTAAACAGTTAGCGATGTTATTAAATGACGTCGCTAAACGTCGCCAAAATAAAAAAAATGGCGACCCAATAAATATACGTTGCTGAACGTCGCTGATTACAAAATATAGCGACGTTCAGCGACTTCTCATCGACGTCACTTTCCAACAAATTAATTATAGTCACTAAACGTCGCTCAACGTCGCTACATTTTGCAATCTGTGACGTTTTGCGACATAAAAAGTACGTCGCCAATATCAAAAATATTAGCGACGTCTTATCGAAGCGTCGCTAATTGCGTCGCTAATTTGACTTATTTTGTAGTGGCGGCGCTAGCACGAAGAGAGAGGAGGGGTGGGGGGTACAACCGGGGACGGACGAGGATGGAATAGTCGGATGGGGATGGGGGATTAGCCGGGAGGGAAAAGGAGAGCAGCAATGGGTGGGTGGGTGAAAGAGATTGGGGTAATTTGGTCTTTATTTTTTTAGGGTATTAAGTTAGTATCTATAAAAGTTGAGAGTATCAAGTTAAAAAACTTGAATAGCTGAGGATATCAAGTTGTATTTTAGCCTTGATATTATTACATTGTCAGTCTAATCCGGATGTTTGGATGGACAATAGTTTTGAATGTAATGTTAATCATAATTATAAACTTGATTGCACTACGTCAATTTCTTTTAATCGGGTTGAAATGTGTCACCTCTGCCTCAATCCACATGTTCACCATCGCTGCCTCCAGGGCCGGCCCGGCCCGTATTAAGTCAAACAAGACTTATGCATTGGGCAACCCCCTTTCTGCTTAGGACAATTTCCAGACTCCAAATCCAGTAGATGTCGGAATCGCGGGTGACTTTTCAGGATCGGCATACAATATAGCATCAAAGGATAATCAAAACTAGTTTCGAATATGACAACCCAACCTTCTAGGCCAGCCCTAACTGCCTCTTCCGTATTGTCGTCTCTTAGGAGGTCGGGGACGATGGTATCGTTCTTGAGCGAAACGTACCTTGAGGTTATAACTCGAGGTAAGTTATTTCTAAGAAAAATATATTCACATATACTGAATTTGGTTCAGACATGTGTTGGCCCATTGGTCATGGTCAAACTGATTTTAATAATTGATCAAACTCTGTCTGGATATATGAAGCCAGTCAGGATGTATCGGACTCTTGGACATGATCATTAACAGCTATCTACACAGTTCAAGATCGAAGCGATGTTTGCCTGTTCGAGTCTGTATTTATTCAAGCAATATATTTTTTATTTTATTGAGTCTAGAAATACGTTGTACACCGAGTCGTATTGGCAAATAGGCTATTCTAAAATATTTTCAAAATACTTTTAAAATGTCCTTTGTTTTGAAAAACATTCGTTTAAACAAAAGCTTCAAAAAGGTTTTCAAAAAGGTTTTCAAAAATCATCAAAAACTAATTTTTAAAACCTAACCTAACCCTGACAGAACTCGGCCAGAGTTCGGTTGGTAGTATTTTGATTTTTGAATTCTTCTGAACTTGGTCCTCCTGCAGTTGCGGATTTGATCGAGATTTCCTCATCGAGTTCTGTACGAATTCTGTCTTTGGAATTTCTATAAATAGAGAAGGATTTCGATCATTTCAACTCACTCATTCACTTTCAATCTTCTCTCTATCTAAAGCTTTCAGTCTTCCAAAGAGTTTTTTTTGAGCTTTAAATTTTAGATCCCAAGCCAATTACAATCCTCTAGTCGATTTGCCAGTGCGGTGCGGTCTAGAAGTTTCTGAGAGATTGTAATCAGAAGGCTTGATTGAAGAATACCTCTTCACATTTGAAGTTGGACGAGTTTTTCGTATCAAAGCTCGCATTGTAAAAGTTGCAAGGACTTCGTAAAAAAACTTGCGGTTTTGCCAATAGTGGATTCAACTGGTAGCAAGAGTTCTACCGACTGGATTAGTCCTCAACAGAGAGAAACCAGTATACATCGCTGTCTTTGCGTTTGCTTTCTTATCTCTGCCTTTATATTACTTAGTTGTGATTATTATTCTGTGATCTTGCTGCTAATATTTTTTAATTAGTATATTTCCGCTGCCAACTCTATTCACCCCCCTCTAGAGTATTGTGCTTTACGATTTCGTTCCTACAATTGGTATCAGAGTGGGTGTTACAGGTAAAGCAAGGTAATATTGTAATTATTTATTCATTTAATTAATTGTTATATAGATCACAGCACAACACATGACAACTGTAAAATTCACAAGTGAAGGTCAGGCCACAAACAGACCTCCACTGTTTGATGGTGCGAACTATACCTATAGGAAAACACGGATGAGTTTCTTCTTGAAATCACTTGACTTTGATTTATGGTCTATTGTTATTGATGGCTATCAAAAGCCACCTCGTATAAATGTTGATGGAGATTTAGTTGAAAAACCCCATAGCAGATATACCGAGGAGGAAAAGAAAAAGGCCAGTCTTGACGCTCGTGCTATTAACGCTCTATTTTGTGCTTTAGGCAGAACTGAATTTAACAGGGTGTCTATCTGCACAACGGCTAATGAAGTGTGGAAGCTACTTGAAGTCACACATGAAGGCACGACTCAAGTCAAAGAATCAAAAGTCAGCAGACTTACTCAAGAATATGAGGTGTTCAAAATGAAGCCCAACGAAACAGTTACTCAGATGTTCGAAAGATTCTTGGATATTGTAAATCCTTTGTCATCCCTAGGCAAAGAGTACAGTAACCATGAAAAGATTCACAAACTCCTGCGAGCACTTACCAAGAACTGGATTCCAAAGGCTACTACAATCATTGAAGGGAACGACCTCACAACTATGTCCCTCGAAGTACTCATGGGTAAGCTACTCACTCATGAACTGGAGCTACAAGATTTTAAAGAGCCTGCACCAAAGGAGAAGACGATCGCTTTCAAGGCTCAGCACAGAAAAGCTGCTGAAGGTGACTCAGACAGCAGTGAATCCGATGCTGAAGATCAAGCACTCCTAGCAAGGAAATTCAAGAGATTCTTGAGACATGAGAAGAGAGCCAAAGAAAACAACAGCAACAACAACTGGTATCAAGATGATACTATCTGCTATGGCTGCAAGAAGAAGGGACACATGAAGAAGGATTGTCCTACAAACTCATCATCAAGCAAGAAGAGCAACAGGTATGAAAAAGGGAACCTGAAGAGATCAACATCTCGGAGATATGCCAACACCAGCATATGGCATGAAAGTGAAGTCAGCGACTGAGAAGATGAACAATCAGAAGACGCTGCAATCGTATGCTTTATGGCATCCGATCAGGTACCTACTGAACCTGTAGTTGATACTTATGATGACTTCACCTTTGAGCAATTAGGAGATGCCTTCAGTGAACTGATGTGTGATTACAGGAAACTACGTAGCAAATATCAGACCTCTAAGAAGGTACTCAAAGAGTACAAATGTGAAATAGGTAGACTTACCGACCTACTAGCTGAGGTTAGAAATAATGTTAGTGAGTCTGGTGAACTTTCCTCTATTAAGCTCTTATTACACGAGACTACCAAGTCATCTGAAGAGAAAGACAAAGTTATTGACCAACTCAAGGAAGAACTTTCTAAAGAGAAGAAAAGTCTTCAAAGTACACAAATCAGAATAGAAACACTCATTTCTGATTATACTAAGTTGTATGACACTTCCAAAAGATTGGAAATTAGGTTAGAAAAACAGCCTGAGACTGCTGCTTCCTTCCCTAACACGTGTCACTTACCGAAAAATCGGAACATTCCCAAACCAAATACTGTCAGACCTAACCCTATCAAACCTTTACCCCAAAAGATTAAGCCCAAACAGGATTATAGACATGCTTTCTTCTATACTAGAAAACCTAAACCTACCAACCATGCACACCACTCAGCTTTCAACACTCGACATGCAAAATGTCATTATTGTGGCCTCATTGGTCATATTTCATCTGCATGTAGAATCAGAAAACTTGTTGATTTAAATATTTATGCTTGGATACCAAAGGCTAACATTTCAGGACCTTACAAGAAATGGGTACCAAAAGTTTCATCTGCAAACTGTTTTGTAGGTGGAACACCTTTCACATGCTAGAAGCAAATGGATCCTCGACAGCAGTTGTTCACGGCATATGACCAGTGACGCTACACTATTTACAACACTGTCGAAGAAAAAGAAGGAAGGCTATGTCTCCTTTGGTAATAACTTGAAAGGGTATATTATTGGTATCGGTGATGTTGGTAAGTCTTCCTATCCTGTGATTAAGGATGTCTGTCTGGTTACCGAGTTGAAACATAATCTACTCAGCGTAAGTCATCTAGCTGATCATGGTTACGGCATCAACTTTGGCAAAGACAAATGTACTATAGTTGATAGCTCAACTGGTAGTACTATCTTTGAAGGTATCAGGGAAGACAACATATATGTTTTCTATTTGTTAGAAAAAACTAACATTTCAGGTAGATGCTTAATGGCTAAAAGTGATGAGAGTCATCTGTGGCACATGAGACTCGGTCACGCAAATATGGACACAATATCAAGATTATCCACAAAGAAGCTAGTACGCGGTTTACCGGACATAACATTCAAAAAGGATTCGGTATGCAGCCAATGTGAAAAGAACAAAGCAACCAGATCCATATTCAAGTCAGTAAACGCAGTATGTACTACTAGACCTCTATAATTGCTTCATATGGACTTATTTGGTCCTAGCAGAGTTGCTAGCCTCGGAGGTAAACTTTATGCTTTTGTAATTGTAGATGATTTCTCTAGATACACGTGGTTATACTTCTTGACACGCAAGAATGATGCATTGTCCGAATTTGTCGCCTTTTGCAAGAAAGTATAGAATGAAAAAGGTTACATGATCACTCGTATTAGAAGCGATCATGGTGGCGAATTCGAGAATGCAGATTTTGAGCAATTTTGTGACACATACGATTTTGTTCACGAGTTCTCCTTCCCTAGGACTCCACAATAAAATGGAGTTGTGGAACGTAAGAACAGAACTCTATCCGAAATGGCCAGAGTGATGTTAAACCAGTTTAGTCTACCTAAATATTTCTGGGCTGAAGCTGTCAATACAGCTTGTTTTGTTTTCAATAGAGTTCTAATTCGACCCAAATCGAAGAAGACTCTATTTGAGTTATGGTTTGATAGAATTCCATCTGTTTCATATTTTAGAATATTTGGTTGTAAATGTTTTATTCTTAATACAAAAGATAATTTGGAAAAATTTGACGAAAAGGCCGATGAAGGTATATTTTTAGGTTATGCGGCCAAGAGCAAAGGATACAGAGTCTTCAACAAACGAACCATGATCATCGAAAAGTCAATCAACGTCACTTTTGATGAACTGAATCAAATGACTATTGATGATAATGACGAAGATCCAACTGTACCAAGCTCAACAACAGCTACTTTTCAACCAAGCTCGGCACTAGCTGATCCTCCTAGAGAAGATCCAGGAACCAGCTACCTTCAGAGTCTGCCGAAAAAATTAAAATTTACGGCTGATCATCCAAAGGATTTGGTAATTGGTGACATTACCAAAGGTGTAAGTACTCGTACATCCAGTAGAGATATTGTTTCTAGTGTTGCATTTATTTCACAGCTAGAACCCAAATCTATTGATGAAGCATGTAGTGATAGTTTTTGGATAGATGCTATGCAAGAGGAATTAAACCAATTTGAACGGAATCAAGTTTGGGAACTTGTTCCCAAGACTATTGATCGTCCGGTCATTGGCACCCGTTGGGTATTCCGAAATAAACTGAATGAGAATGGTTTAGTGACTCGTAATAAGGCTCGACTCGTAGCTCAAGGATACAATCAAGAAGAAGGTATCGACTACGATGAGACTTATGCCCCAGTTGCGAGATTAGAATCCATTCGCATGTTATGTGCATTTGCATATTTTCATAATTTCAAATTATTTCAAATGGA
This sequence comes from Iris pallida, assembly GCA_029216955.1. Classification (NCBI taxonomy): domain Eukaryota; kingdom Viridiplantae; phylum Streptophyta; class Magnoliopsida; order Asparagales; family Iridaceae; genus Iris; species Iris pallida. The sequence goes on along the minus strand of JANAVB010028198.1, from coordinate 6,837,528 downwards.
TGTCAAAAGTGCTTTTTAAAATGGTTTTATAAAAGAAAAAGTTTTTGTAGCACAACCTCCAGGTTTTACAGATTTTAAAAATCCTGATCATGTTTTCAAGTTGAAGAAAGCTTTGTACGGTTTGAAACAAGCCCCTCGTGCTTGGTATGATCGTCTAAGCTCTTTTCTACTTGACAACGGTTTTTCAAAAGGCAAGGTTGACACTACACTTTTTATTAAGTCCTTTAATGATAAGCTTCTTTTAATATAAGTCTATGTTGATAATATCATTTTTGGATCTACTGATGAATCTCTGTGTCAAGAATTTTCTAAGTGTATACAGAATGAGTTTGAGATGAGTATGATGGGAGAGCTGAAATTCTTTCTCGGACTGCAAATCAAACAAACTGATAATGGAACGTTCATAAATCAAGCCAAGTACACAAAAGATTTGCTAAAGAAGTTTGATCTGGACAATGTCAAACCTATTGGCACTCCGATGGCAACTTCAACAAAACTTGATATTGATGAACAAGACAAGCCGGTCGACACACGTAAGTATCGAGGTATGATCGGTAGTTTACTTTATTTAACTGCTAGTCGTCCAGATATAATGTTTAGTGTTTGCCTGTGTGCACGTTTTCAAGCTAATCCAAAGGAATCACATCTGTGCGCAGTTAAGCGTATCTTTCGATACCTTAAGGGCACTTCTTCTGTTGGCTTGTGGTATCCCAAAACTAAGTCCTTTGACCTTATTGGTTATTCGGATGCAGATTTTGCTGGATGCAAAGTCGATAGAAAAGTACCAGTGGTACATGTCATTTATTAGACAAGGCTTTAGTCTCATGGTTTAGTAAAAAGCAAAATTCTGTAGCCCTATCAACAACAGAGGCCGAGTATATCGCCGCAGGACGTTGTTGTGCTCAGATTTTGTGGATGAAACAAACCTTGGAAGACTATGATTTATTTTATACACATATTCCCATTTTCTGTGATAACACGAGGACTATTAATTTGACTAAGAATCCTGTATGTCATTCTCGTACAAAACATATCGAGATTAGACATCATTTTCTTAGAGATCATCATCAAAATGGAGATATTGACCTTGTATACATAGATACTGAGAATCAATTAGCTGACATTTTCACAAAACCTCTAGCAGAAGATCGTTTCAATTATTTACGTTGAGAATTTGGAATTTTGGACGTCAATAATGTTAATTAATTTTATTTTATGATTTTATTTCAATATACAAAAACTGAGTTAGAGATAAGCCAATAAAGAGTCTGTCTGTCACCACAACTACGGTTGAAGCGAAGCGGTACTTAAGAGTTCCCGGTGAACCTCCGCCAGCTGGAACAGTACTCCTACAGCTAATCTGAAACAGTCGCTGTGTAATAATATTTAATCTATAAAATAATATTAATTATGTTAATTGAAGGTTGAAATTACTAATCTTTGAATTAAATATTTGAAATGAGCCAATGAAAAAGAAAGTGTTCCAAACCCAGGCGAATTCGACCAGACTTCGGACCGAATTCGGCCCGAGTTCGGTTAAAGGTATCAGATTATATAACCAGAACCCGAGAGCCTTTCTTCCTCATTGCTTCCAAACCACATCAACAGCAGCAGCAGCCGCACGAGAGAACCCCCAAATCCTAGTTCTTCACCACCCCTTCTCTTCCAATCCAAGTGGTAAAATTAATCCAAACTTTGGATTCGTGCGAAGTTCGTCATTCTCTACAACATACTCAATTCTCGGGAGGTATAACTCCTTATTCCCCTCGTTTAATTTTGTGCTATTTACTTATTTTGCACAAATGGCACCTAAGGGATTTAACCCCTTTAAGAGGAAGAAGACAACCAACCCAAGTGAGGAAGGTTCATCTTCGAATCCACCCACGTATTCCTTCTTTTCGCCAGTCCAATCTAGCGATGGCGCGTTCGACGGGTTTTACTTTCAAACCCTAGATCAAGCCCTACTGTGGTATAGAGACTTCTCTATGAGATCCATATGCACAGGCGCTCCCATTAAGTGAAACTGTATTTCCAGAACACCGACCTTTCTTTGAGGCATTAGGGTTATAATATTTTGTTAAACTCTGTTTTTCCGTAGCAACTAATGCCATTAGACTGTTCTACTGCAATATCATATTAAACACTTTTGATGTAAGCACTCGTGTTGGAAGATTAGATATCAATTTCAATGATGTTCTCTTAGCGGAGATCCTTGGTATACCCAACGAAGGTGAACCGCTTGTTGATATCACTGAGTTTGATTTTTCCGAAGGCACGACACTTACAAGTTTCAAAGCGGAACTCTGTGCACCTGATAGAGTTCGCTCTGGAAAGTTCAAGGCAAACAACTTGAACTTGTTTAATTATGAATTGCACCGTATCATTTACTCCATTCTTAAGGGGATTCCATTTTCTGCCCCTAAGACCATTATTCAGATGATGGGACGTTGTCGTGCAAGAGATAGAAATCTCTCTTATGCGATAATTCTCCCACGCATCTTCCAGCGTTTCGATATTGACTTATCTATTTGTGCTCAAGACCTTGAGCCCAAGGTTCTCAAGTTATCTCGTCGCTGTATGATTGCATCTGCTCCTCCTACTGCTCCTGCTACTGCTCCACCTCCTCCACCTCCTCAACAGTATGCTATGACTTTTGAGGGCATACACCAGCACATTTCAGATTTGTACGTCTCGATGACGGACATGGCTCGCGAACGTGAGTACCGCGACGTCACTCGTTATCAGGCGATTGCAAATTCTATTGCTGATCTTCGTTTCGCCCAGACTGGACATTCTGTCGATTCCATTCCTAGAGATCCAGCTTTCTCTGGTTACCGCTGTGAGGATGAGGCTGTTCATGCCTACTTTCAGCCCGGTAACGTATATGATTGGTACCGTTCTGACCGTACTCCTCGAGATTATGTTGGTGAGTTTTACACTGGCGCTCCTCCTCACCCTTCTGGCGCGGGCACCTCTGCAGCTGGTCCTTCTGGACATGCTGGTCATGATGACGATGATGATGATGATGATGAGGATTTGTGATATGTTAGTTGATTTGTGAGACTTAGACATTATCTACTGTATAATTGGAAATGCTCCGACATTCCAAGTTTTTCTTTTTTAGACATTATTATCAGTATTTCTTTTGAGGACTTGTACTGGATATCTTTATTTCTTTTGGACATTATTTCATGGATTTCGTAGTTTATGGTTCACATCAGTTTATTTACTTAGCATCTTTTTCTGCTTTAATAACTGCCTGTGAAATAATTCTTTGTTTATTATAAACTGTCTGAGTACAAATACATGTCTGTAATGTCATTTAAATTTTCTTTACTATTTCTATCATTTATCATGTTTATTTTCTTGTATTTTTTCACTGTTTGTTATTTATGTATTGATTGCGGGAGAGTTTTACTCTTTTGTAATTATTTTGCTAAGTGACAACGGGGGAGAAAAATAAAGATCTAACATTCTTTTGAGAAAATGCAGGACATGAACAATTTTTGATTTTATTTTAAGCTTTAATGTTATATCATTCATAGTTTGTCAATTATCAAAATAGGGGAGATTGTTGGCCCATTGGTCATGGTCAAACTGATTTTAATAATTGATCAAACTCTGTCTGGATATATGAAGCCAGTCAGGATGTATCGGACTCTTGGACATGATCATTAACAGCTATCTACACAGTTCAAGACCGAAGCGATGTTTGCCTGTTCGAGTCTGTATTTATTCAAGCAATGTATTTTTTATTTTATTGAGTCTAGGAATACGTTGTACACCGAGTCGTACTGGCAAATAGGCTATTCTAAAATGTTTTCAAAATACTTTTAAAATGTCCTTTGTTTTGAAAAACATTCGTTTAAACAAAAGCTTCAAAAATGTTTTCAAAAAGGTTTTCAAAAATTATCAAAAACTAATTTTTAAAACCTAACCTAACCCTGACAGAACTCGGCCAGAGTTCGGTTGGTAGCCGTTTTGATTTTTGAATTCTTCTGAACTTGGTCCTCCTGCAGTTGCGGATTTGACCGTGATTTCCTCATCGAGTTCTGCCAGAATTCTGTCTTTGGAATTCCTATAAATAGAGAAGGATTTTGATCATTTCAACTCACTCATTCACTTTTAATCTTCTCTCTATCTAAAGCTTTCAGTCTTCCAAAGAGTTTTTCTTGAGCTTTAAATTTCAGATCCCAAGCCAATTACAATCCTCTAGTCGATTTGCCAGTGCGGTGCGGTCTAGAAGTTTCTGAGAGATTGTAATCAGAAGGCTTGATTGAAGAATACCTCTTCACATTTTAAGTTGGATGAGTTCTTCGTATCAAAGCTCGCGTTGTAGAAGTTGCAAGGAATTCGTAAGAAAACTTGCGGTTTTGCCAATAGTGGATTCAACTGGTAGTAAGAGTTCTACCGACTGGATTAGTCCTCAACAGAGAAAAACCAGTATACATCGCTGTCTTTGCATTTGCTTTCTTATCTCTGCCTTTACATTACTTAGTTGTGATTATTATTCTGTGATCTTGCTGCTAACATTTTTTAATTAGCATATTTCCGCTGCCAACTCTATTCACCCCCCCTCTAGAGTATTGTGCTTTACGATTTCGTTCCTATAACATGCCCTCCCCTGCAGATAGGTAATCACTTCTCTCGTGGTTGTGATTAGTCTTAATTAGAAAATTAGGGTAACTTCTAAATGCATGAGAAGCAAAACCAACATCAGTGCCGGACTTTAGATTTTGGGATCTGAGACGAACTATAAAAGTGATATCCCAAAAACTTAATGTTCATATTATGTTTTTTTTTTTTCCCGCTCTAGCCAATTATTTTCTTGTAGGAGGCATGTTTGCTTCTCTATTCTATTAGTGCTATGCAAACAAATAATTCACCAAATTATTTTATTATATGAGGCATGTTTGCTTCTCTAATATAATTTGCAACATAACACATTTCCAAGTGAATAATCTAGACGTGCACTATGCAATCAAATGGCATTAGTTAATTTTCACCAAATAATAATAATTATTGACAAATAAACAATCAACAACAAATACAAAAAATTCCTTTCTTATTTTCTCTATTAATTGATTTCAATCTCAATATGCAATAAAATGGCAAGAATATATTTTTCAAATAAATTAGTCAAACACAAATAAAGATAATCAACAATATTTATTCGGCAAGAACATATTTTTTTTCAATTAATTATAATTTATAAGTCCACTACAATTTTAGACTTCACTTACATGTGATTGTAAAAAAATAATTATGAAGCTTTACTGATAATGTAAGTGACTCAATTGTGTTATTAGAGCGGACATCCAGAGGGGCCGGCAAGGTTTGAGTCCCCCAATTGTGTGTGTGCGTGTGATTTCAAAAAAAAAAATAATGTAAGTGACTCATCAAAATGTAATGTGACAACGAAAATGCATCATTAACACAATAATTAAGAAATAGACCAAAATATGAGTGCATCTAGCAAAATATAAAAATTAACAATAATTTATATTATTATAAATAAAAAATCAAATTCTTGCATGTGGGAACATGTGGAAAGGGAGGGACTAACTTATTCGTGGCTTCTAAATAGAATTATTCCACATTCAACCATGAGTTTCTAAAAAAAAAAATTAAAATCCTAAATATAATTCAGTCCGCTACCACAAGACTCTCTTCTAAATATTTGTCTCTTCAAATTCGGACCACAAGAATAGCTTACAATTAGTATCATATGGACATGATGCCACTTCTCTTCAATTCAAATATGGTAAGTATAAGTCTACATGATACTTACTACTCGTTTCTTCAGCCAGCGGGCCTTTTTAGTTGCCTTACCCATAGCAAGCTCTTTGAAATTTCAAATTCGGACCTTTTTAGTTGGGCTTATATATACTAAAAGAAAACAAAAATTGTGCCCTCCAAAATTTTGGGTCTGAGACAACTGCCTCATGGACCTCATATTAAGTCTGGGCCTGACCAACATCACCTGCAAACCTTAACCAGGTCTGCTTCCGGCTCCGCTATTCCAACACATAATATCACATTTGATAAATATGTAAATTTTTCATAGATACTTCTAAAGCACATTTATCAATACACTTTTCACTTAAAATATATATTGATAAATATATTCATATAAAAATACATTTATTTATTAATATGTATGTTAACATATGAACATTAGTCATAGTCTGTGACTGAAAGCTCTGGATGAGAACAATGAACATGTTGTACTGTTATTTCTAACTAGGTTCCGGTAAAGTAAAAAAAACCATAACCGAAAAATCTTAACCTAGACTCAGCAGATTTTTCCGCTCCGAAAATTCGGTGCAACGAGAATTCCAGTGAATTATGACAGTAATACAAAAATCTTTGGTTCGCAGAAAGGAAAGAAAATTGATTTTTCGATATATATTTTTTCCTTTAGGAAATTACAAATCCAATAAATATATTTTTCGGTATTTGAAAAAAGCAAGAAAATTAGTAGGAAAAATGAATCCTTGAGGAAAATAATAATTTCTTGGGTTGGTGGGAAGAGCCACTTTTTTTCTTCCTACTTTTCTTCCTCTTTGGAACCAAATTTCTTCTCATTTCCTTTGACATCCAAACAAAGAAAAGAAATTACTTTCCCTTCCCAAGCCTCCAATTTCGCGAACCAAACATGCGAACTCACCGAGTTTCTAATTTTAAAACTCCTACCACAAAAAGTTGTTGATTACCTGCACCTGTTTTTTTTCCGTCTTATTCAAGAAGATAAAAAGAAAAATAAGTATACTAATGTCACATTCGTGTTGCAAGTTTTTATTTTGAGTTTTTACTTGAGCTTATGTAGTCGAATTGTCCATGATATCAAATGCTGATCCGTCTTTCTCGAATTCAGTATCTAGTATTCTTCTACGAACGCTGCTACACAAACCGAAAGGACAGCCGCACGAGTCAGACCGATGGCCACGTGGCGGTCACCCATTGGTTGGACGGACCGGAAGATGGGGGTAGTGAGATAGGGAGGGTCCGCTTTTCTGTCTGTCCTCGTTCATTCAACATTTCTCTTCTTCTACAAGGCCCAGCCTCCAACAAGATATTAGCAAGTATTGTATTTTATCTCCTCCTAAAGATGCTACGTACATAGGAATTGAAGATGGTTCGTCCTTTAGCACTATAGTAAGATTTATGAACAAATGTTTGAATTGCCATTGCTACATAAGAATGAAGACATGGTGCTGGCCTGATGCTTATCCAGTCTAAAGTGAAGCTCCATAGCCATAGGCTCGATTATAATAATATTCAGTATCTAAAGATGCCTGGTACTGAATTTCAAGTAGCTTTTCACATGTTTAGCCAAATAAAGATGATTTATGAAAGTTTCGAACGGACATATATGGCATAAATTAGGACAGAAATCCACTTAAAATTTTATTCTGCAAACAGCTCGAATTAATACTCTGTGATGATCAATCACGCAGTTGCAATTGTACTTAATGCATATGATATGATGGTGACTGAGGACTTTGGAATCAGTAATTTCGTATGAATATATTGATATCCTCCACTAGTACGCGCCACTTTCAACATTAAATATTCTCGAGAACAATTGATCGAATACACATATGACTTTGTGCACGCTATGTCGGTTAGACTTAGGTTGCGTTTGGTTCATTGTAATGTAATCGTAATCGTAATGAAATTGGGTTTGTAATGTAATTGAGTTTGTAATGTAATAGAATTACAATTACATTACTATGTTTGGTTGAAACATGTAATCAAACCATGTAATGTAATGTTAATTGCATTCATGTGTTTAGTTTACCATGTAATGTAATTGAATTTTTAATTTAATATTTTTTTTAAAATACAACATAAAATTAAAAAGTTGATCAATAAAAAATTTTAAAAAAATAAAAAGAAAGAAAAAATAATAAAAAAGGAAAAAAATGGTTTGTTTTCTACTAAAAAAAAAAGACCAAAAACGAAAAAAAAAAACGACAAAAAATAAAAAAATACAAAAAATAACAAACGAACAAAACGGGAAAAAAAAAAATCAAAAACGAAAAAAGCAATAAAAATAGAAAAACGACAAAAAAAAATCAAAAATGCAAAAAAAGGTGAAAACCATCAAAAGTGACCAATATAAGAAAATGACCAAAAACAAAAAAAATGAAAAAAAAACAACAAAAAAATGAAAAAAAAGGCGAAAAACGACAAAAAACGACAAAAAACGACAAAAAATGACCAAAACGGAAAAAGTATCAAAAGGGATCAAAAACAAAAAAAATGAACAAAAAGGGCCAAAAACGACAAAAAAATTAAATATGACAAAAAAGGATTAAAAAAACAAACAAAAATGATCCAAAACGATAAACAGGAACAGAAATGACAAAAAACGAAAAAAGATAAAAAACAAGAGCGAATTAAAACGAACAAAAAACGACAAAAAAGATTAAAAAAGTTGCAAAAAAGAACAAAAACGACAAAAACAACAAACAAAAAGAAAAAATGAGCATAAACGACAAAAAAGTGAAAAAAGACCAAAAAAAACAAAAAAAAGGTACAAAATTGACCAAAAACGTGCAAAATCGACCAAAAACGATAAAATCGTACAAAAATAGCAAAAAGCAACAAAAAAGAGAAAAATGTGAAAAGTGGTAAAAAAAACGTACAAAATCGACAAAAATCGATAAATAACGTGCAGAACGGCAAAAAATGTGTAAAATCGACAAAAAAGGATAAAAAACGTACAAAAGTGAAAAACGATAAATGCGCAAAAACGGTCAAAAACGAAAAAAAAAACGTACAAAGTTGACAAAAACGAACAAAATATGCAAAAACCGAAAAAAAGATAAAAACATGCAAAAACGATAAAAAATGTGCAAACATGTGCAAAATCGACCAAAAAGGATTTAAAAAAACGTGCAAAACAGCCAAAAAAAAGGAAAAAAAATGATAAAAGGTGAAAATGGTCAAAAACGTACAAAATCGACTAAAAACGATAAAAACGTACAAAATAGACAAAAATTGATAAAAAAAAGCGTGCAAAAAAGGCAAAAGACGTGCAAATAAAACAAAAATAATAAAAAAACGTGCAAAACCGACAAAAAATGTAAAAAATCGACAAAAAAGATTAAAAAACGTGCAAAACGACCAATAGCGGCAAAAAACGGCCAAGAATGTACAAAAACGACCAAAATGGAAAAAAGGTCCAAAACGATCAAAAAACGGCAAAAAGCGAACAAAAATGACAAAAACAAACAAAAACATAAAAAAGGCAGAAAAACGAACAAAACGATAAAAAAAACAAACAAAAACGACAAAAAATGGCAAAAAAAACGAAAAAAGCGGCAAAAAACGAACAAAAAAGGGACAAAAACAACAAAGAACGAACAAAAAGGCAAAAAAACGAAAAAACAAACAAAAAAGGCAAAAATGAACAAAAACGGTAACAAACAAACAAAACAACAAAAAACTAACAAAAAGGGCAAAAAGGAACAAAAACGACAAAAAAAACGAACAAAAAGACCAAAAACGGCAAAAAAAATGATAAAAAACAAACAAAAACGACAAAAAATGAACAAAAACGAAAAAAAAAGGACAAAAACGACAAAAACAAACAAAAACGAACAAAAATGGCAAAAACAAAAAAAGGGCAAAAAAAGACCAAAAACGAACAAAAACGACAAAAAACGACAAAAAAACAAAAACAAAAACGACAAAAAATAACAAAAAATGAACAAAACGACCAAATTATAGCATACAAATCTTCCGCTTAAGTTGTAATGTAATTGCGATTACATAGGTTTTATGATGTAATTGAGTTTAGAAGAAACTGATGTAATGTAATCAAACTTGTAATCGCGATTACATTACATCTATTTTTTTTTTGTCCAACCAAACACTCGAGTTAGATTGACAACGTAATACCAATTACATTACGTTGTCCGATCCTGCAAACCAAACGAGCCCTTATTGTCCTCCAACTTCCAGCAAAAAAATGGAAAGAATAATATGCTTTCGTGGTTAAATCTACTAACCTTTTGCCATCCAGCCAAGATCTTATACATCTTCTCGATAACCACAAGAACCACTCAAGTTTGGTCTTACACTTAGACTTAATTAGTGTTAATCCTTTGGGTCCCAAACAGACCCTTATTAATTTAGAAAGGGAGGGGGGCTTTTTTTTTTCCGAGTATAAACTAGTCTATTCTAGTCCGTTCCAGTTCATCCGAACTCGAATTTCTGATTCCGTACTTGGAATATGTCTTTAATTTCCGTGAGTTTTGAAACCCTAAGTATTGGTATACTTGTTTCTGTTAGTCATGGAGTTGGTGATTCACTCACTCGATCGATAGAGCACTACAAAAATTTGCCAGATTAGCGACGTTAAAAAACGTCGCTAAGCGACATTAGCGACGTTTTCGAAACGATGAAAAAAACGTGTCGCTAATCGAGAAAACGTCGCAAAACGTCGCTATGGTGACGTTATTTAGCGACATCTACAACGTCGCTAATGAGCGACGTTATTTGCGACATTTTCTTGTGGTCGCCGATTAGCGACACATTTGCGACATTTGTGCGACGATGTGATGGCATCAGATTGTTTGCAACGTCAACAAAGTAGCGACGTTTTTAGCGACGTTTATATTCGTCGCTAACAGTTAGCGACGAATATAAACGTCGCTGAAAACGTCGCTAAAATGAACTCACATAATGTAATACTAAGACATCTACTACTATATAAGATATAATGATAGGTTGTCTTATCATCATTGCCGAGGGATGAGGGTCGAAGGACAGTCAACTTTATCTACGGCTACATAGTTTCTGCCTCGCCAGTCGAATGGCTGCAGGAACTATGTCCTGATCACCATGTCGTACCGTAGATTAATGCAAATGGGGCTGGAGCTGGAGCCAAAATACAGAATCCAAAATATAAAATACAGAATCTGTCACGCCCCAGTACCGGAATACTGAGACGGACTAGGCCAGCTACACCGTATGAGGTATATAAATGTCATACGACGATCGTGGCTGTCGAGAGACTAGGGGGTGCATGCTACAATCAGGTCTCCTATGGTCCCACAGAGCATCTATGTCTCAATCAATCAAAACAAGAAGCAGTAAATAATGATCATATAAGACAAAGCAGTAAGGCGTCCCCGACGCTTCATCAGAATGATTCATGAGTCTAGCTATACAAAATGATGAGCTAGTTCCGAGAGTCAATAGTACATAACTATAGTCAGCTGCAGTCTGATTTAATTACAATTATGTAAAGGAAACTAGTGTCCAGAACTGCCGGCTAAACAAGTGCCGGTGGCTAAACGCCAAGTACAAAATAGAAGATATCGGAGCGGTGAAGAAGAAACCCACTCATGGTCCCTGGCGCCCATACTCCTGGTGTGCACCATTGTTCGGGTGAAAGGCTGGATCCTCTGGAGCTGTTACGAGATCTGGCCAAACAAAACCAGCGGGGTCAGGCCCCGAATAGCAAGTACCATAAGGGAGCACAAAAGAGTGAGATAAATCCAATGAGTTAAATAAGACCTGATTCACGAGTTATAAGCTTATACCATATCATCGAGACAAAACGACACCCTTACAACCAAACAAGGACAAACGGTGCCAATATCGTACCGAGATAAGATATATCCTATAACCATGGGCAGGTAAAAGGGCTTCTGATCGCGACTTCGGTCCATAGCCTATCGTAGCACAATAGTCCAACCCAACAACCAAACAAGGACATGGGTTGGACCACGCACCACGATAGTCCATGTTCCTCGGTAGCTAACAGAAGAAAATATATCACAAACAAGTCAGCTTACAATCGGCCAATCAATCCTACGGCTTTCTATGATTTGTTTGGATTATCCCAGTAATGCAATATATATAGGAATCCTCAGATCGTATCACATTCCAGCAGGGCTAGCCAAACCATTATATACAAGCAAGCACGAAATACACCGGTCCCTCGAAAGGCCACCGTGCTAGAGTAAGCAGTAACGATTCCAACTCTCCTATAGGAAGAGCTGGCTCGGCAGTCACAAATCAGATACTGCACTCCACTAGTGCGGATGACTATACAGTATCCGAGGCAGCCAACCCGACGCGCCAGGACGGGACCCAGGGCGGCTGGTGACGTATGATCTCGAGATTCTGTTCCCTCCCAATGCTTCTACCAATTTAAGTTGCTTAGATTAACCCTATCTCGATATTGGAATTACATGTCGTGGTCACATGGTCATCCTCCTATATGTCGTACCATAGTACGTGTACCCTGAGTATGAATCCACATCGGCTCAATCTAGATCCATGCTTAGTGTAATACATCAAACAACAATCATTTTACCACAATACTATTACTGACCAATTACCATGACTGTGCCGGAAGGTACACATGTATTGACATATAACACGAAGGATCACTTAGCATGTAGAGTCACACCTCAGTGCACTCATTAAATGGCACCGCAGTGCATACTAATATTGTATCTCAATACACACTTAGAATAGGTACCAGCACGTATACAGGTAATCAGGTCAGGAACACGGTCAAGTCAGGAAGTCACGTGGACCCCTCGTGACATAAAAGTCACATATGAATTCAGGTTAAAGTGAGACATGAAGGTCCTTGAAGCCAAGACAAAGATCTACAACTTTTATGTTGGAAGTTAGGAGAAATTCTGGCCACAATTCAGCCAAATAGGACTTAAAATAGCCAAAAACAGCCAAAATAGGCACTATGCGGCACTATTCAGCACTATGCGGCACTATTCAGCACTATGCGACACTATGCAGCATCCTTATGCGGCTCGGCACTATGCGGCACTATGCAGCATCCTCATGCGGCTCGGCACTATGCGATACTATGCAGCATCCTCATGCGGCTCGGCACTATGCGGCACTATGCAGCATCCTCATGCGGCTCGGCACTATGTAGCACTATGTAGCATCCTCATGCGGCTCGGCACTATGCAGCACTATGCAGCATTCTCATGCGGCTCGGCACTATGCGGCACTATGCAGCATCCTTATGCGGCTCGGCACTATGCAGCACTATGCAGCATTCTCATGCGGCTCGGCACTATGCGGCACTATGCAGCATCCTTATGCGGCTCGGCACTATGCAGCACTATACAGCATTCTCATGCGGCTCGGCACTATGTAGCACTATGCAGCATTCTCATGCGGCTCGGCACTATGCGGCACTATGCAGCATCCTTATGCGGCTCGGCACTATGCGGTACTATGCAGCATTCTCATGCGGCTCGGCACTATACGGCACTATGCAGCATCCTTATGCGGCTCGGCACTATACGGCACTATGCAGCGGCACTATTCATCGTCCCTGCCAAAACCAGGACTGATGACATAGAAAATATCCAAATATTGTTTTGGCCATAACTTTCTCAAAACAAGTCGAAATCTAACTTTTCAAAGGTCAAAATTGTGTAGAATCAAATTTCCTACAACATAGGACCATTAGTTTTCAAAAACAACCAAGTTTGATAGATCAAAACCATGGAAACCCATAGAGCCCTAGTTTTAGAAACTTAGATCTACACCAAACTAGCCATTAAAATCAAAAACTCCAAGAACTAAACTTGTAGAGAATGAAGAGAAGAACAATATAGACAAATAATATCAAAGAAAAATCAAGAAATGAAAATACAATAATCTCTCCATTTGGTGCAAGATGTACTTGCCTAAAAGTTTGCTTGAGGAAAATAAATGAAAGAGTGAATGAGGAGAGAGAGTGTGGAAGAGAATATATATATAGGGGTTGGGTTGACTCAAAGAAACCCTAAGCTTAAGCATGCTCTTAACCACGTGACTAATGACATGTTAAATGCTACATAATACAACTAATTAAATTAATTAAATAAAATTCTAACCATAACACGGTTCAGAAATTCTATCATCGAAACAGTGAACCACGCCTACAACCAGACAAGGACAAGGGGTGGCGCACTAATCCGCGATGAGATACTGTCCCATGCCATGGTTAGTTACAAATACATGATACATACATTCAAGATACAGGTGCCAGATACCATATACAGGAAAAATCAAAAATTTACGTATTCCGGGAATGGGGAGTGACATCTCTACCCTCCTTAGAAAAATTCCGTCCTCGGAATTTCGATAAGGCTAGTCGAGCGCGCTCTCAGATCACGAAATACACTCATGACATAATGCAAGCACAATTATCAAACAACACATGACATATGAACAGATTTCGAAAGAAAGAACTATTAAGTAAAAGCACAAACGATAATCATACCATAGAAGGAAAGTGATCGGAGACATACGAATAAAATATGCCTCTCAAGTCAGGTAGGAATTCATCCTCGATGTCCTACACTGACTCCTAAAGTGGACAAGGGTCAACGCTTGAGATAAATCGGTACCAATGACTAAATCAAGAACGAGACTCTGCCCAGGACGTACCCTCGTAATCAAGACACATGATGAATATCACGTATCACATGATACGAGAGCAGATGAGTAAGACGAGAAAGTCGCCTTCACTCTTCGAATATAGAACTCAAGGAATTATAATAAATAATACTCAAAACTTACCCAAAATCTGACCGCCTTCAGCCAACCTCTGCTCTAATACTCCAAATTCTTCTTGCCTTTGTCCCTGCCTTCCCTGGCCCTGCTGTCCAACCTGATGTTGCGCTTGTCGGTACATCTGAGCTTGCGTCAGTAATGGGCGCTGGGCTAGTGGCCTCACTGCTAGTGTTGGCCCTTGATACGGTGCTACCTCTAGAGCTGGCAACGCCGGAAACCGTTGAGCTGGCCCTCCTGGCCTCTGCATCATAGGACAATTGGCAATCCTATGGTCTGGACTGCCACACCTCAAGCATAATCCATTAGCTGAACGACACACATCCCTAGTGTGCCCTCCCTTACCACAGTAAGTGCAACCCACTGGAGCTTCCTGACGCTGCTGCTGGTTCCTCTGTTGCTGCTGTCGAACTGGTGCAGTCACAATTGTCGTGACTGGTGCTGCATCACGAATTCGAACGCCAGAAGCTGGTGCTGACGTCCGAGGTACTGCTCCTCCCCCAGCACTCTGTGTATGAGACCTCTTCTGGCCCCCAGTCCTTGCTGAAAACCTTTGAATAGTAAGCTCGTGCCTCCGAGCCGCCGTCAATACTGCATCGAATGTCTGGTAGTCGTGCCCCTCGACCAGCTGCAAAATCTCTAGGTGAAGTCCCTGCTGGAACCTCATTGCTCTCTCTGGCTCTGTCGCCACCATCATCCGAGCAAACCTACTTAACCTGCAGAACTCCGCTGCATAACCATCCACCGTCTTACCAGCCTGCTTGAGACTGATAAACCTCTGCCGTAGCTCATATCGCGCTACCACGCCAAAGTACTTAGCCTTGAATCTGGTACTGAAGCTATCCCAGGGAACAGGACGCCTCATTCCAACCTCTTCCGATGCCCACCAATCGCGGGCGAGATCCTGAAGTAAAAGTCTGACCTGGTCAACCTTCTCTTCTGCTGGAACCTTTGCTGCGGTCAATATGGCCTCTGTATCCTGAAGCCAAGCATCCGCCGTGATGGCATCCTCCGTGCCGTCAAAATATCTCGGGTTAAGTCGACAAAACCTTCCGGACGCTCCAGAATCATTCCTGACACTTCTCTCAAGGGCTAATTGCAACCCCTGATTCTGTAGCACATTCTGTTCTTGCTGTCGGGTTTGTTGTTGCTGTTGGGCTACCGTCTGGCGTTGCTGGGTCTCCAATAACCCTCTAATAATCTGCAATAGTGTCAAAGCATCTAGTGCTACTGGTACTACCGATATCACTGGAGGTACGGGATCCTCTGGCCTCTGTAGCTCAACTGGCTCATGCTCGGTAACGTTCTCGATGGGAATCTGTCCAGGTAGAGGGGCTACCCCTTGCTGATCTCCAACTGGTCCCTGATCTACTGGATTCTCTCCCATGTCGGCTCCTCCAATAGCCGAGAATGATGTGACCCTAAAGGAAAGGATACAAGGCATCAAAAGATAGGACGGGAAGGAATCGAGGATGACATTCAAGTTAGCAATCAAGGTGGGAGAAAGAGAAAACGAATCAGGAGATCAAGGGGAACATGTTTTGATTGAGACTCCTATAATCGCAACACCCCACAAGTCTGAAAAACAGACCTGCATGGGCCACCACTAAAATCTTGTCACGCCCCAGTACCGGAATACTGAGACGGACTAGGCCAGCTACACCGTATGAGGTATATAAATGTCATACGACGATCGTGGCTGTCGAGAGACTAGGGGGTGCATGCTACAATCAGGTCTCCTATGGTCCCACAGAGCATCTATGTCTCAATCAATCAAAACAAGAAGCAGTAAATAATGATCATATATGACAAAGCAGTAAGGCGTCTCCGACGCTTCATCAGAATGATTCATGAGTCTAGCTATACAAAATGATGAGCTAGTTCCGAGAGTCAATAGTACATAACTATAGTCAGCTGCAGTCTGATTTAATTACAATTATGTAAAGGAAACTAGTGTCCAGAACTGCCGGCTAAACAAGTGCCGGTGGCTAAACGCCAAGTACAAAATAGAAGATATCGGAGCGGTGAAGAAGAAACCCACTCATGGTCCCTGGCGCCCATACTCCTGGTGTGCACCATTGTTCGGGTGAAAGGCTGGATCCTCTGGAGCTGCTACGAGATCTGGCCAAACAAAACCAGCGGGGTCAGGCCCCGAATAGCAAGTACCACAAGGGAGCACAAAAGAGTGAGATAAATCCAATGAGTTAAATAAGACCTGATTCACGAGTTATAAGTTATACCATATCATCGAGACAATACGACACCCTTACAACCAAACAAGGACAAACGGTGCCAATATCGTACCGAGATAAGATATATCCTATAACCATGGGCAGGTAAAAGGGCTTCTGATCGCGACTTCGGTCCATAGCCTATCACAGCACAATAGTCCAACCCAACAACCAAACAAGGACATGGGTTGGACCACGCACCACGATAGTCCATGTTCCTCGGTAGCTAACAGAAGAAAATATATCACAAACAAGTCAGCTTACAATCGGCCAATCAATCCTACGGCTTTCTATGATTTGTCTGGATTATCCCAGTAATGCAATATATATAGGAATCCTCAGATCGTATCGCATTCCAGCAGGGCTAGCCAAACCATTATATACAAGCAAGCACGAAATGCACCGGTCCCTCGAAAGGCCACCGTGCTAGAGTAAGCAGTAACGGTTCCAACTCTCCTATAGAAAGAGCTGGCTCGGCAGTCACAAATCAGATACTGCACTCCACTAGTGCGGATGACTATACAGTATCCGAGGCAGCCAACCCGATGCGCCAGGACGGGACCCAGGGCGGCTGGTGACGTACGATCTCGAGATTCTGTTCCCTCCCAATGCTTCTACCAATTTAAGTTGCTTAGATTAACCCTATCTCGATATTGGAATTACATGTCGTGGTCACATGGTCATCCTCCTATATGTCGTACCATAGTACGTGCACCCTGAGTATGAATCCACATCGGCTCAATCTAGATCCATGCTTAGTGTAATGCATCAAACAACAATCATTTTACCACAACACTATTACTGACCAATTACCATGACTGTGCCGGAAGGTACACATGTATTGACATATAACACGAAGGATCACTTAGCATGTAGAGTCACACCTCAGTGCACTCATTAAATGGCACCGCAGTGCATACTAATATTGTATCTCAATACACACTTAGAATAGGTACCGACACGTATACAGGTAATCAGGTCAGGAACACGGTCAAGTCAGAAAGTCACGTGGACCCCTCGTGACATAAAAGTCACATATGAATTCAGGTTAAAGTGAGACATGAAGGTCCTTGAAGTCAAGACAAAGATCTACAACTTTTATGTTGGAAGTTAGGAGAAATTCTGGCCACAATTCAGCCAAATAGGACTTAAAATAGCCAAAAATAGCCAAAATAGGCACTATGCGGCACTATTCAGCTCTATGCGACACTATTCAGCACTATGCGATACTATGCAGCATCCTTATGCGGCTCGGCACTATGCGGCACTATGCAGCATCCTCATGCGGCTCGGTACTATGCGGCACTATGCAGCATCCTCATGCGGCTCGGCACTATGCGGCACTATGCAGCATCCTCATGCGGCTCGGCACTATGTAGCACTATGCAGCATCCTCATGCGGCTCGGCACTATGCAGTACTATGCAGCATTCTCATGCGGCTCGCACTATGCGGCACTATGCAGCATCCTTATGCGGCTCGGTACTATGCGACACTATACAGCATCCTCATGCGGCTCGGTACTATGCAGCATTCTCATGCGGCTCGGCACTATACGGCACTATGCAGCATCCTTATGCGGCTCGACACTATGCAGCACTATGCAGCATTCTCATGCGGCTCGGCACTATGTAGTACTATGCAGCATTCTCATGCGGCTCGGCACTATGCGGCACTATGCAGCATCCTTATGCGGCTTGGCACTATGCGGCACTATGCAGCATTCTCATGCGGCTCGGCACTATGCGGCACTATGCAGCATTCTTATGCGGCTCGGCACTATGCGGCACTATGCAGCGGCACTATTCATCGTCCCTGCCAAAACCAGGATTGATGATATATAAAATATCCAAATATTGTTTTGGCCATAACTTTCTCAAAACAAGTCGAAATCTAACTTTTCAAAGGTCAAAATTGTGTAGAATCAAATTTCCTACAACATAGGACCATTAGTTTTCGAAAACAACTAAGTTTGATAGATCAAAACCATGGAAACCCATAGAGCCCTAGTTTTAGAAACTTAGATCTACACCAAACTAGCCATTAAAATCAAAAACTCCAAGAACTAAACTTGTAGAGAATGAAGAGAAGAACAATATAGACAAATAATATCAAAGAAAAATCAAGAAATGAAAATGCAATAATCTCTCCATTTGGTGCAAGATGTACTTGCCTAAAAGTTTGCTTGAGGAAAATAAATGAAAGAGTGAATGAGGAGAGAGAGTGTGGAAGAGAATATATATAGGGGTTGGGTTG
>JANAVB010028198.1:6538477-6813477 GCA_029216955.1 Iris pallida | reverse complement strand
TAACTACCTAAACAACCTCTACTGTGTCTCCTCTAGGCTAGCAGACAATCTCCAAGCTATCTGTAAAATTTATCAACGGGTCCAGTCATGACTGGAGCGAGTACAGTACATCTCAACAGATCATAGCAGGTTAGAAAATATAATCATGCAGTAAAGTAAGATACAGGTACTGAAAGAAAGCAGTATGTAAACAGAGAGAGAACTGTAATAGAAATATCTACTATACATAGAGAACTAGCAGTGACTAGTGAGTCAGAGTACAATATGAACATGTAAATGGCCTGGGATGATTCTGTGAAGACACTACGGAATGATTCAATGAAGATACTACTGGTGTATTATTCACATTTCCATTTCTACTCCCCCGTACCCCCAATCTATACACAAGGATCCAGCCAGGTTATGTTATATGATTCCATGCACGGCCCCCGAAGGGTGATACATGGATGTCCCATAAATGGGGATTCTGAGGGTTACCCAACAGTGTAAGATTCAAGAGACTCTGTGATCATGAGGGTACATGTCACAAGTAATCAAGTGAACCAAGAAGCATAGTGATACGCCATGTAAGTGAAACGCACAGAACATAGAGTACCCGATGCTCCCTAAGGATAACATCTCAAGAAAGGATCCATATAGATCCAATCCGTGTGACCATCGTGACAGTACAAGTAAAGTAATCTACTGCAGAAAATAATTCTAAGCAGGATATGAAATGATCAGAGAATGTACTCGCCTCGATAACCTGAACAGCTGATAAGTATAGGGGGGTCCCACTGAAGCCACAGAGTCCTATTTAAAGCAACACAGGTTACAAGACGTTCAAGTTGTAATAAATGAATCTCTATAATCAATCTACATTATTCTAGGTTCTTCTAAGTCAAAACAACTCTAGGTCGACTCCGGTCAATAATCTAGTCAAACTAGGTCAAGTGTTGACTTACAGTTGACTTTGGGTCAACTGGTCAACTTAGGTCAATCGGGGTAAATTCTAATCTAATATAAAGTGTACTTCGTTATTTGCACGTCGAAACTTACGGCGCGCAAATCGAGATAAGAAGATTATCGGTAAGGTTGATAATCTTATTATAGTGATCCACGTGTCCAACTTGTCAATTTCAGTGATGTGAGATCACTAGAATTGGCTGATCTCAGTTTCGTTGTACTAATCCCGAAATACGAACATTATATGAATTAATTATTAATTAATTATAAAAAAGGTTAAACTCAGAGAAATTATCAACAAACATTATCGAACGATGAAATAAATATCGCCAACGTGTCCAGAATGGTCAAATTAGCTAGGATAGCCTACCCAACGGTCCAATTTGGACACAAGGGCAAAAAGGTAATTTTGGGTCAAAACGGTGTCCGTGTCGGAGCCGTTTTGCCCCGAAAAATATGCAAGAAAACAAGTCTACAAAATATAAAAATTATATGTCCACGAAACCAGAATGACGATACGAATCCAACGGTATCTCCATAATTGGATTCCGTTGACCCGATCTCAATTTGGTCCGTTGACCAGAACTTGGAATTCCGGTTTGCACGGAAATGCGTGCCGGAGCCAAAGTTCTCAAAACTCAGTAAACTACATGTCATCGAGTCCAGAATGATGATACGAACTCAACGGTATCTCCGGAATTGGATTCCGATGAGCCGATCTCAAAATGACCCGTTGACCCGAATATTGGTATCCGACTTGCACCGAAATGCGTGTCGGATCCAATGTCCACCAAAATCTAGCAAATTATATGTCAACGAGTTCAGAATGACGATACGAACTCAACGGTATATCCGAAATTGGATTCCGATGAGCCGGCGTTAAAAAGTCCCGTTGACCCAGAATGTGGGACCCACTTTGCACCGAAAAACGTGCCAGGGCCCACGTTCTCCAAATCTAACAAATTTTATATGAAAACATGCCAGAACGATGCCACAAGTCTACTGGTGGTGTCAGAAATGAAATCTGGAGTCCCGTGTTCAAAAATGGAATTTTACAAGTTGGAAATTATGAATTCGGACGACCAACTTTGGCGTCGAATTCAACCAATCAAACAAGCTCACAATAAAACGAAACTGGAGGGGTAGTAAGAGGGTTATACCAGCTTCGCACCGGAACTGGTATCATGCCAAACGGAGCTGCGGTGGAGGAGATACAAGCTGACGAAGTTGGCCCCGCAAAACTGTCCAAATTTAATATAATTTAAACGGTCAATTTGGTGGCCGGTTTTGATGTACCAAACGATAAAATTAACGGACGAAAATTGACATAAACGAAGGTGGATATACCGAGATTGCGACGGAGCGAAGAAATCGCCGATCCAACGGTCGGATTTCGGGAAAATTGTGCACGAAGTTGCTGCGACTGAGCGCCAAAACGAACTCGATCCCGCGCGCGTCACGACGGGACGTCGTACAAAACGCACGAATCGCCTCGACGGCGCGTCTCGGAGGACGGTGGCCGTCAGGGGAGGACTCGCCGGAGTGGGGCGCATCTACGGCCAGCCACGACGGCCCACGCGGCGGCGCGACGGCGCACGACGGCGGCCCGCGCGCGCGCGTGTGCGCGCCTGCATGCGTGCGTGCATGAAGCTGCAGCTGCTGCGGTGGAGCGCCGCTGGCCGGCGACAGCGGCGACTGCCTGGCCTGGCCCGGCGAGGCAGGGGCGGCGGCGCACCTCGGCGATGGTGGCTGAGGTCGGCCGGTCGGTGGCCAAGGATAGTGGTGGTGGCAGTTTTGAGAAGGAGGAGGAGGAGATATTGGAGGAATAGTGGTGCGGTGGTGGAGGCCAGGGGCTGGCCGACGGCGAGGTCGGGCCAGGAGGAGGGGAGTTGGGTTGGAGTGGTGGTGGTGGTGTCGTAATAGCTGATGTTGGTGTTGGTCGAAATGTGAGGAGGAAAGGAGGAGGAGGGGAGGAGAAGACTGGTGGTGGTGGTGGTGATGGCCGTCCACAGCCGACCAGGGTAGCCGGAGCCATGGCCAGGAGAGGTCGGGCGTGTGGAGTTTTGCCATGGTCATGGTGGTGATGTTGTTTGCTGCTGTGTTGTTAGTTGTTGTTGTTAGAAATAACCAAGGAAGGAGAGAGAGAAGAAGAGAGTGATAAATTAAAGAGAGAGAGAAAAGATTCTCTCTACATAAAACTTAGGGCCGGCCATGTGTAAAAAAAGGGTTGGAGAGTTGCCATGAGGAGATTGAATGGCTAGGATTAAAATAGGAGAATCCAAAGGCTAGGGTTAATATGTTAGGGATTTGGTCATTCCATGGAGTTAAAAATCAATAGAAAATTTCTATTAAATATAGAAAAATAGGCAAAATGAGAACTTGATATTATTGGGCAAGAAAGTTGAGGGTGTCATGATGGAGGGCAACATGGAGCTGGACTGGACTCGGTGGAGCCAGATTGGGTCAAAATCGGACATTACACAAAAATTGAATTAAAATTAGGAATCGATGATCATGGGTAAATAAGTAGCACATGGGGGTTCCAAATAATAGGACACAAGTAGCGGACGGGTAGTAGGCTCAATGTGGGCCATGTCCATAGTTGGGGCTGACAGGTTTTGGTCGACAGGGGACCTACAAATCAAATTGGAAAATAAATGTGACACCGTGGAGTGAAATAAAATCGGGTCACATGTCGGGAAAGTTGTGCGAATCAAATGAAGCACAAAATGACGTGTCTGAGTGGGACACGAAGGTCATGGGTGACGAGCATCTCGAGTAGATCATCAATGAGGAGTTGGTTTCAAGAAACTGACTGGTCTTGCGCTCCCAAATTAAAAGTCATGGTAACGCGCTGAAAATGATCAAGGAAAAGAGTGGGAAAATAAATAATAATCAAATGGTCTAAACCGACCCGAAGTTCTGCGAAGCAAAAAGAGCACAAGGGAACAAGTTTGGATCATGAAGGTAATCCTGTCCACTCCAAAACTCGTGAAGAAGATTTCCAGAGTTGAACATCCCTGATACTCCAAATATTAATGGCACGGAAAAGTACACTTAGGAAAAATAACAGAATAAATTATTTTTCAAAATCAATCAATCAGGAATTAAAATAAAATAAAAAAATTAACTCGAAATTCAGGGTGCTCACATCCTACCCACCTTATTAAAATTTCGTCCTCGAAATTAAAATGTCCATACTTCCTCTAGGTCAAACCCCCACAATCAAAGTCCCAGAACTTAAACAATCATACCACCAAATAAAAGAACGGCATACAGGGTCATGGCAATCGGGGACAGTAAAGTCTCATCTAGGTATACTAGTCATGCTAATCGAAAGGGTCATAGGGTATCAAACACACAAGCAATCCAGGGTGCTAAAATAGAAAGATACAGAAACAACAACCATCAAACTGTAAGACAGTCTACCATCCTATGTGAAAACTGGTACTCATAAAAAAAATAAAGAAAGGTAACCACCAATCAGTTAAAAGGGGTACTATCCCAAGAAAATCAAAATCACAAGTTTAATTAACGAAAGTCGATTACATTGAAATCCAATAACAATATATTTATAGAGAGAGCGTTAGAGAGGGAAAAAGCTAGCATTATGTGTATGGGGACATGTTCATATGGTTAGATAGTAGGCGTGCGTGTACATGAATATACATGAAATTGTAGATGAGGATTTGGATTTCAAACAATAGCTATCATGTTACACTACTCATGGCATATGTGTCACGACCCGGTCCCCAAATACTTGGGTCGAATCGGATCATGCCCAGCCTGTACCGTTGATGAGACGGCGGCAGTAAGCTGTAATCCATATTTAGGTGATCAACAACATTTGAAACTAAGTTTGCCACAATATTTATTTAAACGATAATATAAAACTTGTTCTATTACAAGGATTCATAAACTTAAAATAACAGAGAAACAACTAAACACTCAAACTAAAGTAGCATCTATGGAGACGCCACAACATCCTCCTCAGGTGGAAGTACCGCCGGGTACAAATCAGGATCATAGTAGCTATTGATCAGCATCTCCAGGTCATCAGTAGTACCTACGGGAATCCAGTCAGGAAATGAGCAAAGTACAATTTATGCTAATCTTGACAATTAATTTAACAATAAAATCATGCACTTTTAAACAGTTTGAAGATGAACAGTTTTTGAAAAAATACAGTACAGTGATGTGAATAGGTAATGAATATGACCGGATTGGGTTACAGTAGTATCCTAGCGATACGGTATGGCTTGTCCCCGTGTGAAGAGGGGAAAGCTAATAAGTCAGTTATCCTAATTTTTGGATTTGGTCATATCCACTACTCTACTCCCCCAGTCCCCAACAGTACAGTCAATACTCCCGAAAGAGTTCGTGTTTGAACAGTGGTTTAAAATTGCAGTGAAGTGATTATTAAATATAATTGTAATCAACATAAATGTACTTGCCTTAAATTTCTCAAGTTGGACGAGATTGGTACTTCGGGATTTGAACAGTCACACTCTTCCTTGAAATCCTACATTCCGGAAATTTTGTCTCAGAAACCACAACTCTAGAATTATCTAGTTACAATCTCTAAATTTTTGTCTCCTAGTCAATTTTTAGTCTTGTATTAACCAACACAATCAAAAACACGTTTTTCTAGTGCGTTACAATTAAGGAAATCTAAATTTATATTTTATTTCGGAAAAACTTGTTTTTATCAATTTATTGGAAAAATTAGTATTTTATAATTATATATATAAATATTTTTCTTTTCTTTAAATGAGAAAATCGTGAATTTCTAACTGACAATTAATATTAATATTTAATAAATCCTACGCGTTCACAATCCCAGAAAATCCACAGCTGATTCCTACTTATTAAAAATTTACAAAAATAGATAAATGGGCTTATGCCCTTACATTTCCATGAATTAAAATAAGAGAAAGAAAATGTTAGTCTTGTAATTTACCTACATAATAATAATAACTAATAATTCTAATTTAAAAATAAAATAGAATGAGTCTCAGAACTGGTCCAATCTTCACTTACAGCTACTCTGCCTCAACGTCCGGACAGACCGGTACGTTTGCATTTCACTGGGGCCCATTGACCGATAAGGTCGTCGCCCTAAAATAATATCATTTTCGAAAATCATTTTAAAAATCATTTTTTTATAATTTTATAAAAATTTCGGCAGCACTTCCTCTATTTTTGGTCAACCCAAAAACTGGAAAAGTGTGCTACAACCTGCAAAAACAATCCCAAACCTGGGATACCCAAAAATATTTATATAAAACAACCACAGAAATAATTTTCTTAAGCCAAATCGGAAACCCGGAATAATATCAGAATTCCCGAAACAGACTCGGAATTCCCGAAAACACATTGGAAACCATTCGAAAATTCCGCAACAGAACTAATTCCCAGAATTCCCGAAAATAGCCACAAAATTCTTCAAAAGCCAAAAGCCAAAAATCTCTAACCAACAGAATTATTCCTCAATATTCTCGGAAAACCCGAGAATAGGCACAGAACTTAGTTCTGTCCAAAAATCCAATTTATTTCAGAACCAGAATCATCAGCAACCATATTTCCGAAGAGACTTCGAAAAAAAACCGAAACGGCAACGTAACTACTACGTTATCGAAATCCTGAATTCCCGAAGAATTCGGTTCGGACCAGATATCATCATGGACTACTAAAAATAATGGAAGACTACTAGATTAGAAGTTACCGAATTAACAACGGAAATCCAGAAATGGAACCGAACACGAAATCGATCAACGTCGAAGAGCACAAACTGGACGCTGGCCGGGCACAGGACTGCCAACGGAAATAGCGCGCGGCACAGGAGCTAGGATAGATCCGCGAGGTGGTTGCCGAAAGGAGCTCGGCAGGGAGGAGACCGCACGGGGCGCGACAAGAGGCGGACGGCGCTGTCGGGGCGTCGGGGCGGCCGCACGAAGGCGGGTCGGCGGTTGGCCGAGGGCGTCGGCGGGACAGTAGGCGCGGCGAGTGAAGAGGGGCGCGCTGGGGCGGATCCGCGGGGCACGGTCGGCGTGGAGTCGCCGAGGTCGGCTGGCTAGGGTTTGGGAATTTGAGGGTTTGGGAGAGTGGTAGAGGATAAAGATGGAGAGGGAGAGAATTTATAGGGAGAAAAAAATGGGGTTATGGAAACCCTAGAGTCTCCATTGAAGGAGAAATAACTCTTACGGTTTTCCTTTCGGAAAGGAACCGATGAGGAAGAAGAATGGATGGGTTCATCCGTTCCAATTTGTAAAGGTTTCATCCCTAATACTATAACAAACAAAATCTACTCTTATATGACAACCAACACTTGGTGGTGTAGTGGTTGTGTCTTATGACTTGGTTGGGAAGGTTGAGGGTTCAAACCTTAGGAGTAACATCCATTTTATTATTTTGTTTATTCTTATTTTTTTTACCAATAAACCAATAAAATCAATTTAAAGAAATAATTTCTTTTATTTCTAAATTATTAGTAAAAATTATTTTCTTTACTCTTATAGCTTCTTTTAAAAATATATATATATTCAAGTTAAAATAATTTATTTTTAATTAAAATTTTTAATATGTATATATATACATGCTTTGTTTTGAAATTTCAAGAAAATAATAATTAACTGTTAATTGAACTAAAAAGGAAATCTTAAAATTTATTGAAAATTTTGTTTTGGGTTTTACAAGCTTCCCTCCTTAGAAAATTTTGTCCTCGAAATTTAAAGAGTTGGGTTAGAAATTACCTCAGGTCTCAAACAAATACGGGTATTTCTCCCGCATCTCATCCTCTCGTTCCCAGGTAGACTCGCCTGGGGAATCATGCCTCCACATTATTCGAACTATCGGAGTCACCGAGGTCCTGGTCTTCTTCTCGCCTCGGTCTAAAATCGCTACTGGCTTCTCAGGCATAGTGAGGCTCGGTCCAATCTCCAGCTCTGAGTGGTCTAAGATGTGATTCTCATCAGGGACGTAGCCTCTAAGCTGTGAGACGTGGAAAATGTTGTGCACGCCCTCTAGATTAGCTGGTAGAGTTAACCTATACGCCACTTCTCCAATCCGTTCAGAACTTCAAATGGTCCAATGTACCTGGGACTCAGCTTCCCAGCTCTGCCAAATCTGATTGTACCCCTGGTAGGAGAAATCTTCACAAAGACTTTATCTCCTTCTTCAAACTCCAGTGGTCGACGACTGTTGTCTGCCCAATGCTTCTGTCTGTCCTGGGCAATTCTGAGCTTGTCTCTGATTATCTTCACCTTCTCTGCTGCGTCGGTCACCATCTCTGGGCCCAGCAGTACTCTTTTTCCTACGTCGTCCCATGCCAAAGGTGTACGACAACGACGTCCATACAGAGCCTCAAATGGGGTCATACCTATGCTGGCTTGGTAGCTGTTATAATAAGAAAACTCTACCAAGTGCAAATGGTCTTCCTACGATCCTCCGAACTCCAAGACACACGATCTCAGCATATCTCCAGTGTCTGAATCGTCCTCTCTGATTGACCATCTGTCTGGGGGTGATAAGCAGTGCTGAACTTCAACTGTGTCCCCAGGCTATCATGCAAACTTTTCCAAAAGTGAGAGATAAAACGAGTGTCTCGGTCAGATACAATGCTTACCGGTACTCCATGAATCCAATAGATGTGTCGCATGTATAGTACCGCCAACTTCTCGGTGGATAAACCAACCTTGAAGAGCATAAAGTGAGCTGACTTGGTTAGTCGGTCCACTATAACCCAGATGGCATCATTCTCTCCTTGGGAACGAGGCAAACCTGACACGAAGTCCATTGTGATGTGCTCCCACTTCCACTCCGAAATGTCCAGCGGTTGTAGAAGTCATGCGGGTCTCTGTCTACTGGCCTTCACTTGCTGACAGATCAAACATCTCGCCACGAATCTGGACACATCTTTCTTCATTCCATACCACCAAACAATAGTGCGCATATCCCGATACATCTTATTAGCTCCAGGATGTATAGAATACTGTGACTGGTGCGCTTCCTTCATCAGTTCATTCTTCAGTTCGCCAGATGGTACACAAAGCCTCGTACCATTCTTCAAAGCTCCATCGCTGGCGATTGAGAAACCCTCAAGTATTCCTGCCAACACTTGGTCTCTCAGTTTGCAAAGTGCCTCGTCTTGAAACTGAGTCTCCTTGATCTTGTCCATCAGATACGAGCTCACTTGTAACTTCATCAGTACTGAATCAACATCCAGCTCCATCCTTCTATCTCCAGGAAATATGATCTCTAATCCAAGCTTCTCGATGTCCTCTAGCAGATGCCGCTCCTTGGTCAAGAACATCGCTACTGGGTATCGACTAAGTGCATCAGCGACGACATTAGCCTTACCCGGGTGGTATTGCAGGTTGATGTCAAAGTCCTTCATTAGCTCCAGCCATCTTCTTTGCCTCATGTTCAACTCTTTCTGAGTGAAAACATACTTCAGACTTTTGTGGTCTGTGTATATCTCCACTCTCTCTCCATACAGATAGTGCTTCCATAGTTTCAACGCAAAGATAACTGCAGCAAGCTCAAGGTCATGTGTGGGATAATTCTTCTCATGGTTCCGTAATTGCCTAGATGCGTAAGCAATCACTTTCCCATTCTGTTGAAGAACACATCCCAGTCCTTTTCCAGAGGCATCACTGTAGATTGTGAAACCACCGGATCCTGCGGGTAGCGCAAGGATTGGTGCAGTGGTAAGTCTCTTCTTCAGCTCTTCGAATGCAGCCTGGCAATCTTCCATCCAGATGAACTCTTCATTCTTCCGAGTCAGCTTCGTCATCGGCTCGGCAATTCTAGCAAAGTCCTTCACGAACTTCCGGTAGTAGCCAGCCAAGCCCAAGAAACTTTTAATCTCAGCAACTGAGCTTGGGGTAGACCACTTCTCCACAGCAGCTATTTTCTTAGGATCCACCAAAATTCCTTCTCCTGTGACAATATGGCCAAGAAAATCCACCTTGTCTAGAAAGAATTCACATTTGGATAGCTTACCATACAACTTCTCTTTCCTCAAAGTTCCCAGAACTTTCCTGAGGTGCTCCTCATGCTCCTCTTCATTCTTCGAATAGATCAAAATGTCATCAATGAAGACAACAACAAATTGATCTAAGTATTCATAGAAAACCTTGTTCATAAGGTTCATGAACACCGCAGGAGCATTTGTCAGTCCAAACGGCATGACCAAGAATTCAAACTGCCCATACTTGGTGTTGAATGCCGTTTTAGGAATATCTTCCTTCCTGACCTTGATCTGATGATAGCCAGATCTGAGGTCTATCTTGGAAAATACCTTGGCTTCGCTCAATTGATCAAAAAAATCATCGATTCGGGGCAGCGGATACTTGTTCTTGATGGTGATATTGTTCAGCGCCCGGTAGTCGATGCACATCCTCACAGTTTCGTCCTTCTTGGGCACAAACAAGACAGGTGCTCCCCAGGGTGAAGCTCCGTCTCGGATAAATCCCAAAGCCTTCAATTCATTTATCTGATCTTTCATCTCCTTGGCCTCCTTCGGGTTGACTCTGTAGCATCCCTTAAAAATAGGGGAAGAGCCGGGAACTAGGTCAATGGTGAACTCTATGTCTCGGTCTGGGGGTAACCCGGGAAGACTATCAGGGAAAACATCCATAAATTCTGCTATGATAGGATGGGGAGGTCCGGATTCTTCAGTGATAGAGGTATAGGTAACACATTCCATCTCCTCCGGAGTTCGAGAGATTTCAAACTCCGGTTCTCCAGGTGGGCTGAAGACTACACATCCTCGATGACAGTCTATCAGCGCATGCTGCTTACTCAACCAGGCCATCCCTAGGACTATATCATAGTTAGGTAAGGGCATGACAAGCAAAGGTACTATAAAGTTATGGCCAGCTATGGTGATAGGGCATTCACAGATCTCAGTAATAGGTAGGGGTCCTCCTCCAGTCATAACTCTACAGATCTTCTTGCTAAAGCCAGTAACTATATGATGTGCAGATATGAATTTGGTGGCTATGAAACTATGTGATGCTTCCGAATCAAATAAAGCTAAGGCCGGGTAGGAATGCACATAGATAGAACCTGATATGACATCCGCTACAGGTTCCTGAGCTGGCTCTGGTTCCTCTGCTGTCAGGGCAAAAGCTCGCCCCGTCTTCTGTTGATGTTGCCCAAACTGTTATTGCTGAGTAGGCAGAGGTCCTTTCTGTGGAGTTGCTCCAGTCCGGTTAGTCGACAAAGGGCAGTCCCTTACTTGATGGGTGGAATACCCACAGACTAGGCAGTGCCCTAGCCTCTTCCTGTAGATGTTTGCCAGATGTCCCGGCCTCTTACAAAAGTCGCAGACGGGGATCTGCCTCTGAGGCGCCTTGTCATTGTTCCTCGTCTGCTGGTAGGGAGGACGGTTGTTGTTGTTGCTGTTGTTATTGTTGTTGTTGGGCTTCTTCTGATTACCCTGGAAGTTGTTAGTTCCAGGTTAATCTCTCTTCGAGCGGGCAGGTTGGCTCTTCTCTATGTCTTGAGCTCGCTCCAGGATCTTTTCATAAGTCTTAGCACCGCCTGAGATTACATGGGTGCGAATCTCTTCTCTTAGTCCATATCTGAACCTTTCAGCACGATCGTCAGGATCAGCTACCAGATTCTTGGCAAATCGGCTGAGCTGGCCGAATTCAGCAGCATACTCTCCCACAGTCATGTTGTCCTGCTTCAGGTTCTGGAATTGTCGCTCCATCTCCCGCAACTCTGAAGTTGGAAAGAACTTCCTCTGGAATAACCTCTTGAAGGTGTCCCAGTCAACCTGCCTATCCTGGAGTCGGGGTTCATTCCGATACCAGGTGCTTGCTACATTCTGCAGTTGGAGTCCCACTGCTTCAGCTTTGAGGTCATCTGGAAATCGAGCGACGCTCAGGAGACGCTCCATACTGTCGAGCCATTCGTTAGCATAGACGATTCCCTCGGTTCCCTTGAAGGGTCGAGGGTTCTGCTTCTTAAAGCTCTCAATATCGCCCACCTTGGCAATATGTTTCCCATTAATTAAATAACCTTAATATTACATAAATTAATCCTTAAATTTATGTTTACCTTGGCAGGCCTTGGTTCCTGATGAGCTGCTTCTCCTCTTTCCAATGCAGCCATTGCCACGCTATGGGCATTCTCCATGCCTTCTCTCATAATGGCCGTCTGCTCGCGATGAGCTTCAGCTTGAGTTCTCTGGGCTTCTAGCACTCCTCTTAGCAGACCTATGAGGTCAGTAGGGTCCACAGGCAGTGGTGGGGCAGCTGGAGTGGGCGAAACCACAGGGGGTTGCATCTCTGTCCGAGAAGATGATGGATCCATCGTTGTATTATGGGGACGGTCGGCCAGCTGCCGAGGTGTAGGATCCGGACTTGATTGGGGAGGTGGGATATGGTCAGGTGTTGACATCCTATCGCCAGCAGGGTTGGTATTGTCAGTGGCCATTCTCTGGAAGGTTTAGGATAAAAACATAAGTAAGGTAGCCTACCCGTCTATAATCAAGCAAAAATATTTAACATATAAATATATATCGGTCCTACGTTGTGGCAATTTGATGTTCTAGTGTTCTAACTGTTTTCTAGGTTTTCATAAGTTGTTGATTGACATCGACCTGCATGGGCCACCACTAAAAACATGTCACGACCAGGTCCCCAAATACTTGGGTCGAATCGGATCATGCCCAGCCTGCACCGTTGATGAGACGGCGGCAGTAAGCTGTAATCCATATACAGGTGATCAATAACATTTGAAACTAAGTTTGCCACAACATTTATTTAAACGATAATATAAAACTTGTTCTGTTACAAGGATTCATAAACTTGAAATAACAGAGAAACAACTAAACACTCAAACTAAAGTAGCATCTATGGAGACGCCACAACATCCTCCTCAGGTGGAAGTACCGCCGGGTACAAATCAGGATCATAGTAGCTATTGCTCAGCATCTCCAGGTCATCAGTAGTACCTACGGGGATCCAGTCAGGAAATGAGCAAAGTACAATTTATGCTAATCTTGACAATTAATTTAACAATAAAATCATGCACTTTTAAACAGTTTGAAGATGAACAGTTTTTGAAAAAATACAGTACAGTGATGTGAATAGGTAATGAATATGACCGGATTGGGTTACAGTAGTATCCTAGCGATACGGTATGGCTTGTCCCCGTGTGAAGAGGGGAAAACAAATACAGTCAGTTATCCTAATTTTTGGATTTGGTCATATCCACTACTCTACTTCCCCAGTCCCCAACAGTACAGTCAATACTTCCGAAAGAGTTCGTGTTTGAACAGTAGTTTAAAATTGCAGTGAAGTGATTATTAAATAATTGTAATCAACATAAATGTACTTGCCTTAAATTTCTCAAGTTGGACGAGATTGATACTTCAGGATTTGAACAGTCACACTCTTCCTTGAAATCCTACATTCCGAAAATTTTGTCTCAGAAACCACAACTCTAGAATTATCTAGTTACAATCTCTAAATTTTTGTCTCCTAGTCAATTTTTAGTCTTGTATTAACCAACACAATCAAAAACACGTTTTTCTAGTGTGTTACAATTAAGGAAATCTAAATTTATATTTTATTTCGGAAAAACTTATTTTTATCAATTTATTGGAAAAATTAGTATTTTATAATTATATATATAAATATTTTTCTTTTCTTTAAATGAGAAAATCGTGAATTTCTAACTGACAATTAATATTAACATTTAATTAATCCTACGCGTTCACAATCCCAGAAAATCCACAGCTGATTCCTACTTATTACAAATTTACAAAAATAGATAAATGGGCTTATGCCCTTACATTTTCATGAATTAAAATAAGTGAAAGAAAATGTTAGTCTAGTAATTTACCTACATAATAATAATAACTAATAATTCTAATTTAAAAATAAAATAGAATGAGTCTCAGAACTGGTCCAATCTTCACTTACAGCTACTCTGCCTCAACGTCCGGACAGACCGGTGCGTTTGCATTTCACTGGGGCCCATTGACCGATAAGGTCGTCGCCCTAAAATAATATCATTTCCGAAAATCGTTTTAAAGATCATTTTTTTATAATTTTATAAAAATTTCGGCAGCACTTCCTCTATTTTTGGTCAACCCAAAAACTGAGAAAGTGTGCTACAACCTGCAAAAACAATCCCAAACCAGGGATACCCAAAAATATTTATATAAAACAACCACAGAAATAATTTTCTTAAGCCAAATCGGAAACCCGGAATAATATCAGAATTCCCGAAACAGACTCGAAATTCCCGAAAACACATTGGAAACCACAGGATCATTTCCGAAATATTCGAAATTTCCGCAACAGAACTAATTCCCAGAATTCCCGAAAATAGCCACAAAATTCTTCAAAAGCCAAAAGCCAAAAATCTCTAACCAACAGAATTATTCCTCAGTATTCTCAGAAAACCCGAGAATAGGCACAGAACTTAGTTCTGTCCAAAAATCTAATTTATTTTAGAACCAGAATCATCAGCAACCATATTTCCGAAGAGACTTCGAAAAAAAATCGAAACGGCAACGTAACTACTACGTTATCGAAATCCCGAATTCCCGAAGAATTCGGTTCGGACCAGATATCATCATGGACTACTAAAAATAATGGAAAACTACTAGATTAGAAGTTACCCAATTAACAACGGAAATCCAGAAATGGAACCGAACACGAAATCGATCAACGTCGAAGAGCACAAACTGGACGCTGGCCGGGCACAGGACTGCCAACGGAAACAGCGCGCGGCACAGGAGCTAGGATAGATCCGCGAGGTGGTTGCCGAAAGGAGCTCGGCGGGGAGGAGACCGCACGGGGCGCGGCCAGAGGCGGACGGCGCTGTCGGGGCGTCGGGGCGGCCGCACGAGGGCGGGTCGGCGGTTGGCCGAGGGCGCCGGCGGGACAGTAGGCACGGCGAGTGAAGAGGGGCGCGCTGGGGCGGATCCGCGGGGCGCGGTCGGCGTGGAGTCGCCGAGGTCGGCTGGCTAGGGTTTGGGAATTTGAGGGTTTGGGAGAGTGGTGGAGGAAAAAGATGGAGAGGGAGAGAATTTATAGGGAGAAAAAAATGGGGTTATGGAAACCCTAGAGTCTCCATTGAAGGAGAATTAACTCCTACGGTTTTCCTTTCGGAAAGAAACCGATGAGGAAGAAGAATGGATGGGTTCATCCGTTCCAATTTGTAAAGGTTTCATCCCTAATACTATAACAAACAAAATCTACTCTTATATGACAACCAACACTTGGTGGTGTAGTGGTTGTGTCTTATGACTTGGTTGGGAAGGTTGAGGGTTCAAACCTTAGGAGTAACATCCATTTTATTATTTTGTTTATTCGTATTTTTTTTTACCAATAAACCAATAAAATCAATTTAAAGAAATAATTTCTTTTATTTCTAAATTATTAGTAAAAATTATTTTCTTTACTCTTATAGCTTCTTTTAAAAATTTATATATATTCAAGTTAAAATAATTTCTTTTCAATTAAAATTTTTAATATGTATATATATACATGCTTTGTTTTGAAATTTCAAGAAAATAATAATTAACTGTTAATTGAACTAAAAAGGAAATCTTAAAATTTATTAAAAATTTTGTTTTGGGTTTTACAATATGGGTTAACAATCTACAATATACAACCTATTAAATCACAACTTGCATGGCTAACCATATATATTTAAAAAAAAGTAGAAACTTAGTTACGTATCTATATACGTTATAACATATATGCATAAACTCTATATATATCCCTATAGATATATATAGTTATAACATAGAGGGGAAGGGTTAGGCTACATGACAGTGTATACTAAGTTAGGGTGTGTGTGTCCTTGTACAGAGTTATGGCTTAGTATTAAAAAGTTAAACCTAGTTTTAGTTCAACGTTTACATAAAAAAATATCTGAAAATAAGCTAACATTTAGCCAGTGTAATATTAACATAATGCAATTTCAAAATTTAGGAGTTTGAAACATCACAACTAATTTCAATACTCCCAATACATCCTAGCATGATAGAAATGAAACTCTAACATACTATCAATACATTTATCTACGCATACAGTTCAATATTACATGTTAAATTTAAAATTGAACTAAACATTTGAAATTAATGTAAAAATGTTAACATGTAACTAGTTTTCAAGATTTTGGAGAAATTTGAACATTAAAAACCAACTCAATGTTTATCACAAACTAACATATAAGAATATGAAACCTAAATTTATATCCCTACATACCGCAATGCATCTAGCTCAAAACATTACATTTAAGAAAATAAAACAGCAATTTGGACTAAACATTTGGAAACTCAGCATTAAAGGTTAATATGTACACAGTCTTAAATTTGACAAATTTAAACACAAATTTTTAACCAAAATTCTTTTGAATTGAAACCCTACGTATAACATACATGTGCAGTGATGTAAACCTAAATAATAACATGAAATTTATATTTAAATTACGAATTTAAACATGGAAAAGCAGAGAACCAGAAATATTGGTTATGAAAATTAACATCAACAACATATTGATAGGTATTTAGATAGGTGGAAAATCAAGTGTAGCATGCATACGTGTTAGGCAAAGTGTCTGCTATATATATTCATATACATATTCTCATGTCCCAATAAAAAAAAATTAATTCTACGTTAAGACTAACATTTAGATTCCTACCAAAATTGCAAGCAGGTGATTGACGAAATCAAGACAGTTTTATTATCATTATTATTTAATACAAGGATAATAGCAAGAAAGAAATAACGCTAAAATCTGTTCTGCTTATCTGTTTAAAGAAGGAACGATTTTGAATTCCAGAGCTAAAATATCAAATCCAACATGAGGCCTTTAGCAAAATTATCGATTCATTGTATTATGAAAAACTCATAGCAAGAAGTTACACAAAGATTTATGAAAACAACTAAACATACTCTTAAGTTAAATGACAAGAAACTAGGCAAAACAACAAATAATAATTCTTTTTTTGAATGACTGAGAAAAAGTAGAGAAAATATGTTCAAAATATTTTAAGTATAATCTGATAATCATATACGTCTATCCAAAATCATGGTACTCTAAATCCTCGTCATACTAGTAAGCAAGGCTACGATAATCACAGAGCCCTTGACT
The DNA here is from genome assembly GCA_029216955.1 of Iris pallida. Classification (NCBI taxonomy): domain Eukaryota; kingdom Viridiplantae; phylum Streptophyta; class Magnoliopsida; order Asparagales; family Iridaceae; genus Iris; species Iris pallida. The sequence continues at coordinate 6,796,401 of JANAVB010028198.1, read as the reverse complement.
TATGCACATACCTCTAGAATCATAGTATTTAACATTTTCGCGTTGCTGCATGCTTGGGTGCAAAAATCTTAAATTCCCACACCCGAGAAATATATCCAGAGTCAGACTATATGTCCTCACCATGCTGGCTAATGTGACTATAGAAGACTAAATTCCATAACATAGATGACCTAGCCCATATAATTTCATCTTGCCAAAAATTAAATTAAATCAACAATGAATACCCAAAAATCAAATCAAATTTATTAACGAACATCAAAATTCAAAAATGAACAAAATCCATCAAAATACAAACTCGAATGCAACAGCTATCATCAAAATTCAAAATTCGAAAATCTTCCATCAAAATTAATAAATACAAACTCAAATTCACCAATAATCCATTAAAATTAAATTCAACAACAGAAAATAAAGATAAAACAAATCAAGGAAAAAAAAGAGTTTTCAAATTGACGTTAAATAAGATTCTCCAGGGTCGTCCCGGGAATTTCTCTCAAGGGTCCCTAACTGTGGTTGAGTACCTTCAAAATATATCATATTCCTAGTACAGGCTGTAGTGGTACTCTAGTTCGAATACCACTACACTTTTAGTCTCGACCTGCATGGGCCACCACTAAAAACGTGTCACGACCCGCACCCTAGAGTTAGGGCACGAGAACGTAACAACGCCCAGCCTACGCCGCAGTGTCGGTGGTAGAACGCTGTCCTAGGTCTCAATGCATCTAACAGGATAAGACTAAACAGTTTATATTCCCCGAATGGGGGTGACATAGCAGATACAGTCTCAATCACATCTAGGGTAGAGCATGATAAAGATAGATAAAACATGAAACCCAAAATAAATACAGGAGATAGAAGTCTAAGTGTCTAAGATACATAAACCCAGAAATACATCTCAAAACTCAAATACAGTAATCCACAAAGTAAATACAACTCCAGACAAAATGAAATAACTACCTAAACAACCTCTACTGTGTCTCCTCTAGGCTAGCAGGCAATCTCCAAGCTATCTGTAAAATTTATCAACGGGTCCAGTCAAGACTGGAGCGAGTACAGTACATCTCAACAGATCATAGAAGGTTAGAAAATATAATCATGCAGTAAAGTAAGATACAGGTACTGAAAGAAAGCAGTATGTAAACAGAGAGAGAACTGTAATAGAAATATCTACTATATATAGAGAACTAGCAGTGACTAGTGAGTCAGAGTACAATATGAACATGTAAATGGCCTGGGATGATTCTGTGAAGACACTACGGAATGATTCAATGAAGATACTACTGGTGTATTATTCACATGTCCATTTCTACTCCCCCGTACCCCCAATCAATACACAATGATCCAGCCAGGTTATGTTATATGATTCCATGCACGGCCCCCGAAGGGTGATGCATGGATGTCCCATAAATGGGGATTCTGGGGGTTACCCAACAGTGTAAGATTCAAGAGACTCTGTGATCATGAGGGTACATGTCACAAGTAATCAAGTGAACCAAGAAGCATAGTGATACGCCATATAAGTGAAACACACAGAACATAGAGTACCCGATGCTTCCTAAGGATAACATCTCAAGAAAGGATCCATATAGATCCAATCCGTGTGACCATCGTGACAGTACAAGTAAAGTAATCTACTGCAGAAAATAATTCTAAGCAGGATATGAAATGATCAGAGAATGTACTCGCCTCGATAACCTGAACAGCTGATAAGTATAGGGGGTCCTACTGAAGCCACAGAGTCCTATTTAAAGTAACACAGGTTACAAGGTGTTCAAGTTGTAATAAATGAATCTCTATAATCAATCTACATTATTCTAGGTTCTTCTAAGTCAAAACAACTCTAGGTCGACTCCGGTCAATAATCGAGTCACTAGGTCAAGTGTTGACTTAAAGTTGACTTTGGGTCAACTGGTCAACTTAGGTCAATCAGGGTAAATTCTAGTCTAATATAAAGTGTACTTCGTTATTTGCACGTCGAAACTTACGGCACGCAAATCGAGATAAGAAGATTATCGGTAAGGTTGATAATCTTATTATAGTGATCCACGTGTCCAACTTGTCAATTTCAGCGATGTGAGATCACTGGAATTAGCTGATCTCAGTTTCGTTGTACTAATCCCAAAATACGAACATTATATGAATTAATTATTAATTAATTATAAAAAGGTTAAACTCAGAGAAATTATCAACAAAGATTGTCGGACGATGAAATAAATATCGCCAACGTGTCCAGAATGGTCAAATTAGCTAGGATAGCCTACCCAACGGTCCAATTTGGACACAAGGGCAAAAAGATAATTTTGGGTCAAAACGGTGTCCGTGTCGGAGCCGTTTTGCACCGAAAAACGTGTAAGAAAACAAGTCTACAAAATATAACAAATTATGTCCACGAAACCAGAATGACGATACGAACCCAACGGTATCTCCATAATTGGATTCCGTTGACCCGATCTCAATTTGGTCCGTTAACTAGAACTTGGAATTTCGGTTTGCACGGAAATGCGTGCCGGAGCCAAAGTTCTTAAAACTCAGCAAACTATATGTCAACGAGTCTAGAATGATGATACGAACTCAACGGTATCTCCGGAATTGGATTCTGATGAGCCGATCTCAAAATGACCCGTTGATCCGGATATTGGTATCCGACTTGCACCGAAATGCGTGCCGGATCCAATGTCCACCAAAACCTAGCAAATTATATGTCAACGAGTCCAGAATGACGATACGAACTCAACGGTATATCCGAAATTGGATTCCGATGAGCCGGCGTCAAAAAGTCCTATTGACCCAGAATGTGGGACCCACTTTGCACCAAAAAACGTGCCAGGGCCCACGTTCTCCAAATCTAACAAATTTTATATGAAAATATGCCAGAACGACGCCACAAGTCTACTGGTGGTGTCAGAAATAAAATCTGGAGTCCCGTGTTCAAAAATAGAATTTTACAAGTTGGAAATTACGAATTCGGACGGCCAACTTTGGCGTCGAATTCAACCAATCAAACAAACTCACAATGAAACGAAACTGGAGGGGTAGCAAGAGGGTTATACCAGCTTCGCACCGGAACTGGTAGCACCCCAAACGGAGCTGCGGTGGAGGAGATACAAGCTGACGAAGTTGGTCCCACGAAACTGTCCAAATTTAATACAATTTAAACGGTCAACTTGGTGGCCGGTTTTGATGTACCAAACGATAAAATTAACGAACGAAAATTGACATGAGCGAAGGTGGATATACCGAGATTGCGACGGAGCAAAGAAAGCGTCGATCTAACGGTCGAATTTCTAGAAAATTGCACGCGAAGTTGCTGCGACGGAGCGCCAAAACGAACTCGATCTCGCGCACGTCACGACGGGACGTCGTGCAAAATGCACGAATCGCCTCGACGGCGCATCCCGGAGGACGGTGGCCGTCAGGGGAGGACTCGCCGGAGTGGGGCGCACCCACGGCGGCCCACGCGGTGGCACGGCGGCGCACGACGGCGGCCCGTGCACGCGCGTGTGCGCGCCTGCATGCGTGCGTGCATGAAGCTGCAGCTGCTGCGGTGGAGCACCGCTGGCCGGCGACGGCGGCGACTTCCTGGCCTGGCCCGGCGAGGCAGGGGCGGCGGTGCACCTCGGCGAGGGTGGCTGAGGTCGGCCGGTCGGTGGCCAAGGATAGTGGTGGTGGCGGTTTTGAGAAGGAGGAGGAGGAGATATTGGAGGAATAGTGGTGCGGTGGTGGAGGCCAGGGGCTGGCCGGCGGTAAGGCCGGGCCAGGAGGAGGGGAGTTGGGTTGGAGTGGTGGTGGTGGTGTTATAATAGCTGCTGTTGGTGTTGGTCGAAATGTGAGGAGGAAAGGAGGAGGAGGGAAGGAGAAGACTGGGGGTGGTGGTGGTGATGGCCGTCCACGGCCGACCAGGGTGGCTAGAGCCATGGCCAGGAGAGGTCGGGCGTGTGGAGTTTTGCCATGGTCATGGTTGTGATGTTGTTTGCTGCTGTGTTGTTAGTTGTTGTTGTTAGAAATAACCAAGGAAGGAGAGAGAGAAGAAGAGAGTGATAAATTAAAGAGAGAGAGAAAAGATTCTCTCTACATAAAACTTAGGGCCGGCCATGTGTGAAAAAAGGGTTGGGGAGTTGCCATGAGGAGATTGAATGGCTAGGATTAAAATAGGAGAATCCAATGGCTAGGGTTAATATGTTGGGGATTTGGTCATTCCATGGAGTTAAAAATCAGTAAAAAATTTCTATTAAATATAGAAAAATAGGCAAAATGAGTACTTGATATTTTTGGGCAAGAAAGTTGAGGGTGTCATGATGGAGGGCAACATGGAGCTGGACTGGACTCGGTGGAGCCAGATTGGGTCAAAATCGGACATTGCACAAAAATCGAATTAAAATTAGGAATCGATGATCATGGGTAAATAAGTAGCACATGGGGGTTCCAAATAATGGGACAAAGTGGCGGACGGGTAGTAGGCTCAATGTGGGCCATGTCCATAGTTGGGGCTGACAGGTTTTGGTCGACAGGGGACCCACAAATCAAATTGGAAAATAAATGTGACACCGTAGAGTGAAATAAAATCGGGTCACATGTCGAGAAAGTTGTGCGAATCAAATGGAGCACAAAATGACGTGTCTGAGTGGGACACGAAGGTCATGGGTGACGAGTGTCTCGAGTAGATCATTAATGAGGAGTTGGTTTCAAGAAACTGACTGGTCTTGCACTCCCAAATTAAAAGTCATGGTAACGCGCTGAAAATGATCAAGGAAAAGAGTAGAAAAATAAATAATAATCAAATGGTCTAAACTGACCCGAAGTTCTGCGAAGCAAAAAGAGCACAAGAGAACAAGTTTGGATGGGATACTATATACCGTCATGAAGGTAATCCTGTCCACTCCAAAACTCGTGAAGAAGATTTCCATAGTTGAGCATCCTGATACTCCAAATATCAATGGCACGGAAAAGTACACTTAGGAAAAATAACAGAATAAATTATTTTTCAAAATCAATCAATCAGGAATTAAAATAAAATGAAAAAAATTAACCCAAAATTTAGGGTGCTCACATGCTCGACTTAGAGTACTAATTACGAGCCTACAATTAGGACGTAGGACCTAGGACATGATAGGAGTTTCTCAATCACACCTAGAAAATTTTTGATCTTTTGATTATCATGATTATTCACCTTATATTAAATTAACTGTCCTTCTTTGATAATCTACTCATGTGTCATACTGATCTCTTTGTTTCAATTCGTCTCCTGGATGACGAAGACGCATCCGTAGGCCTCTGGATCGAGTAGCTTGCCCGAGAGATCTGACCCGGCAGAGGAGAAGGTTCATGGGACTGCCCCCAGTAATTCTACTATTCCAGAGACCCCGGCAGTTGCACAGGGAGGTCTACCACCTCCACTCCAGAGGGTTACGGCCGTTGTTCCAGAGATACTGCCGCCACCACCACCGATACCGACGGATACGCATCATATGTTCCTTCTCCTTCAGCAGATGATGGAGATACAGCGGGCCCAGGCAGAGGTGTCGCAGCGCCAGTCGGAGGCGTCACACCGTCAGATCGAGATCCTGAGACAGAGCATGGAGAACTCGCATCAGCTTGACTGGCAGCAGTAGAGAGAGTGGCACCGGATACGGTACAGGGCCCTACTGGCCAGCAGCCGTACCAGCAGCAGTCCAGGCCGGGGACAGTACTAGACTTTATGAAGATGAGCTCCAGGGACTTCACAGGCATGGAGGGCATCCTTTATGAAGACGACTGGCTAGAGGATGTACATCGGAGCATGGAGCTGGCAGAGCTTCCTAGAGCACTTTGGGTTTCGGCCGCAGCCAGCCGATTCTTCGATATTGCGCTGACATGGTACCGTACGGATCTTCGTGCGTCGGTAAGAGGGCTGACTTGGGAGAACTTTCGGAGGCTCTTCAAGGAGAAGTTCTTTCCGGACGTGGCTCTTACAGCATTGGAGGGCCAGTTCGTGGGTCTAGTGCAGGGGAACTCGTCGGTGGACGAGTATGCAGCTGAGTTCTTTCGCCTTAGCAGGTTCGCTCCCAATATGATCTAGGATGAGGGACAGAAGGCTCGTAACTTCTGCAGGGGACTTATTCATGCAGTGCGCACCCGTACCTCGGGTCGCCGTGACGCGACGTTCGATCAGATATTGATGGACGCACAGATTGCAGAGGAGGACTTCGGCCTCAAGCCGAAGAGAAACGGAGATACTATGGGGGCGAGTTCCAGTGCGGGACCGGCCAAGAGCCCCCACTTTCAGTATCAGCAGAGGCCATTTCAGCAGCAGCCTCTGTTGCAGATTCAGCAGGCACCGGTGCGTGCCCAGCAGCACCAGGGACAAGGCCAGAGACCGGCTACTCCGTGCGGCTTCTACGGGAAGCCGGGGCACACCAGGGAGGCTTGCAGGAAGAGGTTGGGCGTCTGTCTCTAATGTGGGGCGCCCGATCACCAGCTGAGGGATTGCTGCTTTTGCGGAGTCAGAGGAGGCCAGGACAGAGCGCAGCCGGCTAGAGGACCAGCGGTTCGGCAGAGGGGTCCTCCACTTCAAACCCAGCAGTAGCGTTTTGTCCAGCACCAGAGGGGAGCACCCGCGGGCAGGGTGTTCGCTTTGGCAGTAGAGGAGGAGGCAGAGCCCGTGGGAGATGTTGTAGCAGGTCATGTTCTCCTAGATTCTTTCCCTGCTTTCGCCTTATTTGATTCTGGGGCGACCCATAGTTTTGTGTCTGTTTCTTTTGCTCTGAGACATAATATCATTGCTGAATATATGGGTAGAACTTGTAAGATATGACCGGGGGAGGTATTATCCTGGTTAATAATATTTGCAAGGGGTGGAGAGTCACTCTGAGAGGCCGGGACTTGAGTGCGTGTCTGTTCGTAATGCCCCTACCGAGGTACGATATGGTACTCGGTATGGATTGGTTGAGCATACACCATGCTAGCATTGATTGTAGAGGAGGCAGAGTTCTTTTAGGACATCGGGTGAGCCAGAGATCGAGTTTGCTCGAGGAGCAGCGGAGCCGGAGGCTGGATTCTGTGGAGCTTTGTTGGCGGGGCAGGATTTGCCACATCCGTTGATTGCTGAGTTTTCGGATGTCTTTTCTGAGGAGTTGTCGGGGATGCCGCCAGACAGGGACATTGAGTTCTCCATAGACTTGGTGCCGGGCGCCGAGCCCATCTCGCAGCATGTCTATAGGGTGAACAACAGCGAGTTGATAGAACTGAAGAAGCAAGTCGACGAGCTGCAGGACAAGGGGTTCATCAGATCCAGTTCTTCGTCCTGGGGAGCGCCAGTCCTATTCGTGTCGAAGAAGGACGGTACGTCCCGCATGTGCATTGATTACCGGGCGCTCAACAACCTCACTATCAAGAATAGGTACCCTTTGCCGAGGATCGACGACTTGTTCGATCAGCTGAGTGGGGCAAAGGTCTTTTCGAAGATAGATTTGAGGTTCGGGTATCACCAGCTGAAGGTGATACGGGATGACATTCCCAAGACGGCATTTCGGACTCGGTACGGCCGGTACGAGTTTACAGTGATGCCATTTGGGTTGACCAATGCTCCCGCGGTGTTCATAAACTTGATGAACAAGGTATTCCATCAGTACCTTGACAAGTTCGTGGTGGTCTTCATAGACGATATCTTGATCTATTCGAAGACGCAGGAGGAGCATGAGGAGCACTTGAGAGTTGTGTTAGAGACTCCGGGGAGGGAGCAACTCTACGGGAAGCTTTCGAAGTGTGAGTTCTTCTTAGACCAGGTGGAGTTCCTAGGTCATGTTGTGACCGAGCACAGGATTTCAGTAGACCAGAGAAAGATTTCGGCAGTAGAGTCTTGGTCTACACCCAGTTCAGTTGTCGAGGTTCGGAGCTTTCTGGGTTTGGCTGGCTATTACAGGAAGTTCGTTCAGGACTTCTCGCGGATTACAGAACCGATGACTAGACTCACCAGGAAGGACGTGGAGTTCGTCTGGACTGTTGAGTGTCATGCTGCATTCGATGAGCTGAAGAGGAGGTTGACTTCAGCTCCGGTCCTGACTTTGCCATCTGGTTCAGGAGGGTTCTCGATCTTCAGCGATGCTTCCGGGAAGGGTTTAGGGTGTGTTCTTCAGCAGCACGGGAAGATGATTGCTTATGCATCCAGGCAGTTGCGTCCTCATGAGAAGAACTATCCTACTCATGATCTGGAGTTGGCCGCGGTTATATTTGCTTTGAAGTTATGGAAGTATTACCTGTACGGAGAGCGAGTTAAGATCTTCACAGATCACAAGAGCTTGAAGTACGTGTTCACTCAGAAGGAGTTGAACATGCGGCAGAGGCGGTGGTTAGAGCTGATGAAGGACTTAAATATATTCTTGCAGTACCATCCAGGGAAGGCCAACGTAGTTGCAGATGCCTTGAGCAGGTATCCATCTGCTATGTTCTTGATGACAGATCGTTATTTGTTGGCCGACCTGGATAGTTTGGGTATCGAGGTCATCAATCCGGACATGGAGATCCAGATGTGGGGTTTGTAGATTCAGTCTGAGCTGATAGATAGAGTCAGGTCAGCATAGTATGATGATGTTGTCCTGAGGAGCATCAGGGAGCAGTTGAGGACGGGCTTGCTTGACGATTTCTCTGTAGCCGAAGACGGGTCGTTGCGGCATGGTACTAGGCTGTGCGTTCCACGTAGAGAGCTTCGGGAGGAGGTTCTTCAGGAGGCGCATCGCTCTCAGTATTCTATGCATCCTGGAGCCAACAAGATGTATAGGGACCTGAGAGAGCACGTATGGTGGTATGGCATGAAGCGCGAGGTAGCTCAGTTTGTATCTCGTTGTCTTGTGTGTCAGCAGGTAAAGGCCGAGAGGCAGAGACCAGGTGGATTGCTACAGCCGCTACCCATTCTCGAGTGAAAGTGGGAGCACATCACCATGGACTTTGTATCTGGACTTCCATGGTCGCCAGGAGGGAAGGACGCGGTTTGGGTCATAGTTGATAGATTGACCAAATTGGCCCACTTTTTGTCTTTCAAAGTGGGTTTGTCTACGGAGAGGCTGGCTAAGCTGTATGTTCGTCAGATCGTGAGATTGCACGGAGTTCCGATGAGCATAGTTTCAGATCGGGATAGCCGATTCACTTTCCAATTTTGGAGGAGTTTACAGGCTAGCTTGGGCACCTCGCTCAAGTTTAGTACTGTTTATCATCCTCAGACAGACGGGCAGTCGGAGAGGACCATCCAGACTTTGGAGGATATACTTTGCACATGTGTGCTAGATCTCGGGGGTTCTTGGGAGGACCATCTTCACCTGGTAGAGTTTGCTTACAACAACAGCTACCAGGCCAGTATAGAGATGTCACTATTTGAGGCTCTATATGGACGGAGATGCCGTACTCTTTGTCTTGGGACGATGTCGGCGAGCGGGCGCTTCTTGGGCCGAAGATGGTTGTGGATGCGGCCGAGAAGGTCAGATTGATTAGAGACAGACTTCGGGTGGCTCAGGATAGGCAGCGACATTGGGCCGATAGTCAGCGGAGACCGTTAGAGTTCGAGGTTAGTTTCAGTTCTTGTCATGATTGTTGTGATTGTTTGTTAGTTATGTGTTGAGTTTTTGTCTTGTGTCTAGGTTGGTGACATGGTATTTCTGAGGATATCCCCGACACGTGGCACTATTCGCTTTGGCGGCGGTAGGAAGCTCAGTCCGTGCTACATCGGACCTTTCACCATCTTAGAGAGGATCGGTGCAGTAGCCTGCCGACTGGACTTGCCTACCAGGCTCGAGGGAGTGCACAACGTGTTTCATGTATCTCAGCTGAGGCGGTACGTGGCAGATCCTAGCCATGTATTGGACCATTCAGCAATACAGGTGGGACCTACTCTCAGCTATCCATAACAGTCGGTGGAGATTCTGGATCGCAGGGAGAAGGTGCTCCGGAACCAGGTCATACCCTTGGTTCGGGTTGCATGGAGACATCACTCTCCAGGTGAGTCTACCTGGAAAAGGGAGGACGACATGCGAGAGCGTTTTCCTTATCTTTTCGCGTCCTGAGGTATAAATTTATTTCCTTTATTTCTGTTTGTGATTTCCTGTGCTTGTTGTCTTCAATTTCGAGGACGAATTTTTTTTAGGTGGATAGACTTATCACCCTCACTTTTCCCAGTTAGGGGTAAAATGGTAATTTTCTATTTTATAATATTTTTGGGAATTTTATTTTATGAATATTATTATTTAATTATTATAGGAGTCGGGTTCGAATTTCATCGCATTCCGAGTTAATTCGGGACCCCAGTGAATTTCGACTTGAGCCGTAATTAGCATGTTAGCTAACCATGGCCCACCACACTAAACATTAGGGTTTAGGAGTTTGGACTAGTCCCCCATGAGTAAATAAATTTAATTATAATTTTTATTTATTTTTAGCAATTTCCTAAACCTATTTTGGATTTAATTAGCAATTAGGCTTGGGAGGGGCAAACTTGTAAATACAAGTGCCCCTAACCCACCATGCGTGGCCGGCCATGAAGGAGAGACCCTCCTCTTTCTTCTCCACTAAGCAACTCTCTCTCTCTCTCTCTTTCAAATTCAATTTCCTTTCAAGCTCTTTCTTCCTCCAACCAACCCATTGTTAGGTATGCTTTTAATTCTTGATTTATTACACATTTGCATTCATCACCCTCACAATAAATGGAGAGGAGCTCATTCTCCACCCTTTGCCCACAAATTTGTAGGTTTTTCCTAGAAAAATAGGTTAGGGATTTATTAGGGTTTAATCCTTTTGAGAGTGGTATATATATATATATATATATATATATATATATATATATATATATATATATATATATATATATATATATATATATATATATATATATATATATATATATTTATGAGTGTGTATTATTATAAGTATTGTGTGTGTGCAAGGGAAATGGTATGTGAGAATGGTATGTGAGAGTGGTATGTGAGAGTGGTGAGAGTGTGTGTGTATTTGTGTTGTGTGAGGGTGTTGTGTGTATATTTATATTTGTATATGGATATGGGTATATATGTATGTATATATATAGATGTGTGAGTATTGTGTGTATATATAAATATACACACAACATATATATATATATATATATATATATATATATATATATATATATATATATATATATATATATATATATATATATATATATATATATATATATATATATATATAAATATAAATATATATATATATATATATATATATATATATATATATATATATATATATATATATATATATATATATATATATATATGTTGTGTGTATATATATATATATATATATATATATATATATATATATATATATATATATATATATATATATATATGAGTGTGTATTTATATTTGTATATGGATATGGGTATATATGTATGTATATATATAGATGTGTGAGTGTTGTGTGTGTATATATATATATATATATATATATATATATATATATATATATATATATATATATATATATATATATATATATATATATATATATATATATATATAGATGGATATAGATATATATAGAGGGATATATATATAGATATATATATATATATATAGAGATAGGAAGTAGGGAAGAGGAAGATATGAAAAAGAAGAAGAAGAAACAGCCACAGCAGCAGCATTTGCTGCAGTAACAGCAGCAGCCTGGCAGCAGCTGCTGCCAGGTTTTGCCCCCCCCCCCCCCCCCCTCTTGAGCCCTTTTCACCTATTTAACACCCCCCTTTTATCTATATATATATATATATATATATATATATATATATATAAATATATATATATATATATATATATATATATATATATATATATATATATATATATATATATATATATATATATATATATATAAGTTGGTAGATAGTTAAAATTAGAAGAAGTTTAAGGAATTAGAAGTTAGAAAAGAATAAGAAGTTAGAAGGAGAGAATTAGAAGAGGTTAGAAGAATAGGGAGAAAAGAGGGAAATAGGAAATAGAGGAGATCGAGTTAGAGGGCGAAACGGAGCTCGGTGTATCGGAATGAGTTGAAACTTGGCGTGGGACAAGAATACGTGAATTAGATTTTGCGGGTAGGCTCCCGAGTGGAAATCGGGGTTGTAGGGCGCCGGTATCGCGTCGTACCATTGCGTATCTTGAAATATTCAAGATACCGGTAATAGGCCGTATCATGGACTAGATGTCCACTTTACTTAGGTATCTTGGTAGGTAATATATGTATAGGCTAGTACCTTACTACCCTAGGGAGCTCGGGTCAAAATACCAAGCGTAGGTAGGCTAACTTGATAATTGCCTAAGCTAGAATTTTACCCTTTTTAAGGGCACAATAGGATATTGGCCTACGGCCAAGATTTGAGTTTTGAAGTCCAAGATGGACTTGGATATAGGTTATAGAGGTTGGTAATAGTTAGAAATAGTCACCTAGACCTAGTCTTGACCCCGGTTGACCACGATTGACTTTTTAGACCAAAAGTCAACTATGGGTCAACGCTTTACCCAATTTAGTTTCAAATTCCTTTAGACTTGTGTAGTTGACCAAAAGTCAACTATTAGTCACCATTGACCCAGGATTGGCCTAGAGTTGACCAAAGTTGACCAGGGTTGACCAGTTGACCAAAAGTCAACTGTAGGCTAACTCTTGACCCCGTTTGACTTTCTTCGACTTGTTTTGACCTGTGATGACTGGTATGACCTAGGGTTGACTTGGGTTGGCTTAGATTGACTTGATATAACTTGATTTGACCTAGATTGACTTGACAGGACTTAGTGTGACTCAGTGAGACCTAGTTTGACCTAGATTTGCATATCATTTATTATGAATCATTCCTAAACTTGTTTAAACCTAAATTAACATACAGTATCTCATCTTTAGGTCTCTGTTCTCCACTCTGAGCATTGATATACCATACAGCTCAGGACAGTAGGCGAGTACATTCACTGATAGTTTTCATTGTCTTGATATCTGCTATATTCGAGTCAGTCGTAGTGTCTTACTTGATTCTTAGTCACGATAGTTCACAGACTAGTACACATTGGATTATGACATAAGATGTTGTTCCTAGATTTCTGGGTATATGGGTACACTTCCTATCTTGTTCCCTGTACTTGTATAGACATCGATTTCTAAGGGAATTTGCTACCCTCTTACGAAATCACGTGCCATAACGTGTCATGTCCAGATCCATTGTACTATTCGGGGATAGAGAATTATTAGGGGCTATGTGATCCAAGCCACCCTATCACTATTCATGTGCTCGCGCCACTCTTCCCTCACGAAGGGTGTAGCGAGATCCTTTTGCCTTGTGCTCGTTATCCAGGTTGGCCGGCATGACTTTCCGTTGAGGTCACCACGGATTGCCGGGCCAAGTGGATAGCATGTCCTGTCACTTATCCCAAGCCGATCACATATCGCTCTAATAATTCAAATCATATTTTATATTTACTTTATCTTATCGTATATCCTGCTCTGTTCTACATTCAGTATTTTTCTCACCATGCCATGATATACAGTTACTCACATGCTCTACTTGCCTTTACATTGTACCTTGATTGGAGACTAAGTTCTGCTCGGAAGAAGAGTTATAGCCCCGGTCTTTGTTTGGTTTAAGGTTTGTAACTCGTCTTCCGAACGGTTCCCAAGTCTTCATATATATTTGTCTTGTAGTTTATTATACTGTCTCTTATAGAATTTGTCAATTCACATGAAACTGTTGTTAGTGTTTGTACTTGCTCATTTTCCTGACAGGATACCGTTATAATATATTACAGATGACTCTGAAGCGGACTGCTCGACCTATTATGGGCTCGAGTTAGATGGAGTAGCCTTGGATCGTGGCCTTATAGTAGAGCCACTAGATTTTGTACTTCCAGAGTAGTGTAGGTTAGCTAGGTTTGACTGGACTGCGATCCAGTTAGCTTTATCAGACTGTAGTTTCTATATTATATTTTGATACCCTGTGATGTTGTATATATCTGGGCTTGTATTGGACTCTGGACTTATTTACTCTTTCATCTATCATATGTCTTTCCTTCTGAGCTATCTACCTTAGTTTTATTCTGTGATTGAGACTGTATTGTTATGTCACCTCCATTCAGAGAGTATATACTGTACAGGTACATTTATACTGTTAGTCGTAGTATTTACAGACGTTATATATAGCGTTCTATCGCCGATACTGCGGCGTAGGCTGGGCGTACCCACGTGCTCGTGTCCATCATAAGGGTGCGGGTCGTGACAATATGTTCTTATCGAATCTAGTATCTGAAGGATATAAGAGAATCAAGATGAACCCACATAATGTAATACCAAGATATTATCTACTACTAAAAGATATAGTGATAGGTTGTCGTATCATCATTGCCGAGGGATGAGGGTCGGAGGACAGTCAACTTCATCTACGGCTACATAGTTACATGAGCTAGTCGTCGCGAAATGTCGCTATGACGTCGCTAATAGAGACTAATTTAGCGACGTTAGTATGAACGTCGCTAAATTCTAATTATATTTCCCCCACCAATTCATTTCCCCCAATTTTACTCTCTCACTCTCTCTCCTCCCCCCTCCGGCGCTCTCACTCTCTCCGGCGCTCTCACAGTACTAATTCATATCTGTTTTAAGTGTGAGAACGGATGGCTCAGAACACAACCCAAAATACATTCTAGCATACATTAGTGTGAATCATCTATGTTCTGTACATAAGGTGTAGTATATATTCTTATCGTATCTAGTATCTGAAGAATTTAAAGAATCAAGATGAACTCACATAATGTAATACTAAGACATCTACTACTATATAAGATATAGTAATAGGTTGTCATATCATCATTGCCTAAGGATTAGGGTCAGAGGACAGTCAACTTTATCTACGGCTACATAGTTTCTTCCTCGCCAGTCGAATGGCTACAGGGACAATATGTTTCGATCACCATGTTACCAATTAACCAACCAACAAAACTACTTGTTACAAATATTGGCACTATCGGTGCTTTCGAATCGGAGTATCACATTTTTCGGTGTCGGAAAACAAATAATTATTACTAAATTATCAGATTTTTTGGCACTATCGGTGCCCCTGACCAAGCCCCCCCTCACCCCCTACACCACCCCTAACCCTAACCCGAACCCTAACCCTAACCCTCCCCTCCCCACAGCCACCCCTACCCCCCTGTTCCCCTCCCCCAGCCGCCCCCACCCCCCTGCTCCCCTCCTCCAGCCGCCCCCACCCCCACTGCTCCCCTCCCCCAGTGGCCCCCACCCCATGCTCCCCTCACCCAGTTACCCCCACCCCCACTGCTTCCCTCCCCCAACCGCCCCCACCCTTCCGCTCCCCTTCCCCCCCACCCACACATACCCACCCCTAAGCCGAACCCTAACCCTAGCTCCCCTCCCCCAACCGCCCTCACCCTCCTGCCCTACCCCCCCAGCCACCCCCCAACCACCTGCATCCCCCTGCCCCTCCCCCCGAGCCACCCGCACCCCTCCAACCACCAACAACCAAAATAGCCGGAAAGAGAGAGAGAGAGAGAGGAAGGGGAGAGTCACGTATCGGAGAGGGAGGAGAGTCGTCGGAGAGAGTGAGAGTCGCCGGAGAGAGTGGGAGCGCCGGAGGGGGGAGGAGAGAGAGTGAAAGAGTAAAATAGGGGGAAATGAATCTTTGGAGGGAATATAATTAGAATTTAGCGACGTTCATACGATCGTCGCTAAATGAGTCGCTATTAGCGACGTCATAGCGACGTTTTGTGATGACTAGCTCATGTAATTAATATACGTCGTTGTCACGTCACTATTTTCGTCGCTAATAGCGACTATTAGCGACGTTTCAATAAAATGTCGCTAATGTGCACAATTTAGCGACGTTAATCGTCCGTCGCTAAATATACGTCACCAATTGAGCAGATTTTAGTAGTGGAGGCGGAGGGATGTTCTGTGTCTATATAACATGTTCGGTGTCTGTAAGCACTAGACATAGGGCTACAGTGAAGCAAGGAAACAGTAATGAAAAAGCTTCTTCTAAGGGGTTTGTAAACAAAATCGGCCTTTACTAATAATAATGATAGCATTTGGTTAGAATAATATAAATATATAAATATCAACCCTCATCAAAATATCATAATTTTTTCCCCAGTATAGTTTCAACGACTACATCAGCACTAAAACACATGTTAAAATCCTGTCTAACCCACATTTGAGGCAGATTTATATAAAATATACAACCATCAACTTTATTGCACGACGATACGCACAACATTTTGTGCATGCTGTTGGAGGAAGCGTTAGAGATTGTGACTTAGAAGGAAAGTCTCAAACTTGTTAAGGGTGAAGGTACGTGAAACAAAGTTCTATGCTTTATCTTTCTGATATTAATAGGTGTTTAGCAAGAATAATAAAACTATCTCTAAATGATGTATAAAAATAATGTAACTTTTGTATTGTTATTAATAAGTCCAGATCATTTCAAATGATTATGGTATTTGTAATGCCTGTGGTTCGTATTACGTATTTTTGGAATACGTGTACGTATTTTATTCTTGTATTGCATGATTTCCTCTCTAGGCTTGGTTTATCCTTGGTTTGGGTTGGCTTGGTTCGGTTTGGATTTGCTCTTGGTTCATCATGAACCAAGGGGTGAACCCCCTACCTACCACCACCACTCATATTTATTGCCATTTCTTCTCTCTCTCTCTCTCTTTATTATTCATCTTTTTCTTCCTCATTTACTCCCTTCACCTACCAGAGAGAGGAAAGAGAGCTAGGCAAGTGCAAACTTGCTTCATGATGGATCTCAAGTTTTATTGTTCCATTCTCTTCCTTACTTGATTCTAAGATACTTTAGAACTTGGCATTTTCCATTTTGATGGTTATATTTTTGTAGATCTAAGTTTTAAGTTCCTTCTTGTTTAGTTTTTTTTGGTTTTGATCTCTAAAAACTTGGTATTTCCGAAAACTAATGGTTCTATGTTGTAGAGAATTCAATTTCCTTCAGTTTTGGCTTTTGTTTCGCTTGATTTCGACTCCCGATGAGTAAGTTATGGCCATTACAAGTTTTCGGAACTTTCATGGCTGAACTTGCTGTTTGGGGACGAGGAACCTCATGCGCCCGGGAGGCCATGCGCCGGGAGGCCATGCGCCGTGAAGTCCCGGCAATGCATCCCTTAACTCCGAGCGTGTCATGCGCGTAGGTTCCCTACGCGCATGTACTGAAGACGCAACGTGAGTTTCTCATGCGCCGATTCATGCAGGAATCTCATGCGCCGATTCGTGCATGAATCCCATACACCGATTTATGTAGGAATCTCATGCGCCGATTCGTGCAGGAATCTCATACGCTGATTTGTGCAGGAATCTCATGTGCCGATTCGTGCAGGAATCTCATGCGCCGATTCGTGCAGGAATCTCATGCGCCGATTTGTGCAGGAATCTCATACGCCCTTGACTGAACCTAGCCACATACGCCCTTGCTTATGTAGCCGCATGTGTGCCCGCTATATCGAGCCGCATGGATTTCCCTCCCCTCAGCCGCATGAGGCCCAGTCATTTCCTGGCCGTATGGACTCCCAGCAACCCTGAGCCGCATGCGCCTTGGGCTTCCTTCTAGCCGCATGAAGCCGCGCGCCTGCTCCATGTTGAACCCAAACCCTTGGCCGCATGGAACCACTGATTCAGCCGCATGGGCTGTTCTCTTCTTGCCGCATGAGATCCATCCTGGCCGCATATGCCTTAGCCACCCTATCACTATTCATGTGCTCGCGCCACTCTTCCCTCACGAAGGGTGTAGCGAGATCCTTTTGCCTTGTGCTCGTTATCCAGGTTGGCCGGCATGACTTTCCGTTGAGGTCACCATGGATTGCCGGGCCAAGTGGATAGCATGTCCTGTCACTTATCCCAAGCCGATCACATATCGCTCTAATAATTCAAATCATATTTTATATTTACTTTATCTTATCGTATATCCTGCTCTGTTCTACATTCAGTATTTTTCTCACCATGCCATGATATACAGTTACTCACATGCTCTACTTGCCTTTACATTGTACCTTGATTGGAGACTAAGTTCTGCTCGGAAGAAAAGTTATAGCCCCGGTCTTTGTTTGGTTTAAGGGTTGTAACTCGTCTTCCGAACGGTTTCTAAGTCTTCATATATCTTTGTCTTGTAGTTTATTATACTGTCTCTTATAGAATTTGTCAATTCACATGAAACTGTTGTTAGTGTTTGTACTTGCTCATTTTTCTGACAGGATACCGTTATAATATATTACAGATGACTCTGAAGCGGACTGCTCGACCTATTATGGGCTCGAGTTAGATGGAATAGCCTTGGATCGTGGCCTTATAGTAGAGCCACTAGATTTTGTACTTCCAGAGTAGTGTAGGTTAGCTAGGTTTGACTGGACTGCGATCCAGCTAGCTTTATCAGACTGTAGTTTCTATATTATATTTTGATACCCTGTGATGTTGTATATATCTGGGCTTGTATTGGACTCTGGACTTATTTACTCTTTCATCTATCATATGTCTTTCCTTCTGAGCTATCTACCTTAGTTTTATTCTGTGATTGAGACTGTATTGTTATGTCACCTCTATTCAGAGAGTATATACTGTACAGGTACATTTATACTGTTAGTCATAGTATTTACAGACGTTATAT
The DNA here is from genome assembly GCA_029216955.1 of Iris pallida. Lineage (NCBI taxonomy): Eukaryota > Viridiplantae > Streptophyta > Magnoliopsida > Asparagales > Iridaceae > Iris > Iris pallida. The sequence continues at coordinate 6,777,743 of JANAVB010028198.1, read as the reverse complement.
ATAGCGTTCTATCGTCGATACTGCGGCGTAGGCTGGGCGTACCCACGTGCTCGTGTCCCTCATAAGGGTGCGGGTCGTGACAATATGTTCTTATCGAATCTAGTATCTGAAGGATATAAGAGAATCAAGATGAACCCACATAATGTAATACTAAGATATTATCTACTACTAAAAGATATAGTGATAGGTTGTCGTATCATCATTGCCGAGGGATGAGGGTCGGAGGACAGTCAACTTCATCTACGGCTACATAGTTACATGAGCTAGTCGTCGCGAAATGTCGCTATGACGTCGCTAATAGAGACTAATTTAGCGACGTTAGTATGAACGTCGCTAAATTCTAATTATATTTCCCCCACCAATTCATTTCCTCCAATTTTACTCTCTCACTCTCTCTCCTCCCCCCCTCCGGCGCTCTCACTCTCTCCGGCGCTCTCACAGTACTAATTCATATCTATTTTAAGTGTGAGAACGGATGGCTCAGAACACAACCCAAAATACATTCTAGCATACATTAGTGTGAATCATCTATGTTCTGTACATAAGGTGTAGTATATATTCTTATCGTATCTAGTATCTGAAGAATTTAAAGAATCAAGATGAACTCACATAATGTAATACTAAGACATCTACTACTATATAAGATATAGTAATAGGTTGTCATATCATCATTGCCTAAGGATTAGGGTCAGAGGACAGTCAACTTTATCTACGGCTACATAGTTTCTTCCTCGCCAGTCGAATGGCTGCAGGGACAATATGTTTCGATCACCATGTTACCAATTAACCAACCAACAAAACTACTTGTTACAAATATCGGCACTATCGGTGCTTTCGAATCGGAGTATCACATTTTTCGGTGTCGGAAAACAAATAATTATTACTAAATTATCAGATTTTTTGGCACTATCGGTGCCCCTGACCAAGCCCCCCCTCACCCCCTACACCACCCCTAACCCTAACCCGAACCCTAACCATAACCCTCCCCTCCCCACAGCCACCCCCACCCCCCTGTTCCCCTCCCCCAGCCGCCCCCACCCCCCTGTTCCCCTCCTTCAGCCGCCCCCACCCCCACTGCTCCCCTCCCCCAGTGGCCCCCACCCCCTGCTCCCCTCACCCAGTTGCCCCCACCCCCACTGCTTCCCTCCCCTAACCGCCCCCACCCTTCCGCTCCCCTCCCCCCCCACCCACACATACCCACCCCTAACCCGAACCCTAACCCTAGCTCCCCTCCTCCAACCGCCCTCACCCTCCTGCCCTACCCCCCCAGCCACCCCCCAACTACCTGTATCCCCCTGCCCCTCCCCCCGAGCCACCCGCACCCCCCCAACCACCAACAACCAAAATAGCCGGAAAGAGAGAGAGAGAGAGAGGGAGGGGAGAGTCACGTATCGGAGAGGGAGGAGAGTCGTCGGAGAGAGTGAGAGTCGCCGGAGAGAGTGGGAGCGCCGGAGGGGGGAGGAGAGAGAGTGAAAGAGTAAAATAGGGGGAAATGAATCTTTGGAGGGAATATAATTAGAATTTAGCGACGTTCATACGATCGTCGCTAAATGAGTCGCTATTAGCGACGTCATAGCGACGTTTTGTGATGACTAGCTCATGTAATTAATATACGTCGTTGTCACGTCGCTATTTTCGTCGCTAATAGCGACTATTAGCGACGTTTCAATAAAATGTCGCTAATGTGCACAATTTAGCGACGTTAATCGTCCGTCGCTAAATATACGTCACCAATTGAGCAGATTTTAGTAGTGGAGGCGGAGGGATGTTCTGTGTCTATATAACATGTTCGGTGTCTGTAAGCACTAGACATAGGGCTACAGTGAAGCAAGGAAACAGTAATGAAAAAGCTTCTTCTAAGGGGTTTGTAAACAAAATCAGCCTTTACTAATAATAATGATAGCATTTGGTTAGAATAATATAAATATATAAATATCAACCCTCATCAAAATATCATAATTTTTTCCCCAGTATAGTTTCAACGACTACATCAGCACTAAAACACATGTTAAAATCCTGTCTAACCCACATTTGAGGCAGATTTATATAAAATATACAACCATCAACTTTTATTGCACGACGATACGCACAACATTTTGTGCATGCTGTTGGAGGAAGCGTTAGAGATTGTGACTTAGAAGGAAAGTCTCAAACTTGCTAAGGATGAAGGTACGTGAAACAAAGTTCTATGCTTTATTTTTCTGATATTAATAGGTGTTTAGCAAGAATAATAAAACTATCTCTAAATGATGTATAAAAATAATGTAACTTTTGTATTGTTATTAATAAGTCCAGATCATTTCAAATGATTATGGTATTTGTAATGCCTGTGGTTCGTATTACGTATTTTTGGAATACGTGTACGTATTTTATTCTTGTATTGCATGATTTCCTCTCTAGGCTTGGTTTATCCTTGGTTTGGGTTGGCTTGGTTCGGTTTGGATTTGCTCTTGGTTCATCATGAACCAAGGGGTGAACCCCCTACCTACCACCACCACTCATATTTATTGCCATTTCTTCTCTCTCTCTCTCTCTTTATTATTCATCTTTTTCTTCCTCATTTACTCCCTTCACCTACCAGAGAGAGGAAAGAGAGCTAGGCAAGTGCAAACTTGCTTCATGATGGATCTCAAGTTTTATTGTTCCATTCTCTTCCTTACTTGATTCTAAGATACTTTAGAACTTGGCATTTTCCATTTTGATGGTTATATTTTTGTAGATCTAAGTTTTAAGTTCCTTCTTGTTTAGTTTTCTTGGTTTTGATCTCTAAAAACTTGGTATTTCCGAAAACTAATGGTTCTATGTTGTAGAAAATTCAATTTCCTTCAGTTTTGGCTTTTGTTTCGCTTGATTTCGACTCCCGATGAGTAAGTTATGGCCATTACAAGTTTTCGGAACTTTCATGGCTGAACTTGCTGTTTGGGGACGAGGAACCTCATGCGCCCGGGAGGCCATGCGCCCGGGAGGCCATGCGCCGGGAGGCCATGCGCCGTGAAGTCCCGGCAATGCATCCCTTAACTCCGAGCGTGTCATGCGCGTAGGTTCCCTACGCGCATGTACTGAAGACGCAACGTGAGTTTCTCATGCGCCGATTCGTGCAGAAATCTCATGCGCCGATTCGTGCATGAATCCCATGCACCGATTTATGCAGGAATCTCATGCGCCGATTCGTACAGGAATCTCATGCGCCGATTTGTGCAGGAATCTCATGCGCCGATTCGTGCAGGAATCTCATGCGCCGATTCGTGCAGGAATCTCATGCGCCGATTTGTGCAGGAATCTCATGCGCCCTTGACTGAACCTAGCCGCATACGCCCTTGCTTATGTAGCCGCATGTGTGCCCGCTATATCGAGCCGCATGGATTTTCCTCCCCTCAGCCGCATGAGGCCCAGTCATTTCCTGGCCGCATGGACTCCCAGCAACCCTGAGCCGCATGCGCCTTGGGCTTCCTTCTAGCCGCATGAAGCCGCGCGCCTGCTCCATGTTGAACCCAAACCCTTGGCCGCATGGAACCACTGATTCAGCCGCATGGGCTGTTCTCTTCTTGCCGCATGAGATCCATCCTAGCCGCATGGGCTGTTCTCTTCTTGTCATGAACTTGATAATCATGGATTTGTTTAATATGTTTGGAAATGATACCTGAGCATGACACGATAGTGACCCGTAGTGGTGCACTCTTGACAAGAAAACCTGACATGACCTGAAAGTGGTCCGTCGTGGCGCACTCCTGACCAGTACACTTGACATGATAACCTGACATGATATATCTTGATAAGCTGTTGCGACGGCTACCTGACATGACATGACCTGTATAAATAACCTGGACACCGTGGGCGATTGTGCTTGTACAAATAATCCAGTCCTGTCTTGCATCATATCTAGGAGGGGACTCCTGAGTACCACGGTCAGGAGTACCTACTGAAATGGACTAAGGCTAATAACTAGATTAATACAGTAGTCATGAAGAGATCTCCCAGCTACATGAAGAGATCTCTCATGAATGTGTAAAAGTGCGCATGACCAACCAAACGTGCCACCCGTAGACCCAAGTACCCCTAGCGTACTATGTGTGCTATTGTCTGAATCTGGTTCAAGAAGACTGATTCAAGGCGTAGTCCATCAAGCTCTTCTTCAGATAAAGACAATAGTCACTACGTAAGATTCAAGGCTGTAGTCGATCTCATTTATGCATAGTATACAACTGCCCAGAAATTCAATTACTCTTCTCTTATCGTTCCTTCTTCTTTCACATTGAAACTTGACCTTTTGGGGGATTATTGGATGTGTGTGCCTTTTGAGTACACACACACAAATGTAAAAGCTCAAGTCTCTTTTTCCCTATAGTCCCACATCGGATAAATATGTGGACTTGTGCTTGGATATATTGCTTTACTCTTATTTTGTTTATTGAAGTGTTGTGTGGGAGCCCCATGGGCCACACACGCACGCCGCCGCCGCCATCCGGTCCGACTCGCCTTGGCTCGGCTCTGTTCAGTTCGGTTCGACGCACGTAACGGGTGCGGGTACGTGCCCAATCTGCGGTCGCCGAATGCCGATTCGATTTTCTCTTCGGGTTCGGGTTAAGACTGTCACGACCCGCTACCCAAATTGTTGGGCCAGGCCGAGTCATGCCCAGCCTACGTTGAGATAAAACATAGTAAGTTGTTCTAAAGACAACAGGATAAGACTAAATGTGCTAACAGTTCTATAAGTGAAGAAGAATCATAAATGCTCCAAACACAAAAGTCATCTCATATAGTAAAATGTCCAAGTACAAGTGAACTGAAATGTAAAACTGGATACATGTCCAGTTACAAAATGTATAGTCTAATACATGACTACTCTCAAAAGTCTAATAATACAAAAGACAACTAGGCGAGGTTTCCCGCAGGAACATCCTCGTAAGGCAGAGCCGGGTCCTCGGCAGTAACTCCATAATAGGTGTCGCAGAGTAACTCCTCCTCAGTAAGGACACCTACAACGTTATCCTGTCAGGACGGGAGCAAGTACTGAATCTAGCAAACTAGCATATGAAACATGGAAATGAACATGAGAGGAAATAACTGGAAACATGGCATCACACAATCTATCATGGCAAGGACACATATGTCATAGAGACAGATGTATATGTAATGTTTAAAACTGTAGCAGGTACGTGATCGGTCAATAGATGTACAAAGTGCTGGGACACCTGTAAATGAAATGTACATACGTACAAGTGTAAAGGCGGTAGATGTACATACGCACAAATACAGCTTTGAGATAAAGGCCTACGGCGCAGTAACATATAAAATGAAACTTTGCTCGGTACTGTAGAGGGGGTATGATCACGTACACTACTATCAGTTTTCCCATAACCCGTATTCTATCATGTGAGAGATACATAGAGACAGTTCTAAGCATGGTAGTAACTGGAAGTACAATATGTAGAGATTCTAACTTGCTACCCCAAGGATCAGCATTTAACATGGTGGGGTTTGTAGTTCATTTATGTGACAATATGTAAAGTTCATAGAAAGTACTTGCCTCTAGCAAAGCAAAGCAAAACAAGCTGCGATAAAAGTGCTATAGATGTCCGGTAACTCGTCACTGTAGAAATAAATACAATAACTTAGTTTTTATACTAAACTAAAACATTAGGACACTAATTGGTGAAACACGACTTGTGACTGGGCACCTAGCCAAAATGATGATTTTGGCATAGGAGACCAATGTGGGGTGACACACTACTTTAACTAACTTTCTAGGGTCTTTACACTAGTGAGGGGTGAGGTTCAACACGGCTAAAACTCAAAATAACACTAAAAGCTACAAGTCGTAATTAATCAATAAATAAATCAAAAGACCATTGTGATCTAACAATTTTAGAGATAGACAAAAAGTCTAGTTTTTCTTAAAATAAAGTACCAAAGTGATCCTTGTTAATCATAGAAATTTATTTTAATTTTTCTGGAATTTATTAACCAGTATAAATATTTTATAAAAATCAGTTTTTCTAAGTATACAGAAAATGAGTTTTGGTTTCATATGCCATACTAGTGGCAAAACAGTAAATTAAATACTACAAAAATTATACTAAATTAGCTAAAGTAACGTAGTATCTAAAAACTATTTTTTCAGAATTTTAGCAGTACTTTAATTATTTTTAGAAAAACAAAAACAGCATTGCACACAATAATTAATTATCTGCGTAATTTGTCCATGTATATAATTTGAACCAAAGTTCAAATACAGGACCCAAGGCCATGAACCAAGTCCAATATGACTTGTACAGGTCTTGAATGTATGAAAACATATTTGGGCCCAAATACCCATGCTAGGCTTGGACACCAAATGGTTACAGTAATTTAAATACACTAAAAATACAATTTAGTAATAGTACAAAATAAATATTATTATTTTAATATGGTAAAATTATACAAAATAATTATATACCTACACATGTAAAAAGTACATATATCTATGTATAAGGAAAATACTTAATTTATAAAGTATATATATATTTATATATATATATATATATATATATATATATATATATATATATATATATATATATATATATATATATATATATATATAAGAAAACACTTAATAATAAGGTGTATATATAATAATACATATATATATATATATATATATATACACATGAAAATATATATTCATATATATATATATAATTTACTAACTATAAAATATATATACATATATATAAAATACTGTCAAATACAGTATATATATATATATATATATATATACTATTATATATATATATATATATATATACATATATATATATATAAATATATATATAAAACAGGAAAAGAAAAAGAAAAGAAACAGAAAAAGAAAAAAGAAAGGAAACAGAAAGAAGAGGGGGCTCGAACCAGAGCCTGCGCGGGGGGGGAGGGGGTTTAGGTTAGGACGGGCTGGCCAGGGGGTCAGCCCATCAGTTATGTTAGGGTTCTCGTTTATGTTATTTCGTTTAGTCTTATATCATATATAAAAAAATAAAATATCGGTCCTGTGTCCAGACAGTTAAGGACACATGCATCCTCGTGTCCGTGTTGTTTACGACACGCACGACACGTATTTGCTGTGTCCACACTCACCAAAAGAGTCGTCGTGTGCGGGCGAGTCTCTTACATGAAATCGAGACACAAAATAGGACACGGGGCCAAAGACACGTACGTGTCCGATGGGGGGGGCTGTTGTTGCAGCTACGATAGGACGGAGGAGACGTCGGCGAGGCGGCGCTCGGGTGGCGCTGCCCTCAGCTCGTCGAGGCGAACTCTTCGACGTCGGTTGGGGGCTGTGAGGGTCGACGGTGAGGCTGTACGAGGAGTTCGTCAGAACTAGGGTTCAGGCGAACTTAAAGCGGGGAAGACGGTGACTGCGGTAGTCGGGGTTAAGTCGGAGTGGGGGTGGTTGGTCAAGGGAACTGCGGGGGTTTAAATAGGGGGTTTTGGGCGGTACTAGGTCGGTCGGGCAGCCGAAAATGGCGGGGGCTGCCCGTCGGCGTGGCGGTCGGGGCAGTCGTCGGTCGGGGGTCAACGAGATTGGATGAGGAGAGAGAGGGTCTGGTCGGGGGGGTGTCTGGGTAGTTAGCAGTTAGGTCCCCAAAGAATTAGGATTTACAAAAAGCTTTGTTAGTGAGCAAATGCAAAATAGAAATTGCACTTCGCAATTTAAAACATTTAAGAAATTGCAAACTGATATAAAAATAATTTGAATAATTACAAAACAGTATTAAAATAATTCTAATAATTGCAAATTGATATTAAAACATTTTAGGAAATTACAAATCAATATTTTTGTATTTTAAAACTCATTTAAAATTATTTACAAATTCTAGAAAAATTCTTAAAAATTCCTAATAATTATTTACGGCTATAAATGACATAAAATTTAATTAACACTAATTAAAATGAAATTAGAAAAACAGGGGCTTACAAGTCTTCCCTCCTTGAAAAATTTCGTCCTCGAAATTCACAAGGATTGAAGACCCGACAATATTCTAACATAGCAAGCAATGCAACAAAATGACTAAGGCTGCGATCGAAACTAACCTCTAAGGTATCAAGCGGGAACGGGTGGTTCCCTCGCAGCAGTTGGATCGAACAAGTAAGGGTATCTCTCCCTCATGTCCGACTCCCTCTCCCAAGTAGATTCACCTGGGGAGTGACGGCTCCAAGCTACTCGCACTAGGAGTATAACCTTGTTCCTCAGCCTCTTCTCTCTCCTGTCTAATATCTCCACTGGCTGCTCAGAAACTGTAAGGCTCGGTCCGACCTCCAACTCTGAATGATCTAGCACATGACTGGGGTCTGGAACATATCTCCTCAGCTGAGATACATGAAAGACATCGTGAACTCCTGCTAGGTTGGGTGGAAGTGCAACCCTGTAAGCTACCTCTCCGATCCTGCCAAGTACCTCGAACGGCCCGATGTATCTGAGGCTCAGCTTCCCTCCTCGTCCGAACCGGATCGTCCCTCTTGTAGGTGATATCTTCACTAGCACCATATCACCGTCTGCGAACTCCATCGGTCTGCGACTAGCATCAGCCCAGTGTTTCTGCCTATCCTGAGCTACTCTGAGCCTGTCTCTGATCATTCCGACTTTCTCTGCTGCATCCGTGATCATCTCTGGCCCAAGCATAACTCTGTCTCCGACATCATTCCAAAAGAGCGGTGTCCGGCATCGTCGTCCATATAGCGCCTCGAAAGGAGACATACCAATACTGGCCTGGTTGCTGTTGTTGTATGAAAACTCTACCAAGTGCAGATGGCTCTTCCATGATCCTCCGAAGTCCAGCACGCAGGTCCTCAGCATATCCTCCAGTGTCTGTATCGTCCTCTCGGACTGCCCATCTGTCTGCGGGTGGTACGTCGTACTGAATTGAGCCTACTGCCCAACTCCTCCTGCAAGCTCCTCCAGTAGTGGGATGTGAATCTGCTGTCTCTGTCTGACACGATGCTCACCGGCACTCCGTGTAGGCGAACTATCTGCTGCATGTATAGCTCCGCCAACTTCTCGGTGGAAAGCCCTACCTTGAAGGGTATGAAGTGCGCACACTTCGTCAGCCTGTCCACGATGACCCAAATGGCATCCTTCCCTCATTGGGAACGAGGAAGCCCTGAGACGAAGTCCATCGTAATATGTTCCCACTTCCACTCGGGAATGGGTAATGGCTGCAACAAACCAGCTGGCCTCTGGCGCTCCGCCTTGACCTGCTGGCAAACTAGGCATCTCGAAATGAAACGCGATACATCCCTCTTCATCCCGTGCCACCAAAGATATTCTCGCAAGTCACGGTACATCTTGTTAGCACCAGGGTGAATAGAATATCTCGATCGATGCGCCTCCTGCAAGACTGCCTCTACCAGCTCTCTCTTCGGCACGCACAATCGGCTGCCATGCCTCAAGGATCCATCCTCTGCTATAGTGAAGTCATCCAGCAATCCAGCTAAAGCCTGGGGTCGAAGTCTGCGAAGGCTCTCATCTGTAGACTGTGCCTCCCGGATCTGCTCTATCAAACCTGAATGAATGTCAAGCGCCATTATCTGTATCACTGATCCTGGCCGAACTAGCTCGATACCGAGCTTCTCCAGATCCTCCCGCAAATATCGATCAATCATCAGGTACCATGCCATCGGATGCCTGCTCAGCACATCCGTCACCACATTTGCCTTCCCGGGGTGATACTGTAAATCGATGTCGAAGTCCTTCATCAACTCCAACCATCGTCTTTGCCTCATGTTCAGCTCTTTCTGCGTGAACACATACTTCAAGCTTTTGTGGTCAGTAAAGATCTCCACACGCTCTCCGTATAAGTAATGTTTCCATAACTTGAGTGCAAAGATCATCGCAGCTAACTCGAGGTCATGGGTAGGATAATTCCGCTCATGAGTCCGCAATTGCCTAGATGCATAAGCAATCACTTTCCCATGCTGCTGTAGGACACATCCTAGCCGTTTCCCAGAAGCATCGCTGTATATAGTGAAACCTCCAGAACCTGAAGGTAAAGTCAGAACTGGAGCGGTCGTCAGCCTCCTCTTCAGCTCCTCAAACGCTGTCTGGCAGTCCTCTGACCAAATGTACTCTGCATCCTTCCGCGTCAGCTTCGTCATGGGTTCAGCTATCCTAGCAAAGTCCTGGACGAACTTTCTATAATAACCTGCTAAACCCAGAAAACTCCTGATCTCTGAAACTGACGTCGGAGCCTTCCACATCTCAACTGCAGCAATCTTCCTGGGATCCACCGAGATTCCATCTCCAGTGACTACATGGCCGAGAAACTCCACTCGGTCTAAAAAGAACTCGTACTTCGGCAATTTGGCAAACAATCTCTCCTGTCTCAGAATCTCCAAAACTATCCGCAAGTGCTCTGCATGCTCCTCTGGCGTCTTCATGTATATCAGGATGTCGTCGATAAATACTACGACGAACTTATCCAGATACTGGTGGAATGTCTTATTCATCAAGTTCATAAAGACAGCTGGCGCATTTGTGAGACCAAATGGCATCACCAGAAACTCGTACTGCCCGTACTTCGTGTTGAACGCCGTCTTCTGGATGTCTGCTGGCCTAACCTTCACCTGGTGGTACCCGGATCTCAAGTCTATCCTGGAAAACACCTTTGTCCCGCTCAACTGGTCGAATAAATCATCTATCCTGGGCAGAGGATATTTGTTCTTGATGGTGATGGCATTCAAGGCCCGGTAGTCAATACATAACCGGACTGTACCATCCTTCTTAGGCACAAAGAGCACTGGCGCTCCCCATGGAGAAGCACTGGATCGAATGAAACCCTTTTTCAACAGGTCATCAATCTGCTCTTTCATCTCTATGGCCTCCTTGGGATTCACTCTATAGCAAGCCCGGGATACTGGTGATAAACCCGGCACTAAATCTATAGTGAACTCCACATCTCTGTCAGGCGGAAGTCCTGGAAGATCTTCTGGGAATACATCCATAAACTCCCTAATGATAGGGTGTGGCGGTGCTGCGTCCCCGACTGTCGCACAATAGTTCGGCTCTAGGCTGATCTCCGGCCCTGTCCTCCTGACACTAAATGGTGCTGTGCCTGGGGGACTGAACAAAATACTACCCTCATGACAGTCTATAGATGCATGGGCATAGCTAAGCCAGTCCATCCCCAATATGATATCATAACCGGGGAGTGGCATCACAAAGAATCGCCCCCTGAACTCTCTCCCGGCTATAAAAATAGAACATCTATAGATAGATCTAATAGGCACTGGTCCTCCTTCCGTCATCACTCTACTAATCTTCGCAGTAGGTGTAGCTACTAGATGATGTTTATGCATAAACTCTAATGATAGGAAGCTATGAGATGCACCAGAATCAAACAAACATACAGCTAGAAAAGTATGCAAATAAACATGACCTGTGATGACGTCAGCTAAGTAATCCGGCTCCGAAACCTGCTCCGGCTCTGGCTCGAGGGCTAGGCTATAAACCTTCCCCTGAGGTCCCTTCTGCTGCTGCAGATGCTTCCCAAACCTCTGCTGCTGAGTCGGAAGTGGTCCTCTAGGCTTCGCTGCTGGGCAGTTCCGAAGCTGATGGGTGGCAGACCCACAAGCCAAACACTGACCCAACCTCTTCCTGCAGACGGCAAAGTCATGACCCGGTCTTTCGTAGAAAGAACATATAGCTCCCTTCTGCTGCTGCTGCTGTCGGGGTCCCAGGGCTCTAACTGGCAGGGTCTGATGATGTGGTGTAGGGGGACGGTAAGTCTGCTGAGGTGGCGTCGGTTCTCTCTGCTGGAAAGCCTGACGCTTGGACGGTCCCTCATGATGTACAGAAGCTGGCCTCTTGCATGACAGAAGATGCCCCTCGATGCTCCGGGCTAACTCTAGGCTCTGGTAGTAGTCAGTCGTACCGTTCGCCACTATAAGAATGCCAATGTCTGGAACTAGACCATGGCAAAACCTATGGATCATCTCCTCTGGATCAGCAACCAGACTAGGAGTAAAACGGCTCAGGCGACTAAACTCTGCCGCATAGTCGTCAACAGAACGGTTCCCCTGCTGGATGTTCTGGAATCGTAGCCCCATGGCTACTCTAGCAGTGGTCGAGAAGAATTTCTTCTTGAACTGGGTCTTGAACTGATCCCATGTGGCTCTCCCTCTCGCAAACAACGGCTCATTTCGGAACCAGACTCCTGCTAAGTCTATCAGCAGAAATCCCGCTGCCTCGACCTGGAGGTCATCCGACATCCTGACTCCGAGGATCTTCCTCTCTACCGAATCTAGCCAGTCATCTGCTACTACTATGCCCTCTGTCCCTAAGAACTCCTTGGGATTCAAACCCATGAAGTCCTTGATCGCCCCCGCTCTCTGTCGTGGCTCTACAGGTGGTGGGACCACGAGACGTCCCTCAGAACGCTCCATGCTCTGGCGGAGTAGGGTAGTCTGCTCCTGATGGGTTGTTAGGAACCCCTGGATCAGTGTGAGCAGCTGGTTCCCGTCGAGTGTGACGGAAGCCTGGGTGGGTATAGTGATAGGGGGTTGTGGAAGTATCGGGTCCTGTGGGGCCTGTGATGTGGAAGGTGGTATCTGGGTTTGTGGATCTGTGGAGTGGGGGAATGTGGTAGGTAGATATGTATCAGTCAACTGGTCAGCTGACTGGATATGGAGGGCCCCATTCTCGGGGGTAACATACTGGGATGAACGAGTAAGCACCATCTAAATAAAAGTAAAAAGGACTTATAAGGGTTTGTTTAAAGTAAGTAATCATATGCAAGGAAATCTAATTATAATAGCAAACATGTGACGTATTTCCTATGTTGCAATCCTAGCATTCCTCTAAGTGTTCTAAGCGTCTTTCCTAATGTTGTCTAATTACCTTAAGTTCCTAATTGCAGGCATGCTTGGTACAATAACGTAACCAAACAGTTTAGTCAGGACCTGCATGGGCCACCACTGAAAACATGTCACGACCCGCTACCCAAATTGTTGGGCCAGGCCGAGTCATGCCCAGCCTACGTTGAGATAAAACGTAGTAAGCTGTTCTAAAGACAACAGGATAAGACTAAATGTGCTAACAGTTCTATAAGTGAAGAAGAATCATAAATGCTCCAAACACAAAAGTCATCTCATATAGCAAAATATCCAAGTACAAGTGAACTGAAATGTAAAACTGGATACATGTCCAGTTACAAAATGTATAGTCTAATACATGACTACTCTCAAAAGTCTAATAATACAAAAGACAACTAGGCGAGATTTTCCACAGGAACATCCTCGTAAGGCAGAGCCGGGTCCTCGGCAGTAACTCCATAATAGGTGTCGCAGAGTAACTCCTCCTCAGTAAGGACACCTACAACGTTATCCTGTCAGGACGGGAGCAAGTACTGAATCTAGCAAACTAGCATATGAAATATGGAAATGAACATGAGAGGAAATAACTGGAAACATGGCATCACACAATCTATCATGGCAAGGACACATATGTCATAGAGACAGATGTATATGTAATGTTTAAAACTGTAGCAGGTATGTGATCGGTCAATAGATGTACAAAGTGCTGGGGCACCTGTAAATGAAATGTAGATACGTACAAGTGTAAAGGCGGTAGATGTACATACGCACAAATACAGCTTTGAGATAAAGGCCTACGGCGCAGTAACATATAAAATGAAACTTTGCTCGGTACTGTAGAGGGGGTATGATCACGTACACTACTATCAGTTTCCCCATAACCCGTATTCTATCATGTGAGAGATACATAGAGACAGTTCTAAGCATGATAGTAACTGGAAGTACAACATGTAGAGATTCTAACTTGCTACCCCAAGGATCAGCATTTAACATGGTGGGATTTGCAGTTCATTTATGTGACAATATGTAAAGTTCGTAGAAAGTACTTGCCTCTAGAAAAGCAAAGCAAAACAAGCTGCGATAAAAGTGCTATGGATGTCCGGTAACTCGTCACTGTAGAAATAAATACAATAACTTAATTTTTACACTAAGCTAAAATATTAGGACACTAATTGGTGAAACACGACTTGTGACTGGGCACCTAGCCAAAATGATGATTTTGGCATAGGAGACCAATGTGGGGTGACACACTACTTTAACTAACTTTCTAGGGTCTTTACACTAGTGAGGGGTGAGGTTCAATACGGCTAAAACTCAAAATAACACTAAAAGCTACAAGTCGTAATTAATCAATAAATAAATCAAAAGACCATTGTGATCTAACAATTTTAGAGATAGACAAAAAGCCTAGTTTTTCTTAAAGTACCAAAGTAATCCTTGTTAATCATAGAAATTTATTTTAATTTTTCTGGAATTTATTAACCAGTATAAATATTTTATAAAAATCAGTTTTCCTAAGTATACAGAAAATGAGTTTTGGTTTCATATGCCATACTAGTGGAAAAACAGTAAATTAAATACTACAAAAATTATACTAAATTAGCTAAAGTAACGTAGTATCTAAAAACTATTTTTCCAGAATTTTAGCAGTACTTTAAGTATTTTTAGAAAATCAAAAACAGCATTGCACACAATAATTAATTATCTGCATAATTTGTCCATGTATATAATTTGAACCAAAGTTCAAATACAGGACCCAAGGCCATGAACCAAGTCCAATATGACTTGTACAGGTCTTGAATGTGTGAAAACACAATTGGGCCCAAATATCCATGCTAGGTTTGGACACCAAATGGTTGCAGTAATTTAAATACACTAAAATACAATTTGGTAATAGTGCAAATAAATATTATTATTTTAATATGGTAAAATTATACAAAATAATTATATACCTACACATGTAAAAGTACATATATCTATGTATAAGGAAAATACTTAATTTATAAAGTATATATATATATATATATATACATATATATATATATATATATATATATATATATATATATATATATATATATATATATATATAAGAAAACACTTAATAATAAGGTGTATATATAATAATACATATATATATATATATATATATATATATATATATATATATATATATATATATATATATATATATATATATACACATGAAAATATATACATATATATATATAATTTACTAACTATAAAATATATATACATATATATAAAATACTGTCAAAATACAGTATATACATATATATATATATATACTATTATATATATATATATATATATACATATATATATAAAACAGGAAAAAAAAAAGAAACAGAAAAAAGAAAAAAGAAAGGAACAGAAAGAAGAGGGGCTCAAACCAGAGCCTGCGCGGGGGGGGGGGGGGGGGGGGGGGTTTAGGTTAGGACGGGCTGGCCAGGGGGTCAGCCCATCAGTTATGTTAGGGTTAGGGTTCTCGTTTATGTTATTTCGTTTAGTCTTATATTATATATAAAAAAATAAAATATCGGTCCTGTGTCCAGACAGTTAAGGACACAGGCATCCTCGTGTCCGTGTTGTTTACGACACGCACGACACGTATTTGTTGTGTCCACACTCACCAAAAGAGTCGTCGTGTGCGGACGAGTCTCTTACATGAAATCGAGACACAAAATAGGACACGGGGCCAAAGACACGTACGTGTCCGATGGGGGGGCTGCTGTTGCGGCTGCGATAGGGCGGAGGAGACGTCGGCGAGGCGGCGCTCGGGTGGCGCTGCCCTCAGCTCGTCGAGGCGAACTCTTCGACGTCGGTTGGGGGCTGTGAGGGTCGACGGTGAGGCTATACGAGGAGTTCGTCAGAACTAGGGTTCAGACGAACTTAAAGGAGGGAAGACGGTGACTGCGGTGGTCGGGGTTAGGTCGGAGTGGGGGTGGTTGGTCAAGGGAACTGCGGGGGTTTAAATAGGGGGTTTTGGGCGGTGCTAGGTCGGTCGGGCAGCCGGAAATGGCGGGGGCTGCCCGTCGGCGTGGCGGTCGGGGCAGTCGTCGGTCGGGGCAGTCGTCGGTCGGGGTCAACGAGAGTGGGTGAGGAGAGAGAGGGTCTGGTCGGGGGGGTGTCTGGGTAGTTAGCAGTTAGGTCCCCAAAGAATTAGGATTTACAAAAAAGCTTTGTTAGTGAGCAAATGCAAAATAGAAATTGCACTTCGCAATTTAAAACATTTAAGAAATTGCAAACTGATATAAAAATAATTTGAATAATTACAAAACAGTATTAAAACAATTCTAATAATTGCAATTTGATATTAAAACATTTTAGAAAATTATAAATCAATATTTTTGTATTTTAAAACTCATTTAAAATCATTTAAAAATTCTAAAAAAATTCCTAAAAATTCCTAATAATTATTTAAGGCTATAAATGACATAAAAATTTAATTAACACTAATTAAAATGAAATTGGAAAAACAGGGGCTTACAGAGACTCTTAAATTCTTTTTGTTCTTCATCATTTATTTTTTACCGTTACTATTCATTTAATTTTCGTAATATTTGGACTGTCCAGTTACAATGTATCACATGTTTTTCATGTATTTTATTTTGTAACGTTAAGTATTTAATTGGGTGATTTAATTCATCATTATTCCTATACGTAGGAATTTAGCCTATTTAAATCGGATCCTATCTCTTCTTTCGTACACTGAAAAAAAAATTCGTACAAACCCTCTCTCAAATTCTCACCTCCTTCGAAACACTGTTCTTCTTTGTTGTTGCTCTGGGCGGAGCTAAGTCGGGGTCACTCCCTCTAAGTCGTGTGCGGTAAGGAGATTCCGGTGGAGCGGAGATTTTACCACTAGGAGCGTTCGGATACAGTCTGCACATAGACCCGGACTAACTCTTAGGGCTGTGCTACGTGCGCGACTTCCCCGGAGGCCGGTAACATCTACTTATTTTTATTTTATTGCAGATTGAAACCGAAGAATTTTGAAGAATTTCTAACAATCTAAGAGTTAGTCGCTATAATTTTCTGTTCATCATGAAATAGTTATTGTGCTCGAAATAAAGTTTTATTTTGTTCAGTGACATGCATATGTACTGAATTAGAGAGAATAAATTTATTATACTCAATGGTTCTTGTCACTTTCCATTTTTCAAGTTAGATTATCCGAGAGAGCACCTCTCTCTCATATCGGATGCAGTATAATACTGTCATTTGAGTTTCAGTTATGCACAATGTTATTTTAAAAATATGTATATATTTTTCTTTTTCTTTTTCTTCTAAGGCACAAAATAAACTTTTTGGTATCAGAGGATAAAATTATCCTTGTCATTTCTCTGGTAACTTTTTACAATTTGCAAATATTAAAAATTTTCTGTTAACGGGATGGTAAATAATGATTTTCATCGATAGATTCAGAGACATTCATCGCTTTTCTGTCAACGCGATTGATATGGTGTGATGCATCTTTCGCGACGACGTTGTACACCTATGAAGGTGAGCACGGCTAGTTAGACATGTCTCATGATTGTCTGTTTGTTGTGTCATTTAGAATACGACACCAATGTTAATAGTATACAAGTTATTATGTTTTGATGTTTTTTCTATACTTAATCTGTTTAACATAAATAAATCCTTTAAATGTTTCATATTTATATCCAAATGTATTATTCCACTGACATGTAGGAAAATTGTTCCTATATTTTTTTAAAAGCAGTTATATCTAAGACATGCCAAATCTTATGTGTGGTCATTCCTCATCTCATAGCAAGTGAATCATTTTGCTTACTTTCCTTCTCTAAATTCCAAACACCCAGATGGCCAAATTCTTAAAATCATAAATCCATTCGTCTGCATCGTTTTTGCAAATGCTTGGCAAAGTCTGATGTCTATTTGCATCCATTTGGTGGATGTTGATTGAATACTCGATCTTGTCTAAACACAAAAGAAATTCAACATTTCAATTTGTCCTATACATGATTCACCAATTAGAGTACAGAGCTCGTGTCAACTCTCCTGATTTACCAAACACTGTAATTTTTCTCTAGAGGTTTCACTTACTGGAAAACTAACTTAGAATTTTTTATTGTGTCTAACAAAGACAAATCCAACTTCCTTATGCACTATTTACACACATAATATGTACAGTTGTAATCACATTTGGATGATTTAAGACTAATAAAGCTATAGATTTATGAGCTAATAAAGCTACAGAACCATGAGCATTCATGCACTAATAAAGCTCATTTCCTTATGCACTAACAAAGCTACAGATTTATGAGCATTTATGCACTTTTGATTATAGCATTAATTGTAAAATGAAAATTTGAAGTCTACTAGCTGCCATCATTTTCGGCCTCATGAGGGCTCAATAAGAGTTTGCATTTTTGTAACATACCCATAATATGATTTGATTCTATGATTTTCATAATCTTGAATTTTATCCTATTGCATTGGTATTTGTTTTAATTTCTTGTAACGATCTTGTAGACACCTTCTGTATTGCAGATTTGTATTGATCTCTTTGACTTGACATATCCATTTTTGTAACATACCCATTATCTGATAAAAAATTTCCTCTTTTTGTAATATATTTTTAGGGCCTTATCTTCAGTGCAATTATATTTAACTTATGTTAGCATGTCATTTAATCATGATATCAAATAAAACAATACATTAATGACATAGTTAAGAAATTTGATGATGCACTCGTATTTCCTTTTTACTATATGCATGCATGTGTCTTCAATATCTTGGAAAGTTGTTGATTTGCTGAAATATTTTGAATATTTGGACTTGCTGGTTGGAGTAAATATCTCAGTCTTAAAAGGTGAACACCATGTTGAGTATTGACTGTTGTTTGTATGACAAGAAATTTCTAGTCTCTCAAATGCGCATTCACTTTGTTAATCGATGTAGAAAGGTTTTACTTGAAACTATTCGCTACCAAGTCAAACATGCAAGTGAATATTATAAAGCATGGTACAACAATTTATCACATGGTATTATGTAATTGCACAAATTACAAGATGTATGGTGTTTTGTTTGGATATATTTTGCTTAATTACTGATATGAAAGTGTATGAGCTAACAAACATATAGGCTATTCTTGACATAATCTGGTATATACTTTTCTTTACTTGTTTGATAATTTCTCCAGTATTGTCATATCTTATAGCAAATAATTATTTTCTAATGTTGTTTGCAAACCTATAGCAAATTAAGTATCATATATGAAAGAAAAAAAATAGTTTAAAAGGATTTGTTGTGGGATTAAGTTGTAAGCCCTTTCATTATATACTATTTTGCATACCAATATGAAGCTCGAAAAATTTATGATGTTCTAGCAAAAAGACTATATATCATTTAAATGACATGTGTCACAACCTATGTAGGATTCCCTTGAACTCAAGGGTACATAAAAACTATGTAGTAAAAGTTGGTTCAAGGATTCACTGTACTTAGACTGAACAATCAAACTATAATATATTATGTTATATATATTGTGTTTTATTCATCATTATTCATGAAATATTATTGAATTATTTTACTATTTTTGTTGTTGTGCATAAATGCATTGATGTACCAGAATGAACAAGTTTATGCATAGTTTCAGTTACATTTCTTATTAATATGTAAACAAACTTCTATCTTCTTGAAGACAAAATCATTAAATATATTTTAATTTTTAGGAAATGAACAAAACGTTAATAATGATGCTAATACAAAATTATTTTTGTACTCACTCTTAACATGATCTTTGTAATGCTATCTCTGTAAGGCAGAAGCGTTAGAGATTGTGACTTGTAAGGAAAGTCTCAAACTTGCTAAGGGTGAAGGTACGTGAAACAAAGTTCTATGCTTTATCTTTCTGATATTAATAGGTGTTTAGCAAGAATAATGAAACTATCTCTAAATAATGTATAAAAATAATGTAACTTTTGTATTGTTATTAATAAGTCCGGATCATTTCAAATGATTATGGTATTGTACATTATTACATTAAAGTGGTGTCATATGATATTTTTCTTAAATCGGTTTGCATGAACCTTAGCTGAATTACAATGTGTTCTGTCACAATATTTAAATTATGTTAGACAAACATTGATTTGCATATAATATGTGACATTATAATTCTTTTGGTTCATTTAAACAATTTAGTCAAAAGAAAATAGTTTAGTGATATTGCAAATTCCTATAAATCTAATATTTTTAAAAGTTGAGATTATTTTGGGTACAAGCCGAAAGGGTCATTCTGTCAACCGGACGTAAATAGCTCTAAGCGACACGGTACTTAATCGTCCCACTGTGGACCTCCGCTAGCTGGGAACCGGCCCCTACAGCTAACCCAAAGCTGATCAAAACTTGATGAACTAATGATTTGATAAGGTCAATTAGCAAATTCACTCAAAGTATTATTCTAGTACTTTAGACTGTCGTTTTTGTAAAAATGACGTATACAGAAAAATATTTAGAACCAATGCTGATAGTTACTCTATTCTACTTTAAGGGATGATAGAGTTAGATGAGTTTTTGCTCACTATCCTAATGCTCATATCAGCAATTAGTGAAATCACATACTTGTTAAATAACTGTGATGTCGCCAAATATGGTTTAAGCAATAACTAAATCAGTCAAACCAATCTCAAAATATGTTATAAGGATATTCTAGACTATAAACTAGTATCATATTAGATATTCTTATATCATATAAAGTCTTTTTAATACAAACTGGGTAACTGACTTATATGACATCCAATCCATTTATGGAATTTTTTTTATCTCTATGAGGAGTTGTCATCTCTTGCGTTTATGTAAGAATCATAGCTAAGAGTATTATATACTCAAAAATTGTTATATTCAGTCACATCTTGAATTGAAGTTGTATGACTATGACATTTTATATTTTACATGATCAACATATATCTGTATCTGACATTTATTTTAAAAATTATGCTGAAAGCATGATCTTGTGAATTCTAAGATGTACAGGTACCCGCAGCTGCGTTTCAAGACATTAAAAGAGCCTAAAAAGCAAAAATATAGTTCTTGACTATAAAGTCATAAAAGAACTTTACAGATCTCTTGACGAAGAGTCTGTTTACTCTTGACGAAGAGTTTGTCTAGAAAATTTATCCTAGAATATCGAGGGGGATGGGGTTAAGCCCATAGTTTAGTCACCAGCAGTGGCAACCCAACCGAGTCTGACTGGAGATCCCAAGAAGCCGGTTCAATAGGTAGGAACAAGCTGGACTAGGTGACTATTATGGAACACTGACTCTGAGATTAAATTCTCTTTAAAATAAAAGTCCAAGAGACTGTACATGTGTACACTAATACCCCATCCCTATGGTGACAGTGTTCCTTGTGTGATATGGATAGGGTGAGTTAAAACTCTTAATAAGTCCAAGCATGATATGCAGGGTTGATTCCTATCACCAACCCTTGAGGACTTACCTATATGAGAGGTCGTGAGGGCCACGACTATAGGACAGGGCGATCCTAGACAACTCTCATGAATGTGTAAAAGTGCGCATGACCAACCAAACGCGCCACCCGTAGACCCAAGTACCTCTAGCTTATACTATGTGTGCTATTGTCTGAATCTGGTTCAAGAAGACTGATTCAAGGCGTAGTCCATCAAGCTCTTCTTCAGATAAAGATAATAGTCACTCCGTGAGATTCAAGGCTGTAGTCCATCTCATTTATGCATAGTATACAACTGTCCAGAAATTCAATTACTCTTCTCTTATCGTTCCTTCTTCTTTCACCTTGAAACTTGACCTTTTGGGGAGGATTGTTGGCTGTGTGTGCCTTTTGAGCACACACACACAAATGCAAAAGCTCAAGTCTCTTTTTCCCTATAGTCCCACATCGGATAGATATGTGGACTTGTGCTTGGATATATTGCTTTACTTTCATTTTGTTTATTGAAGTGTTGTGTGGGAGCCCCATGGGCCACACATGCGCGCCGCCGCTGCCATCCGGCCTGACTCGGCTCTGTTCGGTTCGACGCACGTAACGGGTGCGGGTACGTGCTCAATCTGCGGTCGCCGAATGTCGATTCGATTTTCTCTTCGGGTTCGGGTTGAGACTCTTAAGTTCTTTTTGTTCCTCATCGTTTATTTTTTACTGTTACTATTCATTTAATTTTCGTAATATTTGGACTGTCCAGATACAATGTATCACAAGTTTTTCATGTATTTTATTTTGTAACGTTAAGTATTTAATTGGGTGATTTAATTCACCATTATTCCTATACGTAGAAATTTAGCCTATTTAAATCGGATCCTATCTCTTCTTCCATACACTGAAAAAGAAATCCGTACAAACCCTCTATCAAATTCTCACCTCCTTCAAAACACTGTTCTTCTTTGTTGTTGCTCTGGGCGGAGTTAAGTCGGGGTCACTCTCTCTAAGTCGTGAGCGGCAAGGAGATTCCGGTGGAGCGGGAATTTTACCACTAGGAGCATTCGGATACAGTCTGCACATAGATCCGGAATAACTCTTAGGGCAGTGCTACGTGCGCGACTTCCCCGGAGGCCGGTAACATCTACTTATTTTTATTTTATTGCAGATTGAAACCGAAGAATTTTGAAGAATTTCTAACACATGCTGCATTGCATGTCTGTTGGACCCATTGTCTCCCGCTCCCACCAAATAAATAAAAAAAATAATACACGACCTCCGTGGCTCGATCCATTGATCTTCAGACATCCAGTCAGGATCTTATACAACCATCAACTGTTATTATCACAATCTAAAATTTTGATGGAGTGGTTTCAGCACCTACATTATTAGCCATGAGAATTGCAACCGTCTCATGGAATACTGTAGGATTAGACTATAAGAACGGCAGGTAAAACTTCTGGCCTTTGCAATGAGATTCGAGCTAGTGAGATATGTTATATATGCTATTACAGCATATCGGCTGCGGGTCATGTTGCACAGACAGGGATACACCACAGGTAGGACACGGTTACATGAAGGCGACACCTAACTATTCTGGCGTGTTCAAAATAGTTATCTAATACGAGAAAGCCTTTTGGAGTGTTCGTGCTTCCTAGGTTGCGATTATTTTGACTGTCAAGAGTGGAAATTCAAAACATTAGAGCGAAGTATTCTAACTCCATTTGGAAGGACAACGCCTCTATAAACCGAATCTTTTATTCGGTATGGTTCTTGATTCAAAATCCGAATAATGCTCGCCCCTAACTATAATTAAATTGAAATAGTCAAAATTGAACAAATCGAATTTCTAAAAATCCAAAATCAAAACATATTCGAAATTAGCCATAACCGAAATGGAAAGGTTGTTTTGTTCAGTTGGATTATATTTATCGTTTAATGGACTAGTCAAAAGTTAAAATTGTAGTTAAATTATATTAAAAAATATAATTTTTATACATACAATTGTTGCATTCAAAGTTGGGCCAAAAGTTGGACAAATAATTAAATTATCAAAATTGGCCTTTATAACATACACACAGTTGTTGTTCAAATACACATTTTTTTAATTACATAATATGCATAAAATTGATATTATTTACATAATTGTGTAAATGTTATTTAGTTTTCGGTTTTGGACCGAAACTGAAATCCAAAACCGAAACCTAGTAATAGAATTTAGTATTTCCAAATCACTCGGTTCGGTTCGGGACAAAAAGCAATTTTTTTTTTTTTGAACTGTGGACAAAAAGCAATTAATGCTGACCCTAGCTACAACCCATGGCTATTAACACAGAACGCTTGCACAGTGGAGTCTTTCCATTGATAGGATGGCGTCTCTTTTTATTGGGCGAACTCAGTTGGTTGAGCACTACTGAAATCCTGATCCTACAAGCTTATAAAACTTTGATCCACTTCCCCTCGCCTATGGTACAGGTGAGTATCGAAGGACACAGAGAAATTATTCAGTGGTCCGGACTCACCATGTGACAGTAATGAGCCTCGACTCTCCACCAGTAATATCATGACGTATCGAAAATAGTGACATTGAAAGAATGGTGACACTATTGGTGGAAAGTCAAGGCTCGTCACTGCCACGTGGTAAGTCCGGACCACTGAATAATTTCTTCGTAGCCTCAAAGCACAAGGGAATTACAGAGACAGGTTATTAAGGTTCGAAAGAAACAAGTGGACTTAAAGAAAGCGTACCTTGCAGAGGAGGAATCTATGCCGGTACGAACTCTTCGTTGTGTAAGCAAGATTTTCAGGGAGTGCCGACCCCTATATGAAGACATGGCAAGCACATTATTTGTCAAGTGAAGGAGAAGTAAGGAGTGTGCAACAACCTCAAAGCTAGTCCAAACTAGTGGGAGGGAGGGTTTGTGGGCGGAGATGGCACGAGGCAAGGTGCAGATGAGGAGAATGGAGAACCCCGTGCACCGCCAGATCACCTTCTGCAAGCGCCGCGCAGGGCTGCTCAAGAAGGCCAAGGAGTTGTCGGTCTTGTGCGACGCTGAGGTGGGGGTCATCGTCTACTCCACGCACGGAAAGCTCTATGAACTTGCCACCAATAACGGGTATATACCAATCGGTCACGTCCCGATTTCGTAAATCGTTCGTCCTCGCTCTGACTATACTGAAACATTTGGGGTTTGGTTTTACCGTCCAAGGAACATGCAAGGTTTGATTGAGAGGTACATGACTTTTGGTGAAGCTCAAGCTGAAGTAGGTGATGCGAACCTAGCTCAGGTATTTCATAGATTTCCTCTTCTACTTGCTTTGAGTTATGTCATAATATTGATTTAAAACTTTGCAGAGTAGATGAATCAATGAATGCAAATGCAAGTTATGCAGTGTATGTAAGAACTTGGTTTGCTGTGTTAGAAAACCATACGAAAAAACTGAAAATTTGGCAGTGATCTGTTAAAAGCAGGTAGAAAGTATGTATGAGATAATTTTAAGCGTGGGCATGCGATTGAAAATATGAACAATTATAACATTTTTTTCTTTTTGAAGCAATGGGTAATTGTGGCGAACTCGCCTCCACTGGGGCTCAAACTCCTGACCACTTGGGCCGCATGCATCTCTCTAAACCACTAGGCTAGAGGTCATTTGCATAACAATTATAACATATATTTAGCCAGTAATCCACTAATTCTAAATTCATGAAATTATGAACATTCATCTTTTTTATACGGTGCTGCTATTAGCACTCCTAAAATGTCATTCAACACTCCTCTTTAATTTTTTTAATATTTAAATTACAAATCTATTCCTGCATTAAATATAGCATTAATTTGTGCATATATGGAGGGAGGAGTGTAGGTTGACATTTTAGGTGTGCCAATAATGTTAATGCAAGGGTAAATTTAGAATTTGAATATTAAAAATTAAAGATGAGTGCCGAATGATATTTTAGGAGTGCTAATAGCAGCACCATTTTTATAAACAATTAGTCATTGATTAAGAAGTATGGGTAACAGGTATCTCATAAGAAGAACAATACCTGGGTAGGCGTTACATTATTTCTAGCAAGTTTCGGAACGAAGAAAAATAGTTTATGAAAGCCTACAAAATCAGCTACTTGAGTTCTCGACATTCTTGCAGATGCAGAGAATTCAATTTTATTTAGTTGAAAAAAGGATGAAAATGGCCATGACTGGTGAAACTGATCAAAAGAGAGAGTAAGCATTAATAGTCCTCTTCAGATTAATATTAATTACCTAAACTACAAATACGAATCTCCAGAATTGACCTGTCGCAAATAACAAGTAGTCGATTTTCTGGATAAATTATATTAACCTGTCTATATTTCACAATAATCAAACTATGGATTTGTTGTAACATTATGTTCAGTACTTTCATAGAGAACATTCTCTCAAACATATAACACTAGAAGTAAGTACTTAGTTTTTTGAATTGTTTTACATGATTCTCATTTATGCAGGAACCAAAACAAGAGATATTCATGCTGAAGCAAGAAATTGACCTACTTCAGAGAAGTCTGAGGTAAAACTACTGCAAAGATGAGTGCAAACATTGGAAAAACTTTCTTGCACCGTTAATATTAGAAAAAAGATTTCATTTTATCTTGGCAAATTTTGATAGCTACATTAGAAATAACAATATTGTACACCATAAATAAAAAACATTGACCTACTTACTTCATGGCTTCTTGTTCAATGTTCGGGTTTAAGTTAGACAAACAATAAACGGGTTGAGTCCATCTTGCCTTACCTTCGCTAAAACAAACTCGACTAATTACACCGATATGAATGTATGTGTCCGCATATGTTTCTAGTGCATTCCGTGTATGCATTCTTGCATATGTCCCCCTGAAAATAGCTTCTCAGAAATCCCATGGAACCATATCTTGCAAAATGAACATAAACCTGATCAGTGATAAGGTTAACATGTCAAAAAGTCACAATAGACTTGAGAAAATCAAAAATAAAATATATAACATAGGACGCCTAATCATATTATAAGATAAACAACATTATTAATTATAATAGACCATCTGAAATACTTTTTAAATATGATATTCAATCATATATAACTGGTAAATAGAACTGGTGAGATTAGTAGGATATATGTAGTCAAATTTGAGAGTAGTGTGACTCTAAACTTGATAAGGAGAAACATTAAACAGACTAAAAATTCATTAAGAAATGATTATTTTCACTAAACAAAAATTGTGGCAGATACATGTGTGGCGAAGGAGGATCAAGTGACATGACACTGAATGAATTGCTAGCCTTGGAGAACTTTCTTGAGATGTGGATGGATAGCATTCGAACCACAAAGGTACGGAGGCTTCCTTTCATTGCCAATTTTTCACAAGCTTTTATATGAACTTGAGAAACTGATCTTCTACAAACAGATGAAGATCATGCTTCAGGAGATCCAGTTACTGAAAGATAAGGTTAGCTGCACATAATACTGTGACGTCATGTTATTTCGGATCCTCTATCAACTATTCTTTCGTCTTTATGGTTACACATACATACATACGAGGAAACCTTTGATACAGTAGGGGATATCAAAGTTTTGATACCTCCTATGTATGGACAGGTGGGCCCCTCCCGTTTCGTAAAACGTATATATATATATATATATATATATATATATATATATATAACTTTTGAGGGGCCCCACCTGTCTGTCATACATAAGGGATATCAAAATTTTGATACCTCCTACCGTATCAAAGTTTTTCTCCATACATACATACGAATTATCCTTCTAAATTATGAATAGCTTAATCTTGATGACAAATAACAAAAACCTTTTCAATTTATACCACTTCCTATAGCAATTAGCAAATTACCTGTAATAAAAAAAGTAGGCTTACCAACTCACCAATTAGCCATATATATATATATATATATATATATATATATATATATATATATATATATATATATATAATGCTTTATATAGGAATTTGATACCAACACACAGGATTAATGTCATATTGAGAAGCTCTCGTGCTCCACAGAAATCTAAAGACAGTGTTAAACCATCATTACAAGTTGTGCCAGTTGATCTTTACTGGGTTCTAAATTAAAGTTTCATTGTCATACAGGAGAGCATACTGAAAGCTGCCAATGGACTTCTTCAAGAAAAGGTATACATTGTATAATGGACGTATATTATTTGCAGAAATTCAATAATCATTTTCTTGCACGAGTGCAGATTGTAGAGCAAAATGAGCTTCTTCTGGAAACAGCCACCTGGATCGTAGAAGAGAACGGGTTTTTCAAAGGAACCCCTCATCCATACATGCTAACGACAATGAACGAAAATGTTCCAATTTAGGAGCATCTAATTAGTTTCAAGTTAGACCTACTAATGGCAATAAAAGCTTGAGAGCCTTTGTGATGTACTTTATTCAAGGTCCAGTCAGCAGAATTTGTAGTACAAATTCACATCCTTAAGTACCCAGTTCCAATAACTTATGTTGAAATAGTACGCCCTTGTTTGAATTGGGGTTCCACGCTTTGCTTTGGTTCTCTGTCAACCTTTAGATATGTTCTATGTCAAAAGCACAAGGACCTTTTGCAACCAAAATGAACATAAGAATCACATTTTTTTAAAGAAAAGGTAGATATCTCCACCTATCTTAGTAGAAAAACAATATAGAGAATGACAAAAAATATTCTCCAGACTTGATTTGCACAGAAGGCATTTACTGCATAAACATGTTGCATTAGTTTCAGGAAAGGAAAGTACAACATCAAGTCTCATTGTTGTAACCAAATGCAGCACATACAGTAGAAGAGAGACTAATTATAACAACAAACGAACCCCACATACCAGAAGCTGTGGGAGAACTATTATCAAGTATTACTTGTCCTGTAAATTTTATTCAGAAGAAACTTGAAACTAGGTGGATTACACATTTCAATTGGTTGTTCATCATGTTGATTCACTGATACAAAAGACGAACATCCTGGCTGAGTTGCACTTTCATCAGACAATTATTGGTGGCTTCCTGTAAAGTTTAAGAGTTATATATTGTTAGTCAGAACCAATAATTTGAAATTACCACGATAAAAACAACTAAATCAGCACGAATATGGGGAAGGATTTGGACACACAAAGGAAGAAACTAAAAGTTCTATTTTGTTTATATTTACCCCAAATGCATAAAATCTGAGTAGAGAAAAATATAGCTCAGATGTTCCCATTTTTCCTCTTACTATTCTATCCATATTAGTAATTTCTAGAGTCAACCATGTGCTCTCTCGAACTAGGAAAAGAAACCATTTTCCTACAAAAATATGTGGAAGCCACAGGCTAAGCCAAATGGTTGGCGCCAAGAAAGAGTAAGGTAGAGCACACAAGCATAGGAGAATAACACAGATAAGCAAATTTGGGGATAAGACCACTACAAACATGAAGGCGCAGGAGTTTACTCTCATGTCTGAGACCCGTTTTGTAGTCAGGGGTAATGAGAACAATACAGAAATACAAAGCCAAACATGGCCACTGACCTCGGGTTTTGTCTTCCCACCAATAGAGAAACCTTAGATTAGCACCTTGCTTATCAATCTTATACAGCTGATACCAGTGCTCAGCCACTTCACTTCCAAAAATACCACCACAAAGAGCTCCAAACCCAGTAGCTATAACAACACCTGCAGTAAACCATTACGATTAGATAATATAGGTAGATAATATAGTACCTACATGTGTACATACATACATATAGATCCTTACACTTAAGCGATCCAATTGATGACCAACGTACATAATTCTCTACATACCATAAAGATGCACAAATAAACTAATTATGCACTGGAAACTTGTAACCTATGCATCTTGGATTTCCTTGGCCATACAAGCCAAAGACTATTTAGCAACTGTACTTAAAACTTTTGAAATAGCAAATACTGCGCTCCCCCACGTGCCTCCAACAGCTAAATTTCAGAATTAATAACCAGATTCTCCAGTTAATGGTTGGAAAATCCTCCTCCACCAGCCATTCAATAGACTGAAGAGTCCATTGTAAAATAGCAAAACAATCGATAACAGGTAATAGAAGATAGTGTAGGGGTGGGTCATATTTAACAGCATTAATGACAATTGACAAGCCCCGTCTACCCAAAAGGACATGGTAGGCTAACCAAATATTGTACAAACACACTCCATTGACCATGCAGGTTACCACCATATTGACCGTCTGGACAAAAGCATTGGCATGCAGGTTACCACCATATTTGCATGTTGTTTCATTTTGCTTTTGTCTGAGTGCTAATACATGCCTGCTGCAATGTTAGCACCCAAGACAAAAGCAAAATAAACAACATGCAAATTATTGCCCTTAACCATGCCACGATTGAAATTAGTTTAATGCAACCAACTCCAGGTGCTTTTCACCTAAGCAAAGCAAATTTCCACAGTGTGCACTTGTTGAGCTTCCCCCTCTCCGCTGCTCATAAAACCCCGAGAACACTTCTGTGAACAGATTTAGATACTTGTCAGACATTCAGGAAACCACAACTTCCCTATCTCTCCACAGCCACCGGTCACCATCAGCAATAGCCCCCCTCCCATTTCGAGGAGTCAACACCCTGCACCTGACAATACAGCGGATGAACAACGCCTACTGATATCCAAGCAGGTTGTAACCTACATTGACTTTTCCATCAACACCCTCGGGAGCTCTAAGCGTTTCTATGCATTTTATTTTCACATCAGAGATACTTTTACTAGTTTTTTTTTCATCGTCTTTTTTTGTTTGATATTGCTAAGTTTTAGACATGGTCAACTAGAGGGTTAGAGGGGACTGTCAACGTGTCTTTATTACTGAGATTCTTAAAAATGGAATTATGATCCCCACCACTTTTCGTAAATATGGTCCTCTTTTGCCATGTGGAAGAGACTTACTAGCAAATGAGCCTATGACCGTCCAGTTTTCCCATGTGCACACACACTCACATGTACGTGTTGCCTAGATAGGAATACTGGCATACTTATTATGGATGTAGATGGATACAAATGTAATAAATATGTGAGTGTATTGTACATGTACAACCAAGTCCATATAAAACTTGTATCGCAGACTTTCAAGAACTGTCCTATCCAATTCCAAGTGCATGCAGACTAACTCAGAAGGTTATGCTTACTGAAACACTGGAAGTATAGAAAACCCAGTCTGTAGGTTGAAGTATAGAGATACATGAGCTTATTTATGTGTCCCTCTTTCCTGTTGTTATTAGCAAAATGATCATGACTTTTACATGTGATGTGTTTAAGGAAAGGATCTCTAGAAATATTTTGGACCTTCTTGCCTATGGTTAGTCTATGTTTGATCCAACAACCACATGAAGGCCAACCTTCTCGTCAATCTCTAGTCAATCTCCTGAGTCCGTGACTGAATGCTCCAATGAGGTTAGAGACAGCCATAAGGTTAAACGAGTCTATAGCACAAAAAGCGAGGTCATCATAATCATCGAAGACTTCTCACCATCAGAACAGATTCAGCTATGGAGCATGATAGGTCCATAAAGAATTGACAAAGTTTTGTAACCGCCAATCAACCTGACATCAAGCCACTATGCAGCTGCCAAATTCCTAAGCAGGGTAGCTAATTGTCAGAAAACCTATAACATTAAAGGAGGAGTAAGTAAATCAACCATTTAAGTCATGAAGTTTAATCTATGCAACCAAGGAGCATGGACATATACAAAAGAGTCTAGATGACGAGGTAAGATGGTTTGCTATAGGGAATTGCATTAATCTCCATAGCACATTAAGCCAAGGAGTGAAAAGGAATGGTGTTGCAAATAGCAAGGTATTCTTCAAAAATAAAATGAAGGAAGAAAGAAGAAACATAAAATAATAAGAAATATAACCATATGCAATATATGACATGAGATCTCTCATGAAATATAGGTGCAATATTTTGATAATTAATCTTCTTCTCAAGCATTCTTTAAAAAATTACAAAAGCAATTAAGAGATTTATCATACTTCCTAGGTTAATGCGCCACATTAGGATCCTAAAATTGATTTTACAGAAGATATTGTATCTGACAATAGTGTTATGGTGATTCACTTTAACAGACTTGTCAGTAAGATGGGGTTGGCTGTTTAGTCCTCATGCAAAACCACTCATAGAATGGATTAAATTTCTAGAACTCAATATGAGGCAAACCATGTGGAATGCACCATATTTCAAAATGCAATATGTCTTGTGTCGCTATAGAATTGGATGTACATTTTACCGAATATTTTATCAACTGTAAATTTTTTAAATACCTCTCTGGGGATATTTTTCCTAGCATCGCAGGCAAAGATGTAACAGGAAGTAGATTATGTAAACAAGAGGAGTTGAATGTATAATGAATTCTTCAATGTCCCCTAAAAAACATGGTAAAAAAAAATCCTGGTAACAAGACAGGCACCAAACACGACATGATTTGTAAAATACATAAATTAAACAAACTACTACAAAGACACATTCAGGCACAACTATCTCAACTCATTCAACCTGCCCGTATTACAGACCTTAAACCTCAAGAATCCTAATAGCCATAAGTGGTACAATCTCCTTTCTTGCTTTCACCTTTCTCTCCCTCTATAGCACATTCACTCTGCTCATGTCATTCTACCTAGTGTCAGTATGTTGGTCAATAGTTAAGCCGGTCCATGAATATGGTTCCAGATTGAAACTACAAGAGCCCATAATGAACAAAAAGAAATAGTACATTTTGCATGTACCATGAAGTGTCAAATATGAAATTTTAACCATTGAAGTGGTAGACACAAATTTGATGTTTCTAACAATTTCTGTTTGCATCCAAGTCATGTCGAACAAAATGCGGAACATACTCATAGGTGTACATGCTTCTACAATGCCATGCTTCATATTTCCTACCAATGTTTGGGAATTGGGAGAAATATATAACATACAAGCAGATCGATGATTTATTGATACATTAAATTCAATGTCATAAACCTCCTAACTGGTAAAGCATTTTCCCAAGAATAACTAGTAACAGTAAAAAAATTAAAGATCATAAACTTGAAAAATTATAAGTTGGTCAATTAAAATAGTGCAATTTATTCGTGTTCAAATTTTGGCTGGTTGCAGATGTCTGCCTACTATTGGACATGGGTAAATTACTCTTCGTTTCTTTCTTATGATAGATTAATCTTGCAGGGTCCAAACTCCAAATAGTTCATTAGGCATCGTGACTGTTTTCACTTGATGGATAATAAAGCTTACAACCTATAATCGAAAAAGTTCTTACGCCATAAAACCTATGTTAGTTAGGGGATACGTAGATCTACCTTTAGATCATGCAATTTAAGCTCAAGCAACCAAGGAAAACCCTCTAAATTCCCCTAGATAACGAAAGAGTCAAGACAAATGATACAATTCTATAGGTAAACAAAGGCAATGGAGCTTTGTAATGGGACTTCAGCCAAGACGTATGCAAAAAACCAGCACCACAAACAATGATGAAAAACCCATAATGTGTTTAGAACAAAGCAATACCATGTGGGCTCTTGGAATACTTCAAGGAAATTCCTCCTAGGTGTGCTGCACCAAGAGCAGCACCAGCAAGTGCAAAAGTCCTTGATTCTCTCAAAGTTTTCAGCTGAAACAGAAAACAAAAACCATTACAGAGAGGAAGAAAACAATAAGCTTTGGGAAAAAAATTGACCATATTAGCAAGATGAATTATACATAAATGTATACCATGGGCATAAAAAATTTCACGTCATGTACATGCAAAATAAAACAGCAACAAAGCCTTCATCCCAACTCCCAAGTTTTGCGGGTAGGATACAAGAATCCTTTTCTTCAATTCAAACCCTTAAGGTTATCCCGTCCCTAACTTAGCAAATGCAACTTTTGTCACAACCTCGATCCAAGTCATTTCTAGCATCTTAAACTAGGAATAAAGATACTTGGAGAATGGTGCCGTGTATGTGTTGCATAATGTCAGACCAATGTTTAAAAGGCTAAGGGCGAGGCGAGGTATTTAGGTTCCCTCGGGGCGAGGCATAAGTCCCAAGACGTGTGCCGTGTCTGTGTTGCATAATGTCAGACCAACATTTTAAAAGGTTAAGGCACGAGGCGAGGTATTTAGGGCCCCTAGGGGCGAGTCATAAGTCCCAAGACGTGGGGAATAAGTTTTTCGGGTATTAAAATTTTTATCTAAAAGATTCTTATTGTATTTAATAATACTGAAAAATAAGCAAAAATAATTAATCATTAAACATACACTAAGAATATGATACACATACTAGAGGGTAATTATCAAACATATTCTAGAACATTCTTTAAAGTCGTAACAGTCTAAGACTAAAATATTTTGACAATAACAAAAATAACTTGTTTATCAAGAAACCACAAAAGGCAGCTAATGCACACTCCACAAGTGTCAAAATAACAAGAATTTGTCAGAACCCAAGTCTTACTCATCTAGAAGGAATGTTGATGCGATTGTGGATGTGTTACTGTGTCTGTATCTCGTGTTATGTTAGTGTTTGTGAAATATAGATGTTAAGTAAGATCTCCACTGAACCTGTTCATACCATCTCTAACATCTGTCATCAGCTACCAAAAGACTGGTTCTTGTGAAATACCAAAAAGAAAAAGTGTCGTAATACTTTCTTAGAACCAATACTAAAAAACACGGTTTTGAATTTTGAGAATATCTTTACATATATAACAGCGGCCAACACAAATAAGATCATCCTAGTTATGAGTCTCAGTGCCCAACACAAATTACATCATCCTAGTTATGAGTCTCCCTATTTCAATATAGACTTTGCCAGACAAATAGCAAAATAAAAACAAAGGATACTAGAGCAAAGGGGGAAAAACAACAAAAGCACCATTTCCGATAAAGGACACTCCAAAATATCAGTATTCAGTATGTTTCATCTGGGAACGTCTGGAATCGACACAAACACTCCAAAATACACTACGAAACTGCCAAAATAGATGCTGTGTATCGTATCACATTGTCTGTATCGTATCATGCCATATTTGTCCGAATGTGTCCATGCACGCAGTCCTGTTGTCCTAATTCCCAAAGAATGTCTTACTTTATAGGCTAAATTACAACTTGATACCCTCAACTATTCAAGTTTTTCAACTTGATACCCTCAACTTTGGTAGGTACTAACTTAATACCCTATCTCAACTATATTTTTAAGTTAATACCCAAACAAGAATTTATTCTAAAATACCCCACCCCTACCCCTTGGCTGCTACTCCTCAACACCCCCCCCCAACCTCGGCGGCCATTACCAAACTCCCCAACCCCCCCCCCCAACCCCCCCCCCCCCCCCCCCCCCCCCCCCGCGGCCATCCCCCTCCTCCCTTCAACCCGGCCCCGACACCCCCTCCCCCACGGCTGCTACTTGCCCCCCACCCCCACCCCCCGGCGGCCATCCCCTCCCCTCGGCACCGACCACCCCCCTACCCACCCCCGGCCCCGATGACCCCCTACCGGCTCCGGCCCTGCTCCCGCCACCCGATTGTGCGTGCTCGCCGCCCGCCGGCCACCCGTAGCGGAAGGGGGGGGGGGGGGGGGGGGGGAGGGGAAGAGAATGGGCAATTTGGTCCAAAAAATTTCAGGGTATTAAGTTGGTACCTATAAAAGTTGAGGGTATTAAGTTGAAAAAGTGTGATAGTTGAGGGTATCAAGTTGCAATTTAGCCTATTTTTTATAATAACCAAGCATAAAACAGTAGATTGATCTATCGAGACAACGGATTGAATTCATATTATAATTTTTAAGACGCTAATCTATCATATAAGCAAATTTTAATCCAACAGGATGGCGATCTAGGTTCTAAATGTAACCCTAATTCCTAAAGAACGTCAAATTCGATCTTTTGCATAATCATTACCAAAAACTCCCGATCCAACCGCAAAACCCACATATTGAGTACGAAACAAAGAGCCGAGTCCAAAAATCGCCGTCGTGTCTGTGTCTGTGTCGAGTGTTGTGATTCCTAGATCGATCGGAACGAGAGTGAGGAGAGAGAGAGAGAGGTGGAGAGAATGGACCTGAGGGCCATAGATGGGATCGGAGGCAATGAATTCGTCAACGTCGGCGTCGTCCATTGGGGAGGGGCTCCCTCCTGCCGAGGGTCTTCTTGTAGTAGTCGAGGAAGGAGAAGTTCCTCTTCCAGTGCTCCTTCAGGTCTTCGAAGTGCCGCTTCGCGAAACCTAAAGCTTCGTCCGCCATTGCTTGCTTGCTTGCTGGAATGAACTTCTCGATCGCTTTTGGAAGAAAGGATGGTGCCGGTCTGTTGTGCCCGCGGATTCGGTTTAAGATGGATTCCCGAATGTGTTCTAAGGGTTTGTTTGGTAACCGGATTTTACTATTGGATTTGGATTTGGAAATCCTCCAAATCCAAATCATGGATTTTACTATTCAATCCAACTCCAAATCCAACTCCAACCAAACAAAGGATTTGGTTTAATAATTAATAATTAAATTATAGTCATGATCAATAATTAAACTATTAATTAATTATGATTAATTATAGTTATTATTATTTATAAAATTAATAATTAACGATTATTAATTAACGATTAGTAATTAATAATTGACGATTAGTTATTAATTATAAAATATAATAATGTAGTTAATTTTAAATAAATAACGATTAATAATTAATAATTAACGATTATAATTAATAATTAATAATTAATAACTATAAATTAAATAATTAATAATACTAATTATAAATTAATGAATTAATGAATTAATGAATTATAATTAATAATTAACGATTAAAATTAATAATTAATTAAAACTAATAACTAATAATTAATAACTAATAGTTAATAATTAAGTAATTAAGTAATTATAATTAGGTAAAATAATTAAGTAATATTTAATAATTAACGATTATAAATTAAGTAATTATAATTAATAATTAAATAATTAACGATTAATAATAATGATTATAATTAACGATTTATAATTAAGTAATTATAAATTATGTAATAATTAAATAATTAAGTTATAATTAATAATTAAATTAACGATTATAAATTAATAATTAATAATTAAGTAAAAAATAATAATTAATAATTAATAATTATAAATTAATAATTAATAATTAACGATTAATTAACTATAAATTAAATATTTTAAAATAGTAATATTATTATGATTAGTAAATTACTAATTAAATTATTATAAAATATGATTCTAATTGTGATTAAAATATTATTAATTAAGATTATAATAAAATAGTTATTAAAATTATTAATTAATATTATAATTAATAGATTATAACAAAATTAACTAATTAACTAAAAAATTTTTTAATTAATAATACTTAACATATGATATGATTATTAATTAATATATAATATACTATAAATTATTAATTAATATTATAATACTAGTAAATTATGATTATTAACTAAATAATAAAATATTATTAATTATATTAATAATACTATAAATTATTAATTATGATTATAATAAAATTATTAAATAAAATATTTTAACGAAATTATTAAAGAATTATTATTTTTTTCTCCAAAATCCAACCAAATCCAAGTTTTGGATTTTGTCATACTTTCCATATCCAAATCCATCTCCAACCAAACATAGGATTTCATGGATTTGTCTCCAAATCCATAAAAAATCCAAATCCCACCTCCAAATACGGTTTACCAAACGGACCCTAACCTTCTAGGGGTAATTTCTAAAGGCAATTTACATTTTACTCCAAGACAGTCCAGTTTTATGACAGTCCTAACATAAAATATGACTGTCAACAAAATTGGGAGTCCTAAAAAATTTGTATATTAAGATAGACTGTCAACGAAGTTGGCACTACCAACTTTGTTGGAGTAAAATGTGGAGTGCCTTAGAAATTACATTTTTAAGGGACTGTT
Organism: Iris pallida; assembly: GCA_029216955.1. Taxonomy (NCBI): domain Eukaryota; kingdom Viridiplantae; phylum Streptophyta; class Magnoliopsida; order Asparagales; family Iridaceae; genus Iris; species Iris pallida. The sequence continues at coordinate 6,740,521 of JANAVB010028198.1, read as the reverse complement.
TGTGTATAAAAATGCAAAAGTAAAAAAAAAGGAGTTTGCGTACGCATAAATTTTAACTTTCAAAACTTATTTGGTTGGTGGAATTGAAAATATGAAACTGAAGGAAAAAAAAAGGTTCGTTTGGACGAATGTTGAAAGTGGAAAAAAAAAAAAGAGTTTCACTCTCTCTAAATTTCAAAGACCTCCTCCACTTTTACCAAAAAATGCTCGGATGTCAAAAATGTATTTTTGGCTGAAAATAGGAGCCGATAGCCATCCCATCGCTCAATTTTTCAAAAGAACTCCGCCAAAAACAAGAAAGTTACAAAAAAGTGTTCAATTTTATCCGATTTTCTTTGTAGCAAGCAGGAATGCAACCCAAAAACTTTTTGGTAACAATCTTATTAAAAAAACTTGAAATTATGGCAGCTTTATCTTTCTCATTTTTAGTTATTTTTCAAAAACAAAATTGTTATTGTAAAAATTTTTAGATTTCTTTCAAAATAAACAGAAATATATCGTTGAAATTGTTAAAAGAAATTGGACTGTTTTCCAAAAAATAAATATAAGATAGTACCATTGAAATTATTTTAAGTTGTCGTTGTGGATGTTTCTTTCTCAAAAAGTTTGAGCATAAATATCAGAAATTTTCGTACAACGGGATGAATTTAATACTATTGTGGGAGAGGGGAGAAGTTTACCCAAATTTCAAATAGCGGGATATCGCGCCAATTATGGTGGCGGTGGTGGCGACGTGGCGGTTGGAGGGGGGAAGAGGAAGGAAAGAGAAGGGAGAGAGGAGGGACCGCCACCTGGGTTGGCGGTGGCTTGGCGACCCCGCCAACGTGTTGGCGGTGTGGGAGGGTGTGGGCCCGGCACGCCAGACAAAAGTGGAGGGGAGGGTGACGTGGCGACCCCGCCAAAGGGGTTGGCGGCGGTGTGGGGGACCCCGCCAAAGGGGTTGGCGGTGGGGTGGGGGGGGGCCCACCGCTCCAGATGAAAGAGAGGGACAGTCGGACAGAGCGCAGATAAAAGAGAGAGGGTGGCGGGTGGGGGGGCCCGCCACCACAGAGGAGAGAGAAGGGAGAGAGACAGAGGAGAGAGAAGGGAGCGGGAAGAGAGAAGTAAGAGAGAGGGGGGTAGGTTGTGTAAAACCCCTAAAATTTACTATTTTTTTATTTATTATTAATTTGCATGGATTTAAAATTTTGGTATTGTATGTCACGCGGTCGTATTGTACGTCGTATGCGAAATTTTCGTTGCTCGACGAGTACGAATATGTGCGAGCGTACATATTTTATAAAACATTTTTTCTATTTTAATATACACTTTCAAAATTATATAAATTATTATTCTTGCTATAAAAAGCCTTTTGTTATTATAATAAATAATATTTTGTATACTAGAAAAGCTTAATTATGTAAAGGATAATTGTTGCATACAAATATTTCGTTATTTATTTATGGGTCTATTTTAAATAAAAGTATAATTTTCAAAATTTATTAATAGTAATATTTTATGTTCAAAAGATATTTAAAAATATTTATTATTTCGAAATTATTATTATTGGTATTTTGAAAAATATTTTTGGAAGTTATTTTGGCCAAAATCTTGATTTAATGTTTGGAATTATTTAAATAGATTAAACTAGTGTCTATATTTGGAATTTGATTATTTGATTTAATTTTAAACTAAAGGGATTTAATTTAAATAGGATTTGCATTTGGATTTGGATTGAATTTAAATAGATGATTTAACTAATTTTGGGTTTAAACAATCCAAATCATTATCTAATTGGGAATTCCCACATCCTATATAAATAGACAGGTACTCCTAATTTTATTCTTCCACAAATTTTTCCACAAATTCCACAAGTGAGTGCCTCGTGTCGGTGTTCCATCCATCCTCAATATACGTGCCTCGTGTCCATGTCCAACATCTTTTCGTGTCGGCCGTGACAGCCTCGGGTCGACCCCGGTGACCTTCTATTCCATCTTTTACACATACATTTATTTCTGTCGACAACTCGACAATATATACCAAATTCCTAATCTAAACCCTAACCTAATCCACTCGTCGCCCCGACTCATCTCACCATCCCGACCTAGCAACTAACTCCCTGGGCCTCCTCCCAGACCAACCCAACCAAACGCCACTGTCAGCACCACCAGCCTCCCGACGACACCGACCACCGATCCACCGTCACAGCCCTTCCCGGCGCTGCCACAATGAACAACCACCATCACCATTAAGAACACCAGCACACGAAAACCCTGTCACCCGAACAGCTCAGCCGCCACCGCAGCCACTGCCGCGGCAGCCCCGCCTACACAGCCAACACCATACCACAAATCCCCGGCCGACTCCCGACCGCCGTCACCAAAAATACCCGTACCACAGGAATAAAACAGAACACAAATTAAACACACACACCACCAGCCACCCTTACCTCGCCGGAGCGCGCCGACGAGCACCCGGTAAGCCATCGCGCCCGATCCGAGCCATCCTCCCACCGAGTCAGACCATCGACGATGAGAGTGGTCGAGCGCGCCGGAGCAGCGCCCGTCGCAGCCGCTGTGACCACGCTCACGAGACCCGCGCCGCCTCCTCGGCGCGTGTCGCGCCTGACCGCCCCTGGCCGGAACCCCGTTCCTCCATCGCGCGGCGAGCCGTCCGGCGAAAGCCTCAACCCCTTTCCGCAGCCGGACCGCCGTCCCTTCCATCCGCCGCTCTCCGCGGTGAGACCCCTGCCTGAGATCCCCGACCAGCGCGAGCCTCTCCGCCCTCCGCCGAGGACGAGAGCCGCCGCGATTCCGCTTTTCCGCCGCCGTCTTCGGCCCCACTGCGCGGAGGCGTGCCCGCGTGGCCGCCTCTTCCCTACGCTCTCTTCCCTCCGCCGCGAGCGCCGCACTCGACCTCGCCTCAGCGCCGGAACCGAGCTCTTCCCCCTTTCCCGCTCTCTCACTCTCTCTCGCGCCCACTCTCCCGCTACCTCTCTCGCTCCCTCTCTTTTCTTTCACTTTTGTTTTTTTACTTTTACTTACTTTTTTTTTGTGTGGCTAAACAGTTCTCCACAGGAGAACTATGGGGATGGAATGAACCATTTATCCTTTTCTTTATTATATATTTTTTTTTCTGTTTGTTGTTTGTTTGTTGTGCTTTACAAAGCATGGAGAACAGCACCATGTGCGTAACCTATGGATTCATCATTATTTTTTATATATTATTTCTTTCAGTTGTACAGATGATATTAGTCTATTATTCTTATTATTATCATTAATATAATTATTAATACCATTATTACTGTATTATTATTATTATTATTATTATTATTATTTCTTTTATTATATTATTATTTTACATGGCATATTGTTTTCAAAAATTGTAATTGTATACATACATTACATTATAGTGTTATTAGTAATTAGTATCATTACTTAGTTTTAAGAATAGGATACCAAATAATTTCAAGGGTTTAAATTATAGCAAAAATATTTTATGGTGTTTGCGTACAGGTAAATTTCAAATTTGGGAATTAATTCCAAATAGACTAAGCCATTTTTTCAAAATATATTTTAAAGATATAGTTTTTGGGCCTAAATAATTTATTACTATTTTCAAATATTTACTTTAAATGTGTTCTTTTATGGAGTGTAGTTTTACCTATAAAGCATATTTAAAACTAGAGTAATTTAGCGTTGAACGATTTTTTGAGATTTTAAGTATTTTTTTTCTCTAAGAATATTTTGATCTATAAAATCTAGCTTTCGCATATTATAAATATTTCTAAAAAAATTCGTATATATAAATATTTATTTATTCATTATTCTTTGATTTTTCTCCTGTACGTATCCAGTCCTATTATTCCTATTCCTTCGTCCATCTCGAGAACCTTATGACCACCTAACTAATTTAACCGTCCCGGACCCATTGGAACTGTCCGTGCCATATCCGAGGTCCCCTTGTACAGTTGTTACACCGAAGTTGCAGATCGTGCCACATTGATTATCGCAGCACACCAGGCGCTCTACCAGGCAAGACACCTTGCCATTAGCTGTTTAATTATTTTAGCTCATATTTTATGCATGTCTATTATTTTCTTTATAAATGTGATACATGGCAAAATTGTTCTTTTATTTCCTGCTGTGTATTATTTTACAAATTTAACCTAGATTTAAGGGACCACCTGGGTGTCGCATTCATTGGCCTTGACACGTTGTAAACACGAAGTGTGTGTCGCATGTAGAACACGGAAGTGCGTGATTGTGGCTGGCCACCAGTATGTACAAGCCGTGCGATAGGAATAACCGCTAATAGAAGTTGTATGCTAGTTTGACTTAGCGGTTATAGTGGTTTGTGTTGTGGATAAACATAGTAGGCATTGGACGGGAAGGACAATTCCTTAGCGTATGGGCTTCGATGCACTTCCCTTGTGACCCGGACTCTCGCTGGAGATACGGGATTGATGACACATGATTACTGACGGCCACTGACGAGTCTGCGGAACGTCATGCTTTCCTGCTGTGGCCTCTGGTGCCCAAGGGGGACTATGTCGATCCTATTTAGCCAGGGCCCATGCGTAGGAAGGATGTTCTTAACAATATTTCACTTAGAATGGTAGGCTACCCTATCCGTTAGGTACGAGTACTTTTGGTTTGGGTACTTGTATCTGACCGTGACTTGGAACAATAATTGTCGCGGATTAGTTCGTCACATCTTGTCCTGTTTGGTTGTAGGTGTGACTTACTACTTCGATGAGAAGGTATTGAACCTTGTTGGGGTCCGGATACCATATCGGATTCTTAGCATGGGAAGATACGTCGCCGTGAATTAGTTTACCATCTTCTGTCCTTGTTTGGTTGGGAGGATGGTACGCTCGTTCAGTAGGTGCGTGTTGAAACATGTTATAATTCGATTTACTTATTTATTTGAGCAGTATTTATTCAGTTTATATGGCATGCTGTGATGTGTCTTGTTACGTCCCTCTGAGGACCTGGTTGTCTTGCCAGGTTGTGTGCTATTGTCTTTCGCAGGTGCTTTCGCTCTAGCCGTGTTCATTGCTATTTCTCGAGGATGATTGCTTTTTGGTCGTCTTCGCTCTGCTCGCCAAAATCATTTATTCTATCATGTACTTTTCCTTATTTTGTTGGTAGTGGATTTGTCTCCGCCCAACTATTGTATCAAGACAAATTTATTCTCATTATATGATCTTTTATTCATTTATTCTGTGTGGATGAGATTAGTTGTGGTTTACTGCATTTTACAGCTTATGTATTTATACGTGGCTTCCATATATTGGAGTATACTTTGTATGAATACAGCTGGCATGTCTACGTTCCTAGTCCTACGTATTTGGGATTGGGGTGTTACAGGTTGGCAGGGAGAGGGAGGCTAGACGCAGATATGTTGGGAGACCGTGTTATTGGTAGATGTGCATATTTTTGTAGACCGTGTTATTCGTAGACTGTGCACAATGTTGGAGACCGTTCCATCTCTATAATAAAATGCAAGTTGTTCTTCCTTCTCCTCACTTCACTCCAGCAAGCACATCCGAACTCTTCCCTCCCAACTATTTCTCCTCCTCTGTGTAACCAACCTTCTTTTTGCAAGCAGGACCTTGCAAGCAGGACCACATTTTTTGTGTGTAAGCAAACCGCTTGTTCTCTTAGTTCTTGTTAATATTTTGTAACAAATATGTTTGATATATTTGTAGATTTTATATTATTTTTTCAGATGGCTAATCAAAACGACGGACGCATCCCGGGTGGACCAACGACTGACAAAATCAGACAGGAGCGGGTAAATCATATATCCACACAAATATTTGATGGAAAGGTAAATTTTTAATTAAAAGATATATTTGAAAATGTTTGACTTGCTAGTAAGTAATATTTCACATAAACGTAGTTGTAACATAATTTAAATATTTTATTTGTAGTTATATGATCATAGTCTTAAATTACGGACGCGGGAACATGGAAATTGGCGGACTGAGAGAAACTATAGCACATGGGAGTTAAACAGCGCACAGAAGGCTTTGGTGCGCTCATTTGGGTTCCATTATTTAGATGAGATTAAATTTTTAACACATGATGTGCATCTAATTTTAAGTCTTGTTGAGCGATGGTGGCCTGAACGAAACACATTTCAACTACCTGTCGGCGAGATGACTATCACGTTATGGGATGTGGCAAATATATTATGGTTACCTATTACAGGGGACCCTATATATTTTGATCCGCAACAGACTCCAGCTAGTCTAATCCGACGTTATTTAGGTATTATGCCTCCATCTGATATGGGAAATGCCAGTTATGTGAAGATAACATGGTTGCGCGACAACTTTATGGATCTAGATCGCACACTTGACGGCGAGGTAGATGTAGATGAATCGCGGGTATGTTTTTTAAAGTAAAATTAATTCTTGATTTAATTTATTTTAATATTAATATTGATAAAAAAAATAAAATATTTACAGGTGATTAGTTGCACTAGAGCATATTTGCTCTGTTTATGTGGTGCAATTCTGTTTCCAGATTCATCAGGAAATCAAATAAATGTGCGACTTCTTCAATTTATGGATAATTTGAAGGAACCCACTCGACATGCCTGGGGTGCTGCCACTTTAGCACATTTATACGGATGTTTGACGGATTATGTGTTTTCAAAACCTAATACCAATATTTGTGGATGTATGTCACTGCTTCAGGTAAACATTAAGTCCTTGAATGTAGATTAATTAGAGTTTTGGTATCATACTATACATTTGTGGCTGCTTTTGAATCACAGGTTTGGTCGTACGAGCATTTCTATATTGGTAGACCCGTCACTAGCATTACTAGTGATGTTGGAGTCTATCCGGTTGCTTTACGATGGACCATAGATGTAGTGGATCAACAACATTGTCAGTATAAGGCCGTATCACTATATCGTTCTCAATTTGACATACTGGAACATCATGAGGTAATTAATAATTTACCTGTTTAATTCATTTTACTTATGTCATTACTAGACTTTTTGATAGATTGTCATTAAATAGGTTAAATGGATTCCCTATACATTGGGATATGATGATCCAGACTTGAAGGGTTTGGCGTATGATCTTAGTTTGCATAGATCATATATTATTTACGACCGGTATACCATGTACCATCCGGCTGACCGTGTTCTTCGTCAACTTGGGAGAAGACAAACAATTCCCGATGATCCACCTTATATGAGTTACGGTACAGGCAATGCAATTAGTAGAATCCATGGTGTAATTGCATGTTGGAATAGTCGGGAGGAGAATTATAGTGTGAGAAATATGCCCCTAATGGCATCTTTGGATGAATGTAAGTTCTAACGTACTACGTGGTTGTCAAATTAGATATTCATATAAATTGTTCGCTAACATTAATTTCATTTATTTACAGATGCTGGTACTGTTGCTTATAGACAATGGTGGGGATGCCCTCGTGTAAGCAACAGACATTACGCTTTTGAGGAACAAAGGTTCAAATGTAGAGCCAGAGATGATGCTAGTTTGCGTGCTTTTGTCGATGGCGTATCTGATTTGGTATGACTTCGTTACATGTTCAAAATTACATATTCATATTATTTGGTATGTGGTATGACAATTTGTAAATTTCATAATTCAGAGTGGTGAGTACGAACAATATTTTCATGAACGCCAGAGATACCCGGAGCAGCATGGCCTAGTGCTTATGCAGGAACTTGTTAGTCGTGTGCATCGTTTGGGTCTTGGACGGGAGCCAGAAATGCCTCCATTACATACACATCTTCCCCCCGATTATCCGACCGGCACCGTTAGGCATAGGCATTCCCGTCGTCATAGGAGGCATGGGGGAGAGGATGTTGGTGGAGAGGTTGTTGGTGGAGAGCCTGTTGCTGGAGAGGCTGTTGGTTGAGAGCCTGTTGCTGGAGAGGCAAGTGACCAGTACGCGGGGGGGGGAGCAGTTTTCACCCGTACGCTGGAGATAGCAGTACTCAGCAGTACGCTGGATATAGCAGTACTCAGCAGTACGCTGGAGATAGCAGTACTCAGCAGTACGCTGGAGGAAGCAGTACTCACCAGTACGCTGGAGATAGCAGTTTTCACCAGCAATACTTACCAGCACCAGCATATGTCTACCCAGACATGGATTTTTTTTACACAAATTTATTCCACCCCATCAGCCCCGATACCTACCCAAACTCAAGAGATGGAGGAGGATGAGGATGAGGAAGAAGAGGAGGAAGACGAGCAGGATCTAGAAGATACAGCAGGACGGAGAAGCCGACTAGGCCTTAGACCTGGAGAACGAGTAAATTATAAACAACTTGCCGTAAGGGGCCGGAGGTCTAGATAGAATGTTTTTATTCTTATTTGCAAGTTTTCATTGTAACAATGTTGGCTAAGACAAAATTTGTAAGTTTGGAATGAAAGCAAGTTCGTCAACTTTTATTATTTGCAACTATAATTTGTAACAATGTTAGGCCAGTACAATATTTTTCAGTACATTTGCAACTTCTACTCTCTTGGCTGACTTGTACATCTCCTTCGGTTGTGCCCCATCATACCACAATTACCGCAACGAAGTTCTCTAGTCCTGTCTTCTCGGGATTGGATGCAGTTCTTCTTCGGTCTGCCGGCTTTGCGTCGTACGTCTGGCACTCCAATTTCTCCTCTTACCAAAGGTGCTTGAATCTTGTAGGGAATTGGAATTGGTTCCATTTTTGGTTCATATACACTTCGCAGGTTCTCCGTAGAAAATAGTGCATGATAAAAACTTTGAATATTTATATTAGAATATCTACACACAAAAAATACATGTACACATGGTATATAAGTATGGTACCACCTACAACATGTACAAGTCCTGTCTTCTAATCGCACAATATATGTTCTACTTGTTGAACGATCTACTACTTCGTATGTATTGCTATCAATTCCTAATATTTCTAGATGATTCCTTTCTCTGTTGATACGGGCCACAGTATTTAACATCTTCGGACAATAATATGTGTCTAGATTTTCAGCAATGTTCCTATTCTTGTCATGAAGTGTTATAATCTTTGCTCTGATACCATCGAGGAGTGTTGTTATTGGTTTATCTCGTAATCTCTTAATCTAGTTGTTGAAACATTCAGCAAGATTAGAAGTATTAATATCTAATCTAGGGCACGGAGCATACGCTGTTATCCAATGTTCAAAACGACGATTTTCATCGTTCACACCAATAAGCCAATTGTACACCATTACATTCTCGGCTTTAATTATTTCAAACAAGATCTCAGCATCTGTTTGATTGTATGATCTAGCAAGCGAGTCTAACAAGTTTTGAAATGTTCTTTCTTTCGCAACTTGTTTCATGTTCTTTTTAAAATGTTGTATGCAAAAAAAGTGAGGCGATTCTGGAAAGATGTCACGCATAGCATGTATTAAGCCCTTTTGCTTATCAGAAATAAATGAAATTCTACTCCATTCATTAAAATAACTTTCAAATGATGTTCTAAAAGAGTTTAAAAACCAAGACCAAGAATCAGTATTTTCACTTTCAGCAACAGCATAAGCAATAGGATATAACTGATAGTTAGGATCGTGAGCACAAGCAATAAATAAGATACCTTGAAATTTAGATGAAAGAAATGTAGCATCAGTACTAATAACCGGTAAACAGCCCCTTAAAAATCCGTCAATGCATGCCTTAAAACAAATAAAAATTCTTTGAAACCTATTATTCTCAGTGGTTTTAAGAAAACATCTACTACCTGGATTCGTCTCCATAATTCTAAAACCATACTCCTCAAGACTAGCATATGCTTCTACGTAACTACCATTTATTTCAGCTAATGCCATCTCTCTAGCTCTCCAAGCTTTGGAGTAAATAATATGCACGCGATGTTCCCTATATATATCTTTAACAATTTGTGATGCACTATAAGACTGATTGTCTCTGATTATATCAATTACACATGTTTTTACCCATGCAGCGGTAGCTAGTCGATGACGTCCGGTTGTAAGTCCACCTAAACAAGAGTGTCGACTGTCTAATTTAGCAATCTTAACTATTTCACCAGATCCAATCGGTTTGGCATATACTCTCCAATTACAATTCGGTTGATCACAATTCTATATAATTCCACGAGCATTATTCATAACATTGGCTGAACAACTAAAATTGTGTCGAATTGCTACATTACTTATGAAACTTCTAAATTTAGAACGACTAGAAAATTCTTTTCCGATAAATAATTCAGAAGTAATTGCATTATCAATATCATCTACCTCATGATCTACATTTTCAATTAAATCATCACTATTTCCATCGCCATCATCATCTTCAGTATCATCATCATCATTATGGTCATATTCATCAGATGACTGATTTTCTTCTAAAATGGGAACAGTTGGTTGGGAAGAACTAGCACCCTGACTAACATGCTGGAAATTTGAAAAATATTCACTATTTCTATTATCAAATGCTTGTGATACTTGCATGACAAATATATTTATATATCGTGATTGTGAATTAATCTCAACAACAAAATTCCATGCTTCGTCGCCATCTATTAAAAAACATCTAGAACCAAAAACAGATTTCAAAATAAATTCATAATTAATAGAACAACGTTCGATAATAAGATTACGTAAATTTTCAAAAATAATACTCGGATAAGTAGAAAAAATTTGGGTTTCCCCACCTTCGTACTCTAAACCGTTTACATTACCTCCATGCGAGCATATTATTCTTAGACTGCGATCCATCAAGAAAAAACTATTGACGGAGGAGAAAAAAACTTGCTGAAGTGGGAGAACTTGTTACTGGAGAGAGGTTGACGGTGATGCAGTGGAAGAATTTGTTAGACTCCTGGAGAGATGATATTATTTCAGCGCTGGAGAGAAGTTGATGGTGCTGGAGTGGGGGAATTTGTTGGACTAGTGGAGAGTATGAGTGAATGAGTTGATGTTGCTGGAGTGGGTGAATTTGTTACAGTATTGGAGATTGAGTGAATGGAGAGTGAGTGAATGAGTGACTGCATTGTTAAGATGTATATATTTTTATAGGGATAAATGGGTAACGTAACTAATACCGCCATCCTACTTGGCGGTGAAGTTAACGTTGCAAGTACAGTTAACGTTGCGCTGACAAATCTCCCTCTTCCCTCCTTACAAATTTGACAAATCTCCCTCTCTGACAATTTCTCACTCTCTTTATAGCCTCCCTCTCTCTCTCTCTCCCTCTCTCTAGCCTCTCTCCTCTCTCTCCCTCTCTCCTCTCTCCTCCCTCTCCCTCTCCTCTCCCTCTCTATAGACTCTCTCTCTATCCCTATTCTCGGGAAAAGAAAAAAAAGAAAAAAAAAGAAAAAAAATACCCCCTCCGCGCCAAGTGGGGTGGCGGCCCTCCCCAACACCGCCACCCTAGTTGGCGCTCCCCCCCTTGACTCAGCTCCCCCACTCTCCGCTGGATCTTCTCTCTCTCCCCGCGGTCTTCTCTCTCTCCCCCGCGCCAAGTGTGGTGGCGGCCCCCCCTCCCTCACCGCCATCTCACTTGGCGGTCTCCCTCTCCTGACAATTCTTTTGACCACGTCGTCACCACCGCCATCTTACTTGGCGCGATATCCCGTTTGTTGAAATTTTGCCAAACTTCTCCCCTCTCCCACAAATAACATTAAATTCATCCCGTTGTACGAAAATTTCTGTAAATATAATTGATAAGATGTACCAATCTAGCATGAGTTACGTCTGTTTTGGGATTATTGTTACTTACAAAAGAAAAAAAGTTATTTGTTACAACACTATTTTATTTCCCTGTAGAAGTTGTTTCTAAAATTGTAGTGGCTTTTCAAAATTTTATTTTGATAAGTTGTTACTGACCACTATGTGATATTTGTTTTCAAAGAAAAAATAAGTAGAACAACAAAAGCTAGCCTGAGTCCTGACTAGGCCCACTAAGTACTTAGGATTATTTTTAGTTATACCATTTTTTGTTTTGGATTTTCTAAAAGGGAGCTGCTATTAACACTTCTAAAATGTCATTCGACACTTCTCCTTAATTTTTTAACATTAAAGTTCCGGATTCGTCCCTGCATTAATATTATTAACACTCCTAAAATGTCATTCTACACTCCTTCCTCCATACATACACAAATTAATGTCATATTTAATACATGGACAAATCCGGAACTCAAATGTTAAAAAATTAAGGATGAGTGCCTAATGACATTCTAAGATTGCTAATAGCAGCATCCTTCTAAAATTGTAGGTGTACCTTCATCTTAGATTTTGAAAACAACAATTAAAGTATTTGTCCTCCAACTTTAACTTTATCATTGCTATCTACCGTGTGCCCTCTTGAAACATTTTCTACTATAGATTTATCTATCGTGTGCCCTCGTAAAATATATTATTACTCAATAAACTTGGATTTGAGATTGTTTATTGGAGGTTGTTTATGCTCATTTTTTTTTCTTGGAAAGTAGTTTGTAATTGTTTGGTAACAACTATTTTAAAAAAATTAGAAAAAAAACTATGAAAAAACTAGTTCAATTATGAAAAACTTTTCACAATAGTCTCACTTACTACAGTCAAAACTTACTTCTATTGTCAGTTTTTAAAAAACAACTGATCTAAATGTTGCACTTTTCTAAAAGTAAAAAAATAGCATGAAACCTTGTTTTATCTTTCAAAATACATTTTCCTTTTTCATCTTTCAAAATGCCAAAATAAAGTAACATTGTTATCTTCTTCTTCTTGTCCCGTTCGTCTCTATCAATATCTCTAAACATAAACTTAATACTATCTAAAAGTTTAATTAAACATATGTTTTTTTTTATAACTATATAGTACTACACTTTAAAGTGCAAATGATTTTTTTTCTTTATGATTATATAGTGCACTTTCAATTGTTTTTTTTTTTATCATTTTAAAGTACATTATAAATATATGAGTTGGTTATTTTGTCCTCAAATACTATGACATTATTTTAAACAAAAATTCACTAGTACATATAAAAACATGATTTCCCCTCAATTTTTTTTATCAACATAACATAAAATTACTTCATTCCCAAGTTCATCTTTAAATAACCACAAAATTAAAATAAATTTAATAATTTAGGAACAAGTTTTTTTTGGGAGCACGAGAAATTATTTAACTGTTAGTTTTTATGCCATATATCTGTTTTGGACACAGTAAATTATTTGACAATTTGTAAAAATTTGAAGCTGATCTTTTTTTGTATTTCAAGAACTAGAAGAATAAGGGACTATGGTTACCTTTGACTTGCTTTGTAATAAGTAAATTTGTTGAAGGTAATTGCACTTACAAGGTAGATGGTAAATTATAAGTTTAAGATTTGAGGTAACAATTTACCAATGGTAAAGTGAAGTTACCACTATATATCTATGAGCAATTTAAAGTGTGTGTGTGTGTGTGTCCAATGACCCTCTAGTCCAGTGGTGGTGGTGAGGCATGTCCGAGTGGTCAGAAGATCGATTTTCGGTTGGAGCGTTCGCCATAATTACCTTCTTTTAATATATATATATATATATATATATATATATATATATATATATATATATGCAAATGATCTCTAGCCTAGTTGTTAAGAGAGATGCATGCGGCCCAAGTGGTCAGAATTCGAGCCCCAGTGGATGTAGCACCCAATTTTCCAAATGAGGGTAATTTCAAAATTTCGTGTTTATAATTATTTTAATAATGATATTTAATTCATGATATGATTTTTGGTGATTTTAAATTATTTTAAAATTATTTAAATCAATGACTTGTGGTTTTGACGTTTTGCTAGTGAAACCCTAGAGACTGTTTGACCTAGAGCCTAACCATGTGATTATGATATTTTAATGTCATTTCTGGCCTAAGGATATTTTGCATTTGACCTCTTTGAATTATTTTGATATTATTTTATTATTTATGATATTGTTTTGGGATTATTTGAGTCGGGTTCGAATTTTATCTCAATCCGACTTGTAACGGGGACCCGGGGTAACTTAGACTCTAGTTGGACCCATGCATTAGTTAGCCATGGCCCACATTTTAATTAGTCATGTTAGAAAGATTAGTCATAATCCTAATTATTAAGTTAACCATTTAGAGTTTTTATTTTGACCCTTTTACCCCAAAACCCTAACCAAAATTGTTTTAAACACTTGTAACTAAGGGAGGGGCAAACTTGTAATATTCAATGAGGGGGGGGGGGGGGAGGGGAATAACAATTGTGGCCGGCCCTAATAGGACTCCCATCTCATTTCCTTTCTTTGAGAAGTCTTCTTCCCCAAGTGCTCTCAAGCTCTCGCAAGGAAGAAGCCTTTCTCCTTGGATTTTATCTCCTTTAGGTAATATTTCCTTCTCTGTTATTTCTCCATTTTGCATTTAGGAAAGTTTTAACCATAGGAATGACCCCCATTGTTGTGTCCCTATTTTGTGTCCTCTTGTGTCCATTATGTGTCCTTTAGGAATTTCTATTGTATTATTGTTGTGTCTTGTGTTCATGGGAAAACCTCCCAAACTTGGACACACTTTATATTTAAAATATTGATTAAATGAATTAATTCATATTAAATCTCAGATTTGAATATGTAGAGATGTGTTCTTGAGTACTTTACATTTCATTCATGTATCTCTTATAGATGTGTTCATGTTACATATATAGATTTGCGTATATATATATATATATATATATATATATATATATATATATATATATATATATATATATATATATATATATATATATATATTGTAATGAGAGTGTATCTATATTTATATATGTAATAAATGGTTCATGATGATTATATAATCAAGTTTGTGAGTGTGGTTCCTCATATTATTATTGTCATTATTGTTGTGGATAATTAGGATATATATTGTGTATTCTTTTGGCTCAAACTATCTAAATCCGTCATGATTTTTATCCACGTTTTTAATTTCAGCCCTAACTTAGAAATGTCATAACTTCTAGCTCAAAGCTCGGTTTAATCTCCTGTTTTTTTAAAAGAAGCGTATTGAAGTTAGCTTTCCAAAAACATGTATTAATAGGCATAATTCTTTCTGTAACTTTCTGGAAAATTATTTGAGTGTCAGCTGTACGAAAGACAAATGCGTTCTCGGTGTTTTCGCAATTTCGGGAGTTTTCGGAAACGAAAACGCGATCCGTTTAAAGTTTCGGAAAGCTAACACATAGATCTAAAACATACTTTAATCCTATATTTTAATTCATGCTGAGATGGTACAGTATTGATTATTAGTAGGAGTTACTATTCGGCATATGCATTTTGTGCACCCTTGTGTGTAATATAATGTTCTATTTGATTTTAACCCATGTTAATGTATATACATTATGTAATTAAATAGAGAATGCAAGCATGAGTAAATGGTTAAATAAATGATGTATGAGGTGTAAGTATCCTATCTAATGTAAGCATGTATAAGTATGGCTTGTAATGAATATGTAGGTTCCATAGTATGTAATGTATGCAATATACAAGTTAATGAGATGTAATGTTCTATGTTAACACAAATCCTATATTACCTCATGTACCTCCTTACACTATGTTGACACTATCACACTTGACACTTTGTTCACTTACACTTTGACACTCTTTGATATGTATACACTATGTATGCCCATTTAACCCTCACTTGCCCCTTTGCCATGTTCACATACACACACATAACCTCTTAAATAAGTATTTATGAATATAGTTAACTTAGCTATGTATGTATATTATATATATGTTAGCATATTGTGTTGTAATATATAAGTTTATATAACCATTTGAAATACCATGATTAAAGACCTAATGTTGAATACCAATATATGCATGTGTATATATGTATAGACATATATAGCTTAAAGTAATAGATTACCTAGTGTATATCCAATGTGAATTCTTGCCTATTTGAGTATTGAATAATTGCATGCTATATAGAGTTGGATGTATGTTGGCTTGTATAGCCTTGTATTGATGTGTGCTTGCTAGGATAGTCTTGGTTAGGCCTAGTAAGACTTGCTGGGTTAGGACATGACCTAGTTTGACTAGTATAGTTGACCAGAGTTGACCAAGGGTTGACTTTGGCCTAGTTTGACCTAGATTCATGTAGAATACATTGTAGTGCTTTATATTACTCTTCTGGACATGTTGTGACTTGTGCTGTTCTAATTAGGAGCCAGACACCTCTCCTCGGACAATATCTTTACCTTGAACATTCAGATATCAGGCGAGTCATTCTCTGATCATTTCATATCCTACTTAGAATTATTTCCTGCATTAAATTACTTTACTTGTACTGTCACGTTGGTCACACGAATTGGTACTATATGGATCCCTTCTTGAGATGTTATCCTTAGGGAGCATCAGGTACTCTATGTTCTGTGCGTTTCACTTAAATGGAATATCACTATGCTTCGTTGGTTCTTCGATCACTTGTGACATATACTCTTATGATCACAGAGTCTTCCTGGAATCCTTATCCCATTTATGGGTCTACTATGTATCACCCTTCGGGGGCTTACCACCCTTCGGGGGCTGTTACATAGTATCATAACATAACCTAGTTGGATCCTTGTGTATTGATTGGGGGCACGGGGGAGTAGAAATGGACATGTGAATAATACACCAGTAGTGTAGCATCAGAATCATCCCAGGCCATTTACATGTCAATATTGTACTCTGAATCACTAGCCACTGTTAGTCTCTATTTATAGTAGATATTTCTATTATAGCTCTCTCTGTTTACATACTACACTTCTTTCAGTACCTGTATCTTACTTTACTGCATGATTATATTTTCTAACCTGCTATGATCTGTTGAGATGTACTGTACTCGCTCCCGTCCTGACTGGACCTGTTGATAAATTTTACAGATAGCTTGGAGGTTGCCTGCTAGCTTAGAGGAGACACTTTAGAGGTTGTTTAGATAGTTATTTTCCATTGTCTGGAGTTGTATTTACTTTGTGAATTACTGTATTTGAGTTTTGATATATATTTCTGGATTTTTGTATCTTAGACACTTAGACTTCTATCTCCTGTATCTCTTTTGGATTTCATGTTTTATCTATCTTTATCATGCTCTACCTTAGATGTGATTGAGACTGTATCTGCTATATCACCCCCATTCGGGGAGTATAAACTGCTTAGCCTTATACTGTTAGATGCATGAGACCTAGGACAGCGTTCTACCGCCGACACTGCGGCATAGGCTGGGCGTTGTTACGTTTTCGTTCCCTTACTCTAGGGTGCGGGTCGTGACAGTGGAGGCGAGTTCGTCACAATTACCTATTGCTTCAAAAAATAAAAAAATACAAATTATATATATATATATATATATATATATATATATATATATATATATATATATAGGGTAAGATTAAAGATCATTATATATATATATATATATATATATATATATATATATATATATATATATATATATATATATATATATATATATAGGAATATATATATATATATATATATATATAGGGTAAGATTAAAGATCATTCACATCAGGTGGTTCATGATTTTTGCCAATGAGCATAGCATCTAAATAAGCAAAGGAGCACAAACATTCCTAACCTTTATATTTAACTGGAAATTGCTGAGAAATTCAATTTCGGGGTTGGTTTTTATGAAAAATCCACCCGTAGGATGGGTTTTATGAAATGCCCAGAATTATATATTTCTACGTTAAGTATTCCAAGATTCCCTTTAGATGCTCTGTATTTACAAAATTAATACCATAACTACCCTTCCGCACAAACTCAGATTTGGATTGCGATTCTCAATTTTTCGTCCTCAATTTTCCTGGAGACACATCTCAGTGACGTCCTCAATTTTCCTGGAGACTTCATTCTTTTGTTGTGCATCCTCGAAAGACATTTCCAATAGAGGGGTGAAAATAAGAATGAAATGTTACAGAGGGTTCTCGCCTATTTATAGAAGAGGACTGTTGATGAACCGGTCTTTGAGATTAAGAACAACTTTTCATTCCCGAAAAGACCTATCCATTCGTTCTATCGGGTTCATTCATTTAATTGCGGAATCGAATCAATGTTTTCTTTTCCCGAAAATTATAATTCATTCATACATTAAGATGGACTTATATGCTCATGACATCTGTCTCCTTATTCCCCAACTACCAAAGTTTGGTTAAGCTGATTTCTTGTCTCCTGGGGGAGGGATTTTAAATCTTCTATTTTATCAATTTAAAAAGAGGGATTCGTTGTTTATCATGTTTTCATAACCTCTGGATAAATACTAAATCCACCTACTTTTCCTATCTATCATTTCCATTTTGACCTCTGCATAGATATTAATCTAATTTTCTTTTTGAGTTCTTACATACTGTCACGTCCATATTACCTCTGATAGTATTATACTCTAAAAAGGAAAACAAGATTTTATTATCTATCATGTCCATATTTCATCTAGATAAATACAAATCATTGAGCATAGAAGAATTATCATTTCCATTCTCATATCATAAAAGTCTATTACATTTCTTAGACTTTCTCACAAATCACAATGGAAATCTATTACATCTTGGATTTTCATTCTATACACACAACGATAGCCTAATGGAGATCTGTTTCTTCTTCGGATCTTCTTCGTCGGATTCGTTGTTGGTGTCAATTCCTTACTGTCCAAGCCCTTGTGGCGACCAGAACATAAGGAATCAAACTCTGGTCTTCTCTCTCAGACGAGAGGAGAATCCCAGAGTATGGCATCCCGAAGACGTGTTGCTGCCAATACAACTGGTGGATTAGGGGCGGCCTTCCAGAGGAGATAGGAATGTATCCAGCATTGGGATACGATTCCTAGTTCCGCCGCGAAAGGAACTCTACAACCCGATTTCTCGGGGTAGAGTTGACTCCACCGTCCAACTCTCCGTGTATAAAGGCTCTTCCTACCAACAGAGGAAGACCCTTCTATCCCACGAAGAGTTATGAGTTGTCTGATTTGTGCACAAAAGCGCATGAGCTCCCTGATATTGATGTCAGAAGAACGCTTCTCACAACGTCAAAATCACCAATGCCGGTTGTAGTGCCCCGTCCCTACATCGTGCCCTGTACTCTGTCCACGGGGTGCGCGAGAAAGGAACATTGTCGCTATCGATTCGGCCGGGACCGATAGGTCGGGATCGACCGAGTCGATCGAACGGGAACGGTTGAATTAAGATCCATTTCTCGTTATGGAATGTTTTCTTCGGAACCAAGTCCCATATTCAGCGGGTTGTGCCTCGAGGATTGACTCTGCGGCTGAGTCGGGAGAGACCTCCCGTTGCTCTGCTTTTTACGCCGCTTGCGTTGGTTTTGGCTTTGTTTTCTGAATACATTTCGTGAATTTTTTCGATGGTTTTCATGGCTTGCATTTCGAACTCGCATTTCCTATCGAACTCTTTGAATAATGCAGTGTTCTAATTGGTTGCTTGTGCGATTTCAGGTAATCGCGTAGGCGACATCTAGCGCGACCAACAAGTTCGCTCGCCAAGGTAAACTCAAGGTGAGTGGCTGACCTTCTCTTCTCGACCCTCTTCTTAGGCAAAAATCGATAGTGTTGGTACGAAGAAAAAGATAAATGCAAAGGCACGAAAGGCACGAAATACAAAGGCACGAAAGGCACGAACACAGGAAAAAGAATTGAGTTTCCAAAGAGAATGGTAGGCTATGTCTTAATAACTAAAAAGAAGAAAAATAATCTTTGCACGGTCATGGACAACTTGTCGACAAGGTAGAGTTTTCCCGAACGGCAACCCGGGGCCACGGGACCGTTGCGGCCAAGAAAGGAAACAAATACAAAAGCTGTGCTGGGCACAACGTTAGGCGAGGACTTGCAGCGGGGCTCGCTACTCGCGCTGAAAGGGCCTCGTCTAATCAAAGCAAAAAGGAGTCCACAATGGCTCTGGGAGCCAGTGACCAACACACGAAGTATAGCACTTAATATGCAAAAGATAACAATTGAAAGGAAAGAACATGGTAAGTTTCATAAGGCGCGACGCGGTCCGCCGGGGTAAGTTTCAACGTAAAGTTCACTATGCTTGTCATTACTTGTTTGGAAATTCATTAGGATGGCTAGAAACATTCATACTCTAATGTCACATAAACTTCTCAACCAAATGAGAGCTTGGAATTTAAATAGCCACGCACCAGTACAAAGTGTAATGTACTGATCCTCGCTCTCCACACAGGTACCCCGAACTACGAAGGGCGTGCCAACTAAAGCTCAAGGCGGCGTGCATTCTTTTGAAGCCTCGTCCGTGTGAAGGCTTGTTTCTGGATTTCCTTTTGAAGAAGACCCGCACATCAGTCCAAAGAAAAATGACGACTCGACTTCCCGCCATAGCAGTTGGAAATATGTATTGGTTTTTGCTTGTATAAAAGGGTGTAATGTATGGAACGACTATCTCATCGGCGTTCATTTTGTAAGTCGAAGTCATGTTGTAGCCCGCGCGGCAATGATTGTAAAAAGAAGTCTATGTAAAGTTCATATTATCAATGAAAAGTCTATTTCCAATTCAAATGTGTTATTCATTTTCTCTGCGTACTCTAATTTGATGTTGTGTTTCAGATAACCTTATAACTATGCCTTGTGCGCACGCAACTTAGGTTCGCACGTCATCACGCCCGGGGGACGACTATCGATTCGACGGAATCGGGGCGTGACATAATGGTATCAGAGCACGGCTTTACATCCTTTGGCCTGGCGTCTAGAGTTTTAAACCTTTGACCACGCAACGATGAGATAAGTTGTTCCATACAATGAGTCCGTAATAATTTGAGACTGATGCGTTGCCTTCGTATCGCAGAAGTGACGGAACCCACGGCCGAGCAAGAACAGAGCGCTTCCAGCGGCTCTAGTAGCTCGCATCGTCCGCAGGCCGGACCTTCTAACGATACCATCGAAAGGATGCTGCGCATGATGGAGGCGCAGCGGAACCAGTCCGAGAACCGACATCAACGAGTAGAGGAACGACAGGCCCAGTTCGAAGCTCGCTTCGACATGCACATCAAACTTCAACAAAAGCAGATGGATACCCTGCAGCAGATCGTCCAGACGTTTGCGGCCAACAGAAATTCTGCGACGGCACCTACCGTCACCGTACCTACTACCACCGTGCCGGCGATCCCACCCATTGACGCCGACACGGAGGAGCCCGAGCTTCAACCAGCGGCACCGAAGAAGTACAACTTTGAAGTGTCCGAATTCAAGAAGGCGTGTCGCACTTCCTTCAGCGGCACCGAGGGACCTTCCATTGCGATCGACTGGCTGGAAGAACTAGAAGACCACTTCGAGCTTCTCGGCATCGAAGAATCAAAGCAAGTCGCCTGCGCACAACTTCAACTACGGTTGAACGCGCACGACTGGTGGGCCGTGCGCAAGCGAGCGATTCGACCGGACAATACTACCGCGCCGATCTCTTGGGCCACGTTCCGCAAGGCTTTCGAACTCGAGTACCTTCCGTCCGCCGTTCGCCAAGCAAAAGAAAATGAATTCATGTCATTGAAGCAGGGGAGCAAGATGGTGCAACAGTACGCCGCAGAGTTCAACAAATTGTCCAAGTTTGCTGGTGCGTTTCTGCCAACCGAAGAGTGTCAGGTGCGACGATTCGAAGTGGGTCTGCGGAACTCTATTGGTGCGCATGTCGGCGTCCCGGAGTACAAGACCACGGGCGAGGCTCTGAATCACGCTCTCCGCCTTGAGAGCCTGCTTCCTTCCGGTGCTGAAGACGTTGTGCGCCACTCCAATCACAAACGTCCTAGCTATACGGAAGGCAACAATCATGCGTCAAAGCGTCCACACACTAGCGGCTACCAAGGCAAGAACCCGTTACCATGATGCAGGAATTGCCATCAGCTTGGGCATACCGAAGACCACTGCTTTGCCAAGGTAGAGCGCTATGCTTGTGGGCGGAGGGGTCACTATGCCCGAGACTGCCAGAATTCCCGACCGAATCGTGATGTCCCTCTCCAACAAAACCGTCAGGAGAATCGAGTGCAGGCGCCCCGACCTGCTCCGCCTGCCCAACCAAACCATCAAGACAGGCGTCCGAATGCACAAGGACGCGTCTACGCCTTGACTCGAGATGAAGCGCTTGCCTCAGACACGGTCGTGACAGGTATACTTAGTTTTAATAATGTGCCTGCTCGCGTACTATTTGATTCAGGTGCTTCGCATAGTTTTATAGCGGCGGACTTTGTCGCCGAGCACAAATTTCCGTTAGTATCATTAGACATCGACCTTAGCGTGAGCACACCTTCGGGCACACCAATACTCACTAATTCAGCCTGCACCGACGGGATTATCTGTATCGGCGGTCAAAAGATCGGTCTGGACGTGATGGTCCTAGACATGAATGACTTCGATATCATTCTGGGGATGGATTGGCTCGGGCCGTGCAACGCAACCATAGACTGTGCCAGGAAGACGGTCACTTTCCGCATACCAGGAGTGCCTGAATTCTGCTTTTCGTGTGGTGAGGCTTCGTCGACCTGCATGTTGATCTCGGCAATCTCTGCTCGGAGGATGCTGCATTCTGGGTGCCAAGGCTACTTGGCGTCCGTCCGAGACATGCGACAGGAGGGTACAAACGTAGGTCAGACCGACGTTGTGGCAGAATTCCCCGATGTGTTCCCGGACGAGCTACCCGGCATGCCTTCCGACCGAGAGATCGAGTTCAGCATCGATACATTCCCCGATACTCGACCGATTTCAAAGGCCCCGTACAGAATGGCCCCCGTCGAGCTGAAGGAGCTCAAGACCCAGTTACAAGAATTACTCAACAGGGGATTTATTCGGCCTAGTGTTTCACCGTGGGGAGCACCCGTATTGTTCGTGAAGAAAAAGGATGGGTCCATGCGTCTGTGCGTCGATTACCGAGAGTTGAACAAGGCCACCATCCGGAATAAGTATCCTTTGCCCCGCATAGACGACTTATTCGATCAACTACAAGGTGCCTCGGTATTTTCGAAGATTGATCTCCGTTCGGGCTATCATCAACTCAAGATCAAGTCGGACGACGTGCAAAAGTCAGCCTTTCGCACTCGGTACGGCCACTACGAGTTCCTGGTGATGCCATTCGACCTGACGAACGCCCCTGCCGCCTTCATGGACCTAATGAATCGGGTGTTTCGACCCTTCCTTGATAAATTTGTGGTAGTCTTTATTGACGACATTCTCGTCTACTCGAAAGATAGGACGCAGTATGCAGAACATCTGCGGACCGTGCCCCAGACACTTCGAGAAAACCAGCTGTATGCGAAGCAGAGTAAGTACGAATTTTGGCTCAGCAGCGTATCCTTCCTTGGTCAAATCATCTCGTCCGAAGGCATTACAGTCGATCCGAAGAAAGTGGAAGCCGTTGCTGATTGGAAGCGGCCTGCGTCGGCTAGTGAGATTCGAAGTTTTCTTGGTTTGGCGGGATACTATCGACGCTTCGTGAAAGATTTCGCGAAGATTGCATCGCCACTGACTCGCCTCACTCAAAAGGGAGTCGTGTATGAGTGGTCGGATGACTGTGAAACTTCATTCTAGGAGCTAAAATAGCGGCTGATTTTGGCACCTATACTCGCACTTCCGGATGGGCCAGAGGGTTTTCAGATATTCAGCGATGCTTCAGGCCCGGGCTTGGGATGTGTGCTCATGCAGCGGAACAAGGTGATATCATTCGCCTCCAAACAGTTGAAGCCGCACGAGAAGAACTATCCTACGCACGACTTGGAGTTAGCGGCGATTGTGTTCGCGTTGAAATTGTGGCGTCACTATCTATATGGCGTGGCGTGCACGATCTATACCGACCACAAGAGCCTCAAGTATCTCTTCACCCAGAAGGAACTGAACTTGCGACAGCGGCGCTGGCTCGAACTAATCAAGGACTATGACTTGACGATCGACTACACCCCGGGCAAGGGAAATGTGGTGGCGGACGTTCTGAGTCGGAAATACCTTGCCTCGCTATCCATCGACCGCAGACTACTACAAGATCTCGAAGAAATGGGCATCGATCTCCGGGTTCGATTCAGGGATATACGGTTGGCGCAGCTGCAGTTAGAGCCGAGTTTGCTGGAAAAGATCATGGCCGCTCAGAAGGATGATCCGTACCTGAAGAAAATGCGCGAGCGAATTTCAACAGGTAGTGTGACCGACTTTGCGGAAGACAAGACCGGCGCGCTGCGATTGAATGGCCGACTATGTGTTCCGGATGATTCTGAACTATGAAAGGAGATTATGTCGGAGGTGCATCACACAAAATATACCTTGCATCCAGGCAGTACCAAGATGTACAAGGACCTCCGCACGACTTTCTGGTGGCACGGGATGAAGAGAGATGTGGCGCTCTTCGTGTCACAATGCATGGCCTGTCAGCAGGTGAAAGCTGAGCATCAGCGACCGAGCGGGGAGATGCAGAACCTTGCCACTCCAGAGTAAAAATGGGATCATGTCACGATGGACTTTATTGTTGGCCTGCCGAAGACACCACGGGGGAGCGACGCCATCTGGGCCATCATCGATCGATTAACCAAGTCGGCGCACTTCATTGCTATTAAAGTTACTTGGAGCGTTGATCGGCTGGCGCAGATTTATCTTGACGAGATCGTACGGCTGCACGGAGTTCCAGTATCCATCGTCTCTGATCGGGATTCACGGTTCATGTCGCGATTCTGGAGTAGCCTTCAGTCGGCGCTGGGTACCAAGTTGCTGTTCAGTTCAGCTTACCATCCACAGACCGACGGCCAAACGGAGCGCGTTAATCAGATTCTCGAAGACATGCTACGGCTCTACGCAATCGACTTCAAATCAAGCTGGAACGTCCACTTACCGTTGGCGGAATTTTCATATAACAATAGCTACCAGTCCAGCATCCAAATGGCACCGTATGAAGCCTTGTACGGTCGGAAGTGCAGATCGCCCATTTGCTGGGATGAAGTCGGGGAACGGCAGATACTCGGCCCGGAGCTGGCAGAACAGACGGTGCAGAAGGTCAAGCTAATTCGGGAAAGACTAAAGATTGCACAGAGTCGACAGAAGAGCTATGCCGACACCCATCGAAGACCGCTTGAGTTCTGTGTAGGCGATCACGTGTTCCTGAAGGTGTCGCCCATGCGTGGAGTTACTCGGTTCGGCGTGAAGGGGAAGCTGAGTCCGAGATTCGTTAGGCCGTTCGAAATACTCGAGCGGGTCGCCCCCGTAGCCTATAAGATTGCCCTACCACCGGCGCTTGAAGGTGTACACAATGTCTTCCACGTCTCCCAACTGCGAAAGTACGTGCACGACCCTAGCCACGTGGTGGATTTTGGCCAGCTACAGCTGAAGTCTGACTTATCCTACGTCGAAGCGCCAGTTCAAATTTTAGAACGCAAGGATAAGCTACTTTGAAATCGGGCGATCCCTCTCGTCCGCGTACTCTGGAGGAACCATGCGGCAGAGGAGTCGACATGGGAACTCGAATCAGAGATGAGGGAAAAGTTCCCTTCATTATTTTCATAGAGGTAGGTTCTATTCTTAAGTTTCGAGGATGAAACTTTTTCTTAGTTGGTTATGGTGTAGTGCCCCGTCCCTACATCGTGCCCCGTACTCTGTCCACGGGGTGCGCGAGAAAGGAACACTGTCGCTATCGATTCGGCCGGGACCGATAGGTCGGGATCGACCGAGTCGATCGAACGGGAACGGTTGAATTAAGATCCATTCCTCGTTATGGAATGTCTTCTTCGGAACCAAGTCCCATATTCAGCGGGTTGCGCCTCGAGGGTTGACTCTGCGGCTGAGTCGGGAGAGACCTCCCGTTGCTCTGCTTTTTACGCCGCTTGCGTTGGTTTTGGCTTTGTTTTCTGAATGCGTTTCGTGAATGTTTTCGATGGTTTTCATGGCTTGCATTTCGAACTCGCATTCCCTATCGAACTCTTTGAATAATGCAGTGTTCTAATCGGTTGCTTGTGCGATTTCAGGTAATCGCGTAGGCGACGTCTAGCACGACCAACAAGTTCGCTCGCCAAGGTAAACTCAAGGTGAGTGGCTGACCTTCTCTTCTCGACCCCCTTCTTAGGCAAAAATCGATAGTGTTGGTACGAGGAAAAAGATAAATGCAAAGGCACGAAAGGCACGAAATACAAAGGCACGAAAGGCACGAACACGGGAAAAAGAATTGAGTTTCCAAAGAGAATGGTAGGCTATGTCTTAATAACTAAAAAGAAAAAAAATGGTCTTTGCACGGTCATGGACAACTTGTCGACAAGGTAGAGTTTCCCCGAACGGCAACCCGGGGCCACGGGACCGTTGCGACCAAGAAAGGAAACAAATACAAAAGCTGTGCTGGGCACAACGTTAGGCGAGGACTTGCAGCGGGGCTCGCTACTCGCGCTGAAAGGGCCTCGTCTAATCAAAGAAAAAAGGAGTCCACAATGGCTCTGGGAGCCAGTGACCAACACACGAAGTATAGCACTTAATATGCAAAAGATAACAATTGAAAGGAAAGAACATGGTAAGTTTCATAAGGCGCGACGCGGTCCGCCGGGGTAAGTTTCAACGTAAAGTTCACTATGCTTGTCATTACTTGTTTGGAAATTCATTAGGATGGCTAGAAACATTCATACTCTAATGTCACATAAACTTCTCAACCAAATGAGAGCTTGGAATTTAAATAGCCACGCACCAGTACAAAGTGTAATGTACTGATCCTCGCTCTCCACGCAGGTACCCCGAACTACGAAGGGCGTGCCAACTAAAGCTCAAGGCGGCGTGCATTCTTTTGAAGCCTCGTCCGTGTGAAGGCTTGTTTCTGGATTTCCTTTTGAAGAAGACCCGCACATCAGTCCAAAGAAAAATGACGACTCGACTTCCCGCCATAGCAGGTGGAAATATGTATTGGTTTTTGCTTGTATAAAAGGGTGTAATGTATGGAACGACTATCTCATCGGCGTTCATTTTGTAAGTCGAAGTCATGTTGTAGCCCGCGCGGCAATGATTGTAAAAAGAAGTCTATGTAAAGTTCATATTATCAATGAAAAGTCTATTTCCAATTCAAATGTGTTATTCATTTTCTCTGCGTACTCTAATTTGATGTTATATTTCGGATAACCTTATAACTATGCCTTGTGCGCACGCAACTTAGGTTCGCACGGCATCACGCCCGGGGGACGACTATCGATTCGACGGAATCGAGGCATGACACCGGTTCTGGAAAAGCTGCTCAGCCAAACTTCTGCAGAAAAACAACAAAGAAGAAGTGTTTTAAATAGAAGTATTATCAGATGCGTATTAAACACTAACTAAAAACAAATCACAAGGCTTTTTACGCCAGTGCTTTAGCAAGGCTTTTACGCTAGTGATTCAGCAAGGCTTTTACGCCAGTGCTTCAGCAAGACTTTTATGCCTGTGATTCAGCAAGGCTTTTACGTCAGTGCTTCAGCAAGGCTTTTATGCCAGTGATTAAGCAAGGCTTTTACGCCAGTGATTCAGTAAGGTTTTTTACGCCAGTGCTTCAACAAGGCTTTTACGCCAGTGCTTCAGCCACTACGCCAAAAGATACATTTTTCGACAGACCAAAACTGTCGTAAATTACGATAAACGACAGTTTTGATCCGTTAGAACATCCGTCGTTAATAGCGCGTCCCAAAATATAAACGACAGTTATGGACTGTCGTTTCCTAGCTAAAAAAATGACAGTTATTATTTGTCAAATAAAAACAACAGACTAAACCTGTCAAATAATATGTGAATTGGCTAACCATCACCTTTTCCGTTTCAACCGTTAAAGTCTGTCGTTTTTCTGGAAGCAGAATTCAAAAAAAAAATCTCAATTAATCCATATCAAAGTCATATAAGCATGTTCATCATCTATATAAAACTAAAATACATCTAAAAATAGAATTTCATATAAACCACAACAATCATCAGCAATAAAAGAAACTTAATTAAAATTGTATTAAGTAATAAATGTATAGACTTTACATGACAATATTTTATCAAAATCAAAATAAAACCCAATGTTGCTAGCTTACAATTACTTAGTTCTTATGATGAACAAAAAATAGAGAAGGTTATTGATAGCTTACAATCTCAAGTGCAGTAGAACAAAATTTAAAACCTCACAAATTGAACTGAACATTTTGGCCAATAAATCATATTTCCAACCGTAATATCTTCAAACCTTCCCTCTCTCTCAAACAACATCTCATTGATGTCAAAAAATTTATCAACAAAAAAATTACAAGCTTAACAATAATAAAATTTTCAGTCAATTTGGCAAAGAAAATGTCAACCAGTAAGGGTGTAAAAGCATGTAAAATAATGTTTTTTATCTATCGCAAATAAATCAATCAACAATGATGACTACTACTTTATTCAATTTCAAAACTACTAAGAAACAATCCAGCTAATCTTTAAAATTATGCATAAATATATAAAATATTTTTTCTAAAATTTTAATTATTTTCTTTCGGATATAGATACTGCGAACCATTTATGTTTTGTTGAGATGTGAAGTGTACATATACATATCCTTCCTCTGTCTGCCTGCTCTAAAGCATTAACTAATCTGCATTCATGTATATCTAATATATACAAAATATATAGATGCAGCCAGAATCTTCACATTGAACCTTGGGATGATGCAAGTTATTGTAATTTATGTATAGTTTGGCATATGCCGTGACAAAACATGGACTTTGTTTCAGAGTTAGTTACTGCAACATATCTAAGAAACATAAAATGGAATTATTACAAACTAGGAGTTCAAGTAGCACATAAATTGTTGTGAGCTTAGGGTCCATAGATGTATAAGCAAATTCTTGTCCCTGCACCAAACAGTATTATGAACTTTGTCTCACAAAGTATCGATATAGACTTCAAAGTGACACAAAAATCTCACATACAGAACTTACATTTACTAGCTACATAAGGAAATTATTTAGAGTACCTCTAAAATGTCCAAACCTAACATAAAGATCAGTGCAAAAGTATTTGTTTGTGCTGGCATCTAGTTACCAAATTAGTTTCAAATGCCAAATTAAATCAAGGGTCTGTATCATTTCACATAATAGTTTACCTTTCCAGAATGCATAGCCAAGCATAGGTCTCGGAAGATCTGGACATTAGGCCTAGTCGGATACCTGAAACAAACATGACGAAACTCGATTTTACCTTTCAATCCTTCCATGGTCATCATGGAATTGTCCTCTCTGGGATCCATCTTAGACTCCCAGTCGATAATTGAGAACACAGAAGCTGCAGCAGATTTTGCCTTGCTAGAATCTGGTGCCAGGGTGCTTGATTGAGAAATTCCAATGGCAGCCATGACAAGGGCAGTAAATACCTGCGATACAGATCAAAACCAAGATTAGGTATCACCAACTCTTGTTCTCCATGTAGCTTCTAAGAAATAGAGCAACAAATACTTTCATGATACATAAATTTCCATTAGTAATGCAATCAGTAGTGTCCTCCTGTGAAGAAGTTTTTTTTTTTTTTAAAAAGAAGGTAAATAGTTAGATCGGAAAAGAGTGTCACTTACATAAACTAATCAAGACCCAGTGACCAGGCCAAGGTGAGTATCCTAAAGACTCAATACACCAATTTACATCCCCTAC
Source organism: Iris pallida (assembly GCA_029216955.1). Classification (NCBI taxonomy): domain Eukaryota; kingdom Viridiplantae; phylum Streptophyta; class Magnoliopsida; order Asparagales; family Iridaceae; genus Iris; species Iris pallida. The sequence goes on along the minus strand of JANAVB010028198.1, from coordinate 6,710,954 downwards.
ATCTGTAAATAAGTCTCCTACATGATGCACTTTAGTGATACGCGAACTTGAAGGTCGTATCGCTAGCATCTTCTTCATATTACCCTCCTTTCCTTGGTCGTTTTTAAGACTCCTCTTAGCTTCCCATAAAGGGTTAACCATAACAAACCGTCCTTTATACTTGTTGACAATGTTCTGAAGCGGAGTCAACTCCTCTGTCTCCAACTATATGGCTTTAGACTCCTCAGATAGGACAACCAGGTGTCCAAAGTCCCGGTTGTCATTGCCTGCTGGAAGAGCTCTTTCCAACAGTTATTTTTTTAATACAAGGATAACCTAAGTAGCTCTCATTCAAGAAGCATATCAAAATATGCCAATGTGTATATAGTATCTATTGTATCATATCAAGACTGAATAAATGCTCACGAAATGACTAATTTTGTCTAATCATTTCCTAGTAGCTTGTGAATAAAATGCATACTTATCCACCAAAACGAACTTCTAACCAGCAACAACATTGAAAGCAAAACACTAGTTTTTTTCTACCTTGGAATATGATGATAGCTTATAGGTATTAAGTACCTGCTCCAGTTATGAATGCTCCGTTGAAGGATGAATTGCATGTAGCAAGTGCGCCTTCCAAATTCGCATTACTCAGATTTGCCTACATTGGAAACCAACAAAGAAGAAATATCTAAAATCTGCAGGCATTAACTAATACAATTAGGTACCCGTTCATTTAACTATAGAGGCTCGACAATGCTGACATATCAGACTAATTGCATAAATCAACTTAGCCAGATATCATCTAAATTTGAATCTTATTTGATAACCATATAGGAAATCGCTCACCAACATTAGTAAACTAAAAGGTAAAAAATGATTTAAATGTGGAAATAAACAAATATGTGCATCATATAAGTTGAACAACTAGGTATTCAACGCAACCACTACAGCTGCAACAATACTCAATGAGTCAATATTGGTCACTAATGGACATTTATAGGCCAATTCTAAAATCTGGACCAAGAGTCATTATGGTCTTCCTGTAAGTCATAACAACTCATGGAAGCTTCTTGTACATCATTCAAGCCCAAAACAAATGCAAAAGCCTTCATCTGAAACACAACTATATTATGCAAAAAGAAAAAAGAAACGTCAAATAAAGAAAGATATAAAAAAATGCATAAAAGGAAGATCTTTGAAGTGATCCAAGAAGTAAAGGAAGCTTACACAAGAGAGAATACTATGTAAATTCAATACCGTAAAATTCCACACAAAAAGAGAAGCCAAACAACATATGTCAAGCCCAAATGAAAGTTACCTTATTAATTAGTCCATTGTCAATGACAGAATCGCTAATGCTCTTGTACAGCTCGAACAGTGCCTCAACTTCACTAATGCTGACTGTATAATAAGATAAATATCATAACCAAAATACAAAAATGTTTCAAAACACCAAGTTAATATCGAAGGCATACAACAAAACAACTTTTTTGATCAAAAATCTGACCCAACCCAATAGACATATTACAACTTCCCATAATTCCCTCTTTCCTCTCACTTCAAAGACATAATGAAACTTCTGATACGCGCGTAGTACAATATTATCTTAATAACTTAAGGAGATATTAATACCATGAGAAATGGAAGAAATTGACAAAAAAAAAAAATCATACACGTTAAGTTGTCTTCCAAATTCCCATAGTTACCTCTCTGCCACCTCTTTGATTGCTTGGTCTTCTAAGTATGGATTACTTGGGAACAAAGTAGCAGAATAGGAACAATTGATGATATAGAACAATTTCACTTACTAACGCCTTATTGTTGAAGATGCAAAGCATTCAAAACAAAAGTAACGATTGAATGCATATAACTAAGCATCTTAACCAGTAAGGGATGTATGCAGGTAAAAACTACATCATTGTGATACACTCAATGAAGCCCTATTTAGCACCAACTGTTGTTCCAATTGAGCAACAAATGTTAAGTCAGGCTACTTTGTACGTACACAAAGATTCATGAGATCTTGCTTGAGGTTCCTAAGTAGTCTATGCCAAACCATAGAATATGACCATCTCAAAATGGAAGAGGAAAGATATATACGCAAAATTCATGCTCATCACTATCAAGAAAAGCTATGCCCCCTCAGAATGGACTCCAATTATGGTGTGCACATCAGAAGACAGACTCAAATACTAGACAGAGAGTTTGATATAGAATCTTCCCTGTAATACTAAATTTTCCATCAACAACTTTGGCCAAGAAAGTAGTCTGCAACAACAGCCTAGAAGACTTAAATAACAAGAAGGATGATACCTAACTTACAAGCCACAAGGTTATGCTCATTCCACTGGACAATACTTCCTAAGCTGGGGGGGGGGGGGGGGGGGGGGCAAAACATATGATGAAATACTACCTAAGTGTGGAAGAGAAGTACACAAAATCAATTAAACATATGATGAAATATGCCATAAGGCAAAACACAAAATCAATTAAACCTTAAGTGTGCTGAAATTGGTAAATGCTAGAGACTGGAATTACATATGAGAAACAGTGTCCCTGACATGCATATAGACATAAAATGCCTCCTATTTTAGTGTAGGTTAGGGTTATTAAATACTATATTTTTTATTTTATTTTTTAGTGTAGGTTAGGGTTATTAAAGACTATATATATATATATATATATATATATATATATATATATATATATATATATATATATAATATATAGTTATAGTTATAGTCATGCTTTGTACAAAATGATAACTTTTCACTGAATTTCTTTTATAAAAGTTTATTTATAAGAACATAGAGGTAGTTATTCCTACATGTCGACTGGCCATATAGGCTTTATGGCATGACCTCTCATGTGCATAGTTAGGTCAACAGACGGATCATAAAAAGTTTGTATGTCAATGCCTCAACAAAACTAGACCACTTTTTCCCATCTGAATTATCAAAAGATCACAAGAAGCCCTGGCATACATTTTATACTCAGAACTTCAAACATGAGATTGCTGGATAATAAAGAGAGAAGAGGACAAAATGAGAACAACATACTGCATTCTCTTTACAAGTGCAGATGAGATCATAATGCCAAAAATTCTGGCACCATTAAATACAATGGACAACAATCTAATAATGCTCCCGTCCAACATGGATACAACAAGAGCACACAAGCTGTATCTTGATATTATGGCTCGTACTACTGTCAAACTAAAATGAGATCAAAATTGTAGATTAGCAAGGAAGTTAAGTGATTTCCTCGATTATGTCTATTTATTGGGAATTCAGGGATATGCTGCAAAAATGTTACAGGACAAATTTCAAATCCTGGTAGTGGTACCTATAAAAGTTGTAGCAAACATGAATTATGATTCCATTCACTCCAATAAAAAAAAGTCCCAGATAGAGGCTTGAGGATAATTAAAGGATAAGCATCAGTAGAAAATCTAGCTAAAAAATAATATACCTGTTCAGTGATGTCCAACCATCACTCGTTGATCTTTCACACATCTTTAAAATGAAAAAAAAATGGTAAGTAAAATGAGAGAGCAGCACTAGAGTGAAGCAACTTTTGATGTCAACAAAAAGGGTTCACATAAAATTCTATTTAGTGGTAAAGACAACATGGTTTCTGTAAACTGTCACATAATTGACATAATAATAAACTTTACCACATATGGCTTCTGCAAACTTGCATACAGTTGACATAAAACGATAATAATTGAATAATGAACACATTGGAACAGGACATTTGAACAGACTTGATCAGAAATGATCAAGAAAAACTAGATTAATGAACACATTGGAAACTGATAAACAAAATAAGAGTATTAATCAATAAAGTGAAGCCAAAAGAACATGTTAATTAACTAGGGCAGAAACATAAACATAAGAAGAGTTAGCAATAGGCTTGCAGCCCCAATCAAGATGTCTTGTAGAATCGAACTTCAAATATGAAATTGCTTGATTAGGAAGAGAAAAGAGGACATTAGCTCAAAAGTGATCACAAGAACATACTGAAAGAAAAGCTATTGATAAGTACCAATGTTTTTTCCTAGAGCATACACGGTCATGATGCCAAATATTTCACACCAACAATATGAATGAGCTCGAGTTGAGAATACCTTAAATTCCAGGAGTATCAATTACCACTGCTTAAGGAAAATCATAGGGAAGAGAGTGCATGTTTTTTTAGTTTCTTAGAATTTAGATGTATCTGAAGGAAAAGCTTGAACTTTTTGAAAGGCCTATAGACAAATCTAACCACGAGTTATGTAAGTGTGAAAAACATAAGAGCAATATGGTTTTTTGATAAAAAGATGGGCATTGGGCTCTTCTAATATATTGTATTGCATCCCTAACCATTAAAAATGATCAGGAAAAATAACAGAATGTACACCTCACTGGCTGCAGCTTTGAAGCGAACATAGATAATTGATGCTTCCACGCCTTCTGAAATAACACTTTTGCTTGAACCACTGCCTCGAATAGCAGATTGCACCTAAAAAGGGAACAACGAAATGCAATTTCTCGGTGAAGTCCTGAAAGAACTATCCCTCTTCCATGGTTCGTATCAAAACATGTAATAAATTACCTAGGAAGAAGCACCTTTTAGGACTGAAAACACGTGAGATCGAATCATACCCTATGCTCGAGAATGTACAAGAAAAAAATTACAACCACCTACTGGGGATCTTTGGATAGTCATGAAAATATAGTATTCAATCCTAAGAAATTAAAATAGATGTTGTTCGCAAAGTAATTACCAAATTAAGCTATAAGCAATCTAGCTTGGTGAAATTGATTAATGAAAACTAATAGATATTAGTTTATCTTTTTATATAAGTGCAAATAATGCCAACGAAGATTTCTCACCATTCTCTTCATGAGAAGAACAGTTTGTATCAGATGATAACACACAGTTATAGAGATGCATGCCTAGCTTCTCAAAGAATAATTAAAAACCTAATTTCAGCTAGTCCAACTGAAATATGCTTTCCGTGTAAAACATATGAGCCAGTAATTACACCAATCAGACAAGGATCGATAAAAACATTGCTACAACGAAGAAAAACATAACTTCAGTAAAGAAAAATGGACTACTTTGTGCCCAGTTCAAAATTGGCCTAATCTTTCTTGAAAATATAGGATCGCACATGTCTGACACTTGTTTTGGGATTGAAATTCTCATCCCACTTTATGGTTTAATTTCTGCATATCCCTTTTCGTAATACATCTTCTAAGAGAGGCATACAACTTATACGTTTTATAGTCTTGTACATAGTTTTAAAAGGCGAAAGGCGCACCAAGGCGCAAAGGTTCCTGGAGCCTGAGGCGCTAGGCGCAAGGCTCAAGGCACGCCTTTTAAAAGCTAGGCGCACTTTTTTCTTTATATGTAAAAAATATCTATATTTAAAAACTTAGCTACATAGAAGTCTAAATTTCTTGAAAATATCACTAATTATAGGCACAAAATTATGGCATACCTTAGGGGAACAGAGTCATAGAAAAAGGTCAAGCCCAAAATTAAAGTACCCAAATGAGAACCAGCTGGTATTAGGCTAAATATAACAAGAAAACTACAGTTTGGTATTGAAAAATAATGTTGTATACAAGAAAATGATGGAAATTCTGTCAAAATCATATATATATATATATATATATATATATATATATATATATATATATATATATATATATATATATATATGCTTCCCAGATCCTGCATCTAATAGTTTTACCATTCTAAGATACTAACAAATATTAATATATGGTTCTTAAAAAATGTCTAAACTGCAAACAGATACTACAATCAGAATCACCAAATTACCAATCTTATCAAGAAAAAATTATAGAGTGCAGAATATACTTAAGGCCTGCTTACATGAACTTCCCTATCCAAGAAACTTGACTAGGTGCTTTAAGCACCTTAGACTAGCTCTTCAACGGCTGCTAATTTATTGGAGAAGATAGGTGCTTGCTCGGAGTTATCTGTAACAGGCATCCATACTTCTAGTCCCAGGTTTGGTACATTGCTTTGCTTACTAGTATCAGGCGAGCACCATTCTATCACACATGAAACAAGCTTGATGCAAGTAATGTTGGTGATATAATGATATTGGAGATTGTTACAATCAGCACCATATAGCTCTATTATATGATTAAAAAAACTAAACTTCATAATAAGTTTTGCTTGCCAGCTCCCTAAAAAGTTGCCGACATCTTATTTATGTAAATTGGCGTCATAGGTTATTAACTATAGGAAAAATACTTATTAAAACTGAAATTAACCAATGAAAATCAGTCCTAAATGGTCATAGGTTATTAACTATAGAAGACAAAAGCCAACATTTAGTCCTAAATAGTATAAATGCCACAACTGTGAACCAATGAGTATCAGTCCCATTCTTATAAAACTGAAATTAACTTAACCGTCATGCGTGCCATTCTCAGTAATCTAACGCCAAATACAAAAAGAAAAAACCAAAATAGCATCAATATGAAAGAACACTATGCACTAGAAATATTCACTTGTGAGGATATCAAATTGAAGTAATCAACACTAAGAAGTTTTTGCTTCTACTCTCTACGTGAACAATCAACTGGTTTAGTGAAACAAAACGAAAAATACATTCAAAATTTGAGATACCACAACTTATGTAGTAGTCCTCCATGATATCATCTCTAATAATAAAAATACAACTCGATTTTTAAACAAGACTCAGTTTTGGGTGTATGAAAGGAAATCAAATCAATTAACTAAAAACAAGAAGAAAAAAAAATCTATGATCGAACTCTAATAAAATTCGAAAGGTCTTCGTTTTACATATAATAACTTAATCTAATGCTTTAATCAAAAATCAGATTGAGATGTTAAAATACATGTTAAAAAGATACAAGTAGAAAAAAAGTAATCACGTCCGCGAAGTTTTTGAGCAACAACAAAAGAATATTTAGCAATTCTTATTGAAACCAAAACCATGAAGCAAACTGATTTCTCTCATAAAATGGCCATATGGTACAAACATCTACACAAATAACCAAGCAGCAGGACAACATAGGAGCATATAAGATTATCCGCTTAAAGACTAAAACAAGTTTAACGGACCAGTAGCATTATTTAGTTTCGAATTATAGCAGTTGCCAATAAACATTAGCTTTAACAAAAATGAAACTTTATTGGGTAAAAAAGGACATTGTTAATATAATTTTTAGTAAACAAATAGCATTATTCTTCGGTTTCGAACAAAACCTTCTCCAAGTAATTGCAGAGAGATTTCTCAAAAGCACTGAAAGAGATAAATGAAATGAAATATTAGTCTTATGTCAAAAAGGCTTTTGATTTGACCAAAACTTGAAGGTGAAAAAAAAGCTCAGGAACATACAAATATGGCAAAATAGGAGGTCCTGATGAGAATTTATACTAGTTGGTTGTTCGATTTTGGAGGAAAAGCATAATATGTAGACAAACCAAGGAAAAAAAAGCGTACAATTAAAGACAACAAACACACAAAGCTCATTAGAATGATAATTCATGATGTCAAAATCACCTTAAACAATTTTATCTCCATAACATCATGAGGGAACGTGTTCACCATACTAACTTTCAAAACTTTAGCACAATTCCCCAATTTTAACTCATTTGACCCCTTTTTCTGTAGAGATTAAACCCTAGAAAATAAACTGGTCCAAATCCAAAAAAAATGGTGAATGATTTCAAATCTGAACCCTAGAAAATAAACAAGATCAAATCCTACGAAGTGATCCCTAGAAAATAAACAAGAGGTTCTCCTATCACCTCCATCCACCATATCAGCATTAAGCGGGGCGGGGGAGGGTGTGAAGGAGATCCGAACGACTGCGGTTTCATCAACGGGTGCGAAGGAGATCCGAACAGAGGAGTTTTGAGAGAATAATAAAAGAGAGGATTACCTAATAATAGGGTTCCAGCAACTGTTCCGGCACGGGGAGTGGCGGTTCCAGAGCGGGTGCGGCAGTTCCAGCACCTGTGCGGTGGTAGAGATGATTTTAAGGAGAATAGAAATGGAGAAGAAAATAGAAAAGTTTTGAGATGAAGACTTTTGGGAAAAGGTTTAAGTGGAATTTTTTTTCGAGGAAGGGAGGTGTTCGCGGATTTTGGAAAAAACTAGAGCAATTTTTTTTAATGAAATACGATGGAGTCAAATTTTTAACATAGTTTTTGTGTTAAACAACAGTTTTTATCCGTCAAATTTAAATTTATTATTTTTGTGAAATAGGTTCGATGTTAAACAACGGTTTTAATCCGTTGAAAATGTAACAACATTTGTAGTACGTCGTTGTTGGACTACTCTAACTGTCGCAAATCGTCTATTTTGGTGTAGTAGTTTTTTATGCTCGTCAAGAATTTACGCTCATGAATAGCTGTTTTCAACAAAAAATTCGAAGACAGATATTTGTTTACGATCGGACTTACCACTTAATTTGAATGGTTTGGCTCTAATAGTGGTTGAATCCATGTCTAAAGACTGGGCGTACAAAAGAACGCCGTGGGAAAGCTCCGCCATTGTCATTTGTTGAAGAACAATATCGCAGAAAGTTATCTCCAGAGGAATGAGTACGAGAATATATGAAACATTCTCGGCTATTTATAAAGACTGAAGAAACTGTTGGGATGAGTCTATTTCGGAAGAAGATCCTATTTAAAGGCTCTCGTAATCACAAGACAGATGCCACATGTTGGTTTGTTTCTTGGGAATTAACAAACCATAGAAACAGTCAAAAGAAGTGCATAAACAAGTGCGCATCAATAGATGAGGTTAGCAGCAAAATTTTATTTATAAAGGGAGAAGTGGATCCCTACAAATTAAAGATTCGCGATACATAAAAACATCATTATTTTTCTCCTTCGTTGGGCTGACGAAGGGAGACACCTAGTTCGTGCATATTGCGAATCCCGGAGTGGCACATCAGATTAAGAAACGCTTCGGCATCTCCTGGCCCTTCGTACGCAGTTGGGGGACCACCATCAATGCGATTAAAGACGGCAGGAGTTACTCCAAAACACTCTAAAAGGTTGCACGCCCGCTCGAAATCGAGCCTGGAGCTCGAAGCCTCTTTGTTAGTAATCTCGTTCTTCGGCGCCATAACAAAATGAGGATGAATGTCAAGAATAAAGAATTTGTCCTTACTTATACAAATCAAAGCAACTCTTCACATTCCTCGTTGGAAACTTCTCACTCGGGAAGATGAGGAGACATTCGAAAGTTTCGAGAAAGAAATTTATTGTGACGGTTAAGTGTTGACCGACATTATTTTTCTTGAAAATTACGCCGACTGTTGGATATCCCCGTTTTTACGCAGATGACGGTTGCGTATCCCGAATTTTACGCTGACTGATCAAATCTCAACTTTTACGCTTCTGTTCAAAGTGTTTCAAATTTTGGAGATATTTGAAAACTTTGAAGGGGGTCTTGTAGGAGCGTAAAAAGTGCTTCAAAGAAAGAGTCATCTCATTCATAAGTGATCTGCTTTACGCCTAGCAGAGCGGGTAATCTCTTTACGCTCAAGACTAGGCTAATCGCTTTACGCCTAAGCAGGCTGATCATTTTACGCTCGGGTCTACACCCATGGTTTTACACCAAGGACAGAGCAGCCACTTTTACGCTGGAAAATGTTGTCAAATCTCGCATTTAATGCAAACTCTGACATAGAGATATTAATGATGGCATATATCACAAAGGGATTTGTTTTTACACAGAGACCAATGTTGTCGTTTAGTGTGTGGATTGAGCTACTTTACGCTCACACTACGGCTTCTTTTACGCACGAAGATTATACGAGCCTTTACGCTCAACAATCGACGTGTGCGTAAAGTCTATTTGAGCTGCTTTTACGCTCAAGGTTATTTAATAACCACTTTACGCGGGAAGTCTATGTCAGGGCTATTTTACGCCAAATCTACTGCTTTATGCTCAGAGTACATTGGGACTATTTTTACGCCCTATTCTCCTCCACCAGTTTGGAACGTGGTTTGCTTACGTGGCTTTCACGCCATTCTTCTCGAAGAACGTGTGTACATGCATCATATTCTTACTGAAGTGATGGGACACACGTCAACATATGCAGAGGATGGCTTCGATCATGGGTGGCAGTTGTTAGCGTAAAGATGAAACTTTTGCTGAGTTTTTACGCACAAGAGCCCAAGTCTATAAATAGACTTATTTTTCTCATAACAGAGAGGAGAGAATACAGAGATCAGAACTTAGAGATTTTGATTCTCCGGAGCATTCTTCTTCAACCTTTCTTTCAGAACAGAGTGAAGTAAAGCAGGAAAGCATTCGGCCTCGCCATCAGTGCCCAAGTACGTCGATACCTTTCTGGTGACTTAGTTCTTCCAGTTGTTCTACTTCAAGCAGTGATCTTCATCATCATCATATGGTCCAAGGAATAAAGTGATCATTTACGAATCAGACTTCCATAGCAATACTTTCCCAGAATCAAATTTGTACTTCTTATATATTTTCTCGTTTTATTTTCAAAAGCTAATTTTTCCAAGGCATTTTGTTAAGTGAAACAGAAACAGAAATAGAGAACATGTAAGATAAAGCAGTAAGGCATCCCAAACGCTCAGTCAAAATATTCTTGATATCTGGTGTCACGACCCGCACCCGCTGTAAGGGCACGTGTGCGTAACAACGCCCAGCCCTCACCGTAAAAACGGCGTGGAACGCTGTAGGTTTACTACTCTAACAACAGTTTATATAATATCAAAACCTGTCGAGAATATGGTCAACTCCGAACGGAGGACAAGCAATGATAATATATGAGTACTCAATCACAACTCTAAGATGATAAAGTAAATACTGAAAGATAAAGACAACACGACAATAAAATATAACCTGTCAAGTCTAAACACAAAGAATATACAAGTCCAAGTCCAAAGTCTCTAATACAAGCCAAAATAATAACAGTCCCAAGAGTAACTGGAGACAAGGTCCAGTACAAAAACCTACACTATCTACAGGGTAGGCGGTATCTCGCCCTGCGGTAATGCACCCTGCTGATCTAGGGTATCTGTCTCTAAACCTACTACGTCCGGTGGGCCGTAGTAAGTGCAATAGTAGTCCTCCTCTGCATCTGTAAACATTTTCAACATATCCGGTCAGGATGGAATGAGTATATATCTCATAACAGATATCAAGATAGAATAAAAGCCATAAGACTTTAAATAGAGCATATACAATGAAATCATGGAGTGTACATATATGTATCATGGCATGGTAAGCTGTAGAGCTAGAGCTAGAACAAGAAAGTAGAACTGATCATGGTATGTATACAAATCAGGGTAAGCCATCTATCCAATGTGTGTGAGCAGTAGTTTCAGCTTATGACCGGCTTGGGCACCTGTAAAGAACTGGCCTGGCTAGTCATAAGTGCGGTATATGACTAAAACTGTTCGGGAATGCAAGATGGATTTGATCACAGGCATACGCTACTACTCCCCCATCCCCAACTGGTAGAATGGATCCAAACAGGACACGTCACTACACAGGATTCTATAAGAAGGGAGCAAGTCTTCTCTAGAATCAATGACCACATATTGCGCAAGAGCTAAAAGGGAGCTTGCACAATACATCCCAAGCTAACAAGGAGTAACATCTCTCGTCGAGATCCAGGAATACCAATCCGTGAGAACCATGTGTCAGGAACAAGTATATCACTACCAAAATAAGTCATATCAGCGACGTATTTAGCGACTCCAAGATAAAATGTCGCTAATTTTTGGGGGTTTAGCGACGTTTATCTAAAACATCGTTGTTTGTCGCCAACAGCGACTAATAGCGACGTCTAGCGGCTACAATTTGTTAAATGGGAATCTGCATCGCAAGTTCATCGGTACACGTCGCTGATATAGCGACGTGTAGCGACGCATTTTAAGAAGCATCGTTGTTTATTAAATATCAGCGACGTTTCACGACGGCCGAGAAGGACGTCGCTAAATGTTTCATATAGGCGGCGAGGGTTTCCTTTTCGATCATTCACAAATTTCCTTCCCCCCAATTTTTTGCGCCCCCCTCCTCCGCGACGCTCCTCCGGCGATTTCCCTACTCCGGCCTCCTCCTCCGCGGCGCTCCTCCGGCGATCTTCCTCCTCCTTCTCATCCTCCTTGTCCTTCCTCAGGTAGCTCCTCCTCAGGTAACTCTCCCCTGTCCCCGTTTCCCAGTTTCTCCTCGTCTTCTAGCTCTCTCTCGCTTCTAGTTCGTGTCCACGAGAGCGTGGACTCGCTGTGGGGGACACGAGACTCACAGTGGACTCGCTGTGGGGGACACGAGAGCGTGGACTCGCTTCTAGTTCGTGTGACACCTATTTTGTTGGTTTGGACATGTCGTGTCCCACTATGTGGACACGAGACTCACAGTGTGACACCTATATACTGATACTGGGAGTTTTTTAATTTAGGGTTCGAGCCCTATTTACTGATACTGGGAGTTTTTTGGGCATTTTCAGGATTTTGAAATGATGAATAAATTGACTAATAATTATTATCGAGCCCTATAAAATTTCAGCTATGTTACGAAGGATGGATACTAATCCTGTGAATGAGTTTTCTCCTAAGTATTCTTGATAGTTGAGTATGATTTAGCTCACTAACAATACTGAAATATGGAATGATTAGTGTAGGGTATGTTGGTCAGGTTTTGGCAGAGTTGGGATATGATAGTATGCATGTTACAATTAACAAGAAATGCTGTTGACACCAAATGTTGCACGACAGGTTACTTGAGTAACCTGGAATGTTTTACCTACTGAAACAAATGGTTTTGGCAAGGGTGTGTATAGGTTTGTCATCAGATGGTATGGGATTTTGCCTGCCAAGTTCTGAACAGCAGTCCAGACTGCCTGCTTAGTTGAAAGTCTTAATTAAACTTTCTGTTCAGTACCCTTTGACTAAATTAAGTTGACCTGAATACCATATTTTAAATCCTAAATCTAAGTCTGCTTTGTTCAATTCATGACAGGTTATCTTGTTAACAGTAAATGCCTTCCTTTTTAATATGTGTGAAACTCAGAGGTAGGATAAATCCAGTACAAATTAGGGACTGTCATGTTTAGGTAGTTGGTACCAGTATTTAAGACTAGTTTGATTTGTATAATTATCTGCCATTCGACTGGCGAGACAGAAATCTATGTACGATATTTGCTATAAGGAATTTGCATTAATCTACTGTACGACATCATGATCAGGACATAGTCCCTGCAGCCATTCGACTGGCGAGGCAGAAACTATGTAGCCGTAGATAAAGTTGACTGTCCTCCGACCCCCATCCCTCGGCAATGATGATACGACAACCTATCACTACATCTTTTAGTAATAGATAATGTCTTAGTATTACATTATGTGGGTTCATCTTGATTCTGTTACATCCTTCAGATACTAGATTCGATAAGAACATATACTACACCATATGTACAGAACATAGATGATTCAAACTAATGTATGCTAGAATGAATTTTGGGTTGTGTTCTGAGCCATTCGTCCCCACACTTGGCAATTATGCATGTAAAATATATCGTTGAAGAACATAAAACTTGTGGTCGTACAATCGTCACTTTCGTACGTCAGTTCATGTCGGTCTTCACTTTCTGCAGTAATTATCCTAAAATGGATATGAATTACTATCTGCAGAACCGTTTTTGGATATACAATCGTCATCCTGATGAATTATTATCTGTGTCAATCTTTGCAGAATTATCTTAAAATGGATATGAATTACTATCCGCGAAACCGTGTGTGGATGTACAATCATCATCCTGATGACATATGCGGTAAGCGGGATGAATTTATATAGGGTGTGCGATAGTTCCTGCAGTTTGCCAAGGCGTTCTCTCAGTACATGGACCGTACAAAAATTAAGTGTCCATGTATGAGATGTCGCAACTTAAAATATCATTCGGAAGTGGATGTGACATATCATTTGTATTCGAGGGGTTTTATGCCAAATTATTATCAGTGGACCGCACACGGAGAACTTATGCCTTTGGCGTCCGAGCCGGAGCCTTATGTGGAGCCTTATGTAGATGTCCACGAGCATGCTGATTACTGTAACGACCCGCTCCAGCCTAGCGGAACGCCGATTCAAACGACAAGTGCAACGACTCAAACGAGCCGTCGACCCGAAGAGTTGGCATCGACCTGATGAAGAATCGATGCAAGGCTTACATTGGCCCGTCAAGATGAATCCAGACTTAGATTTTCAAAGTAGCGCTCGGAGTATCGCTCGGCCGATGCGAACATCGCTAAGGTGGGTGGCTCCGATGAATCCGTCTTTGCTTAGCCTAGACACATAACAATACGGACACTAATACTAGAATCGCTAGGCGATAGTGTAATACCCCGGTCCCAAAATACGTAGGACTAGGAACGTAGACATGCCAACTGTATTCATACGAAGTATACTCCAATATATGGAAGCCTCGTATAAATACATAAGCTGTAAAATGCAGTAGAACCATAACTAATCTTATCCACACAAATAAATGAAATAAAGATATCATATAATGATAATGAATTGCCTTGATACAATATGTTGGACGGAGACAAATCTACTACCAACAAGTAAAGGAAAAATACATAAGAAAAGATATGAATTTGGCGAGCGAAGCGAAGACGATCCAAATGCAATCATCCTCGAAGAAATATCGATGAGCACGGCTAGAGCTAGAGCACCTGTGAAAGACCATAACACACACCAGGAAGATAACCAGGTCCTCAGAGGGACGTAACACGACAAATAATATTATGCCATATAAACTGAATAAATATTGCTCAAATAAATAAGTTAATTGAATTTATAACATGGTCCAATACACATCTATTGAACGAGCGTACCATCCTCCCAACCAAACAAGGACAGGAGATGGTAAACTAATTCACGGCGACGTATCTTTCCATGCTAAGAATCCAATATAGTATCCGGACCCCAACAAGGTTCAATACCTTCTCATCGAAGTAGTAGGTCACACCTACAACCAAACAAGGACAAGATGTGACGAACTAATCCACGATAAGTTATTGTTCCAAGCCACGGTCAGATACAAGTACCCAAACCAAAGGTACTCGTAACTAACAGATAAGGTAGCCTAACCGTTCTAAGTGAATGCAGTTTTAAGAACAGTGCATGGTCGCATGACTACCCGGTCAAGTCAAGAAAATACCAATGCAGTACCTCAGTAGCGAGTCACAACACCATATACTATTCCTCTGTACCGAGCGAGTCTATAGCATATAGTCTACCTATCGTTCCTCAGTAGCGAGCGAGTCTACGATAGATAGGGTGGTAGTCAACTTCCAATCATGTTCTTCCCGCCCAATGCTAACTCTATAACCGCTAAGTCAAACTAGCATGCAGCCTCTATTAGCGGTTATTCCTATCGTACGACTTGTACGTACTGGTGGCCAGCCAATCACGCACTTCCATATTCTACATGCGACACACAACTTCGTGGCACAACGTGTCAAGGCCATGAATGCAACACACAAAGGTGGTCCCTTAAATCTAGGTTTAATATGTAAAAATAATACATAGCAGAAAATATAAATGAAAAATAAGTTCTAACAGGTTATGCCATGTATCACAGTTTATTTTGCATAAATAAAATAAATAATGCATGAAATATGAGCTACAATAATTAAACAGCAAATGGCAAGGTGTCTTGCCTGGTAGTACGCCTGGTGTGCTGCGATGATCAAGGGGGTACGAACTACAACTTCGGTGCAACAACTATACATGGAGACCTCGGATGGTGGCACGGACAGTTTCATTGGGTCCAGAAGGGTCAACTTGGTTAGGGTGGACATAAGGTAGTCTCGAAATGGGCGAAGGAATAGGAATAATAGGACTGGTTACGAACAGGGGAAGATCAAAGAATTAATGGATAAATATTATATATACGAGTTTTTAGAAAATATTTATAATAATCGAAAACTAGTTTGAGTCTAAAAGAAATACTTAAAGTCAAAAATCGTTTTTGACAAAACACTAAGTTGTCAAAATTGAAATTATAGGCAGAAAACTATATTTTTATTGGTGAAACAATTTAGACAAATCTTTTGAAAATATTAGAAAATTCGTTTTATAATTTGAAAACTATATTTTCACGGATCAAAATATTTCTAAATGAACATTAATAATCTAGAAAAAAAAAAAATTTAAACCATATTTTGAAATATAAGCCAAAATATAGTATTTATATAACTATATACCTATATTTTACAAAATAATTTAAAAAGATTATTATACCCAATTACGCAAAAAAAAAATCAGTTATTTATAGAAATTAATAATAACATAATCTTAGTTACCAAAAGTATAATAATAATAATAATAGTTGAAGTAGTGAAATGAAAACACAGCAACTTTCTACAATAATACTAATGAAATTATTTACAACCATTATTCATACTAATAATATAAATAGTCTATACACAAATTATTATACAGTTATGCAAAATTTGTAACCCTAGATTTTAGAACTAACAATAATAATAATCATAATAATAATAATAATAATAATAATAATAATATTATTATTATTATTATAATGATGGTAATAATAATAATGATAATATCCAAAAGTATGCCCTCCACACAATAAAACAACAAGGCTACAGTATTCACACATTCAGAACAAAAAGAAGAAGAATAGAATAACATAAAAATACAAAAATATAAAAAAACAAAAAAAACCAAACAAACCACAGCTGTTCAAACCAACCACAGTTGTTCAAACCAACCACAAATGTTCTTCTCTTTCGAGAGAATAGTGTTAAAAAAAGAAAAAAATGAACTAATAGGAAAGAGAAGGTCAGGGAGCAGTGAGATAGGAGCGGGAAGAGCGAGAGAGGAGCGGACGGGCGGCGTGAGGTGGCGTAGGCGACGATGGGTCGCAGTAGCGGGCGGAGGAAAAGGAGAAAGGGGCGGACGAGTAGAGAGGAAGGCGGAGCTTGGGCAGCACGGATGGCGGTGGCGCCGCCGACCGGGGACTCGGGAGAGGAGGGAGTATGAGCGGGGGATGCGGTGCTCGGCCTCGGCGCACGCGGCGGAGGGCACGTTTGCCGGGACGGGTGCGGAAGGGTTTGTGCGGCGACGACATTGGGTGAGCGCCGCACGGCGACGGGGGCGGAGGTCAGGGTGACGGCGGCTAGGGAACAAGCGCGGGGTTAAAGGGAGCGAGGCGGAGAGGAGATAGCTGCGGCAGAGGAGGAGGGGGTTTGGTGGTCCGGCCGGAGGGAAGAAGTGTCACGACCCGCAACCAATATTTGGGCAGGTATCGTATACACACCCAGCCTATGCCGCAGAGTCGGCGGTAGAACGCTGTAACAATATGATGAACAACCACGCAATAAAGTATCACAAAAGGACAAGATAGTAATCCCAAAGTCCAACTCATCAACTAAGAGTAAAATAAATATGATCTCATAATGAATGAAACTAAACTCAAGGTAATCTCTGCTACAAGTCTCAAATCAACTCAAAAAATCCAATACAATGTCTCAGCACTAACTAAAATAAAACTAAGCAAACGCAGCAGGATCAGATGCTGCGTACTCCTCCTGATAGGCAAAATCTGTCTCAGCTAAATCCCCCATGTATGGGCCATACTGGTCAGGACACTCGACCTCCTCGCAATCACCTAAAAATTTGTTTGGTTACCCAGTCAGGATGGAACGAGTACAATTCATCGAATGCAGTTCCAATATATGAAAGTGACTATAAACAAAGGTTAGACATCAATTATGAGTTTTAAAAATAATAATAAAGACAAAAGTAAAGACAGTAAATTTGCAGAAAAATAGAGTAAACAATACCTTCCCGACAGTTTAGAAATACCTTAGATATGTGATCAGTCTGGGGTACTACACCGCGAGGTCTACGAGGTCTACTTGCATGAAAAGTAAACAATGTCTACGAGGTCTACTGCATGAATATAAACAATGTCTACGAGGTCTACTGCATGAATATAAACAATGTCTACGAGGTCTACTGCATGAATATAAACAATGTCTACGAGGTCTACTGCATAAAGTAAATGAGGTCTACGGTCGGATCATATATCTTTGGTATTCCTTGTTCCCGACTCAAGTTTTATAGTAAATAAAATTCACATAATCAATGACTAAACGATGAGATATAGTAAAGTTCAATATTAAAAACAGACAACAAACTGTACTCGCCTGGCGTCCCAAACTGCTGTAATATAGATCCCAAGCCAAGTCTGAGTCCAAATGACCTATTTAATAATTCAATAGAATTAATACACAACTGAGGATACAAGAGAAATTAACTATTTGATCATTAAGGCTTTTTAGTGTAATTCCCTCCAACCCAACACTTGATGCAACCAAGCTAAGGCATAAGGCCAAGGGCAGTGACTGGTGTGAGTCTTGAAGACTCATGAATCGATTTCTAACTGAATTGGTTAGAAATACCAGATTACCTAATAAAGCTCAAGGACAATGAAATTCTCTTAATAATACAAGTACTTAAATGGCTTGGTTGTGCATGTGTTTGAGTAATATGTTACTGTCTTGGAGAGGAGCCTTACTAATGGTTTGAGTCATGCTAATTTTTATACAGTGTCATCATTAGGAAGGCTCCTGGCTTGAGTCAGGTGATCCCTAGAGTTGATACTCAATGTACTGCTCAACTAGAGTTCTCCTGCCTGTTACCAGGTTGGTTCCAAGTGATAATGCCACAGTTGGTTTGGCACACCCTAGTGCCAACTCTGTTTCAGCACCTTGTTGTATCAATGCAAACTGTTATATCCTTCCTATGACATGATGTCTGAGTCATTGATTTGCCAAACTAGACTTGGATTAATGGTATACTGTGGTGCTAAAGAATTCAAATGAGGATTTTCTGAACCCTCTGAACCCATACCTGTCTATACCAAGGTTTCCAGTTTAGCTAACACAATGGTACCCTGGTGTGTAGCCTGAACAAAGTCCTGGCACTCGAGGCAAATTCCTAACTTGGCTATCAGGAATCCTTGATCCTCCATGCCAAATACCCCTTAGATTTGAGTCAACAGGATGGTGTATTACACATCTGTCAGTTCCCAAATTCAGGGTTGGGTTTGCTAACAACTGAGCCAAGGGTTCAACTCTAGTTCCTGAGGACATACCCATCCCTACTCCGTATCAAGCCTGACCTTGGCAGGGTTTTAAATAATATTGGTCAATCACCAATCTGGGCAGTATCTTATTATATCCTGATACAGGGGAGGATTGGACAGGGTTGGTCCCAGTACATACCCTGTTTCAGATAAGAAAATACCTGGATGGGGAGAAAACCCATCTACACTGCCCATTTGTTAGACTCAACCTCTGATGCAGGTATCAGAGCTGAGTCCCAAACTGCTCTATTACCTAGTTTATTTAGATCAATAGAAACCTGACCCCCCATGAGTAGCAGTTGACCTGTCTAATTACACAGAAGGTTTGGGAAAGATAAGGTGTTGCCCAGGTGTTTCCTGATATTGATATGGCCTCCTTGTTGGTTTCAAGAACTTCCTGATTATTGGTTTAATTGTATCTCATATCAACATTGCTCTAGTAACCAGTGGCATTGATTACCAACCAACTGATCGTGTAACCAGGATGATTCGAAGTACCCAGGTTGTCCTGGGAATCAGGACTTATATCCCCAGATTGATAGTTTGTTTCCTCTGGTCATTAAGTTGGGTCAAATACCTGTGTTTGTTCACTCCTGATACTCAATGGGTATCACAGGATATGCAAGGATGATTGATGGTACTCAAACAGTGGTTATTCTTCTACGTGATTTCAAGGAACCATTGTAGCCAAAACTCGCTCCTCATGTATTTCTTTAGGTTTGACAAAACTACTAGAAATCTGAGATTGCAACAATGCTCTATAATTAAAGGGGAAGACGCTTACCTCTGTTGACTCCTTTCTTGATGTACTTCAGAAATCGGGGCCTCTCTCTAGGGTTTGCCTTTCTCTCCCTTTGCTCGAATCAGGATCAGAAGATCCCAATGCCGTATGTATATAGGAGAGGAGGGAAGGGATAAGAGTTCAGTTGTTTAAAAAAAGAGTGGAGTTATCTCTGGGTTTAAATCCTTATTCAAAAAGGATTCCAACAGATTTGCTATGAGATTCGATCTCTGCTAAAGGTTTTTTTTTTTTGGGGGGGGGGTCGGTTTAACAGAGATTAGGAAGAATCCCATTTGGGTGCTAACACTAGGGCTCAACCAAGGTTATATGCTTTTGGTAGGGTCTAAAAAGTGATTTGGTTAACCATTGTGAAAGAGTTCACTTCATTATTACTCTGGTTCCAGAGTCTAGTAATCCACCGTTTGTTGATTTACTTAGAACTTAGACTGAGCCCCCCCTAACCTTTGGTTATTGCAAGGAGTGAAACTCATTAAAACGCTATGTGTACAAATACATATAGATGAAAATAACACTTATCTACATCATTATTAAATAGTAAAATAGGTAACTAAATAAACTTTCAACTTTACAAGGGTCCCTGCAATACATACTTGCAATAACCTTTCCTTCACTATGGCCATATGAACATTAATAATTAAGTCTTTTAAAAGTTCCCAAGCCACAAAAATGGAAATTTAACCAACTAATAAAATAATTAGATGGGGCTCACAAGTCTACCCCCCTTGGAAAAATTTCGTCCTCGAAATTTAGGATATGCAAGATGGAAAATATACCTCATGGCTCGAATAGGTAAGGATAGCGTTCCCGCATCTCATCCTCCCTCTCCCAGGTAGACTCGCCAGGGGAGTGGTGTCTCCATGCGACGGGAACCAAGGGAATCATTTGATTCTGCAGCACCTTCTCTCTGCGGTCCAGGATCTCCACGGGCTGCTCCTGGTAGCTGAGACTCGGTCCCACCTCGATCTCCGAATGGTCCAAGACATGACTGGGGTCCGCCACGTATCGTCGCAGCTGGGATACGTGGAACACGTTGTGCACTCCTTCCAGTACAGGCGGCAAGGCTAATCGGTATGCTACTGCACCAATTTTCTCGAGAATCTCAAACAGTCCAATGAAACGTGGACTGAGTTTGCCGCCTTTACCGAAACGGATAGTGCCACGTGTTGGAGAAATTTTCAAGAACACCAAGTCTCCGACCTACATACTCACAATGTTAACACGAAAACTCATAACTACACGAGCAATTAAATCTTAAATAAGTTCTATACCTCAAACTCTAACGGCCTGCGGTGACTGTCGGCCCAGTGTTTCTGTCTGTCCTGAGCCACGCGAAGCCGTTCTCTAATCATCTTGACCTTCTCCGCAGCATCTACCACCATCTCCGGTCCCAACAGTGCACGTTCTCCTACATCGTCCCAAGACAGCGGGGTACGACATCTCCGACCATACAATGCCTCAAAAGGGGACATTTCGATACTAGCTTGGTAGCTGTTGTTATAGGAGAACTCTACGAGATGAAGGTGGTCCTCCCATGAGCCGCCAAAATCTAGCATGCATGTCCACAGCATATCCTCGAGCGTCTGAATGGTACGCTCTGACTGTCCATCTGTCTGCGGATGATAAGCAGTGCTGAACCTGAGCGCTGTGCCCAAACTGGCCTGTAGGCTCCTCCAAAAATGAGAGGTGAACCGACTGTCACGGTCCGACACGATACTCACTGGAACCCCGTGTAGCCTGACTATCTGCTTCACATAAAGTTTCGCCAGCTTCTCCGTAGACAACCCCACTTTAAATGGAATAAAGTGGGCCGATTTGGTCAACCTGTCAACGATGACCCAAATCGCATCCTTTCCGCCCGATGACTGTGGAAGACCGGAAACGAAGTCCATAGTGATGTGTTCCCACTTCCACTCGGGTATCGGTAGCGGCTGCAACAAACCTCCTGGTCTCTGCCTCTCGGCTTTGACCTGCTGACATACGAGGCACCTAGAAACAAAGCGAGCTACTTCGCGTTTCATACCATACCACCATACGTGGTTGCCCAGATCTTTGTACATCTTATTGGCCCTCGGATGCAAAGAATACTGGGAGCGGTGTGCCTCTTGCATAACTTCTTCTCTAAGCTCTCCACTAGGTACACAAAGTCTCGTCCCATGCCTCAACGAACCATCCTCTGCAATAGAGAAATCATCCCGCGATCCAGCTCGTGCTTGTGCTATAATCTCCTTTAGTTGTTCATCCTGGTGCTGCGCCTCACGAATCATGTCCATCAATCATGACTGAATCTGCATGCCCATCATCTGCATCTCGGCTCCCGGAATGACGATCTTGATTCCCAACCTCTCCAAATATGCTAACAAGTGACGATCTCGGGTCAAGCACATTGCCACAGGATACCTGCTCAAAGCATCCGCCACAACGTTGGCTTTTTCCGGATGATACTGCAGTGATATGTCATAGTCACTCATCAGCTCAAGCCATCTGCGATGCCTCATGTTCAACTCCTTTTGCGTGAAGACGTACTTCAAGCTTTTGTGGTCAGTGAAGATTTCCACTCGCTCTCTGTACAAATAATGTCTCCACAGCTTCAAGGCGAAGATCACGGCTACCAACTTAAGATCGTGGGTGGGATAGTTCTTCTCGTGCGGTCTCAACTGTCGAGACGCATAAGCTATCACTCTCTTGTTCTGCTCTAGAACACAACCTAGTCCTTTGCCCGAGGCGTCACTATAAATGGTGAAGCCTCCCGATCCTGATGGTAAGGCTAAAATAGGGGCTGTCGTCAATCTCTTCTTCAACTCATCGAACGCAGCTTGGCAATCTTCCGTCCACACGAACTCCATATCCTTCCTTGTGAGCCTAGTAAACGGCTCTGCAATCCGGGCGAAGTCCTGCACGAACTTCCGATAATACCCTGCTAGCCCCAAGAAACTCTGTATCTCCGCAACTGTAGTCGGAGTAGACCACGCTTCCACTGCTGTCACCTTCTTCGGATCGACGGATATACCATCGCCCGTCACCACATGACCAAGAAACTCTACCTTGTCCAAGAAGAACTCACATTTCGAGAGCTTTCCATAGAGCTTCTCTCTCCTGAGTGTCTCTAGTACGATCCGCAGATGTTCCTCGTACTCCTCTGGTGTTTTCGAATAGATGAGTATGTCATCGATAAACACCACCACGAACTTGTCAAGGTATGGGTGGACTACCTTGTTCATCAAGTTCATAAAAACCGCCGGAGCATTCGTCAATCCGAACGGCATCACCATGAACTCGTACTGTCCATACTTGGTCCGGAAAGCAGTCTTCGGTATGTCCTCCTTCTTCACTTTCAACTAATGGTACCCCGACCTCAAATCTATCTTGGAGAATACCCGCGCGCCGCTCAATTGATCGAAGAGATCGTCTATCCTCGGCAGCGGATACTTGTTCTTGATAGTGTGGTTATTTAAGGTTCGGTAGTCGATTGACATTCGCACCGTACCATCCTTCTTCGGCACAAAAAGTACAGGAGAGCCCCATGGCGACGAACTCTCCCTGATGAACCCCTTCTCCAGCAACTCGTCTATCTGCTTCTTCAGTTCCTCAGCCTCCTTGTTGTTGATCCGATACACTGGTTGCGCTGTTGGCACTGCGCCGGGCACTAGATCAATAGCAAACTCGATGTCTCTGTCTGGCGGCAATCCTGGCAAGTCTTCGGGAAACACGTCCATGAACTCCGTGATGATGGGATGCGGGATCTCCTCTCCCTCGATCATAGCTCCGCAAATAGCTCCGTGCTGCTGCTCGACTGCTCCTCTCGTGAACTCAAATGCCAGTTCCTCCGGAGGACTGAATATAACACATCCTCGGTGGCAGTCTATACTGGCAAAATTCTTACTCAACCAATCCATACCGAGAACGATGTCGAAACTCGGTAGTGGCGTTATGAGCAAGTTGGCGCGCAACTCTCTTCCACCCAAAGTGATGTGTCACCTCATGCAAATGTCCTTGACTAGGATAATGCCTCCGCCTGTCATAATTTTGCAACTACCACACAAGTATACAGACGCTATACTATGCTTGAATACAAAAGCTACAGAGATAAAACTATGGGATGCACCGGAATCAAACAAAGCTACAGCAGAAATAGAATCAAGAAGTATGGAACCTGCTATCACGTCTGGTGTGGGCTCGGTGTAGCTCCCCTTCCCGGAATTTTCCTTTTAATATTTTATTTTTATTAATTTTATTTAAATGATGATTTTAGATTTTATAAGTATTTAATTATTAGCTTATTGAAATTCGTTATTATTACTATTTATTATTCATTGAGGTTAGTACTGTATAGTAATATTTTTATAATTAATGGTTATATTATTTTGTTAATAAAATATTAAATATATATATAATATTCCTGTATTTTATTTAGGTGAATTTTAGTATATAAGAATTAAGAAGGGGATTTCAATATCGATATTACTTAATATCCTATTGCTGGTAATTGTACCTACGGTATATACGTGTATATCAATATACGTTTATAAATTTACCCATATATACATAGTAATGTATTTACTTAAATTGTATTAAGGATATATATATATATATATATATATATATATATATATATATATATATATATATATATATATATATATATATATATATATAAAATATATATATATATATATATATATATATATATATATATATATATATATATATAAATATGGAAATATAGATAAAGATTATATGTGAGTATGAATAAATAGATATATTAAATAAATGTGTGCGTATATATATATATAAATATATATGTAATTGAGAGTGTAAATAGATAAAATATATAAAGGAAATATAGTTATTAATTATTTTGTGTATATAGTTAATTCGTATTCTAAATAGTTAAAGGGTTATTATTTATTAAGTGAGATATATATATGTACATATGTATTGGGTGTATGTATATACATATACCTATAATAGAGTAGATAATAAAAGGGAATCAATGATTTAAAGGGGGGAGCCCAGCTCAGCCAGAGCCAAGCCCGGCCAGCTCCAGGCCCGGCCCACTCCAGGCGAGCCCAACCCGCAAGCCTCCCCCTTGGGTTCGATTACAGTCCCCAGCCCGACCCGTATTTCCCCCAAACAAAGCCAAACAGAACCGATCTATTATATACAAAATGTATATATAGAGATATCGAGAGGGAGGGATTTCCTCACGAAACCCTAACTCTGACATCTCGAATCCGCGCTCGAAACTCACGACGCCTCCCCGACGACCCCAGCGCCGCCGTGGGCGGTGGAGCAGCGGCCAGTATTCGCACGCGCGTGCGGAAGAGCAGGAACGACAGCAGTACCGGGCTGTATCGAACCCACTTCGCGGTGATGCTTCGTCGCGTATGATCCGTCGTTTTGAGATCCGTCTTCTCAGGTACGACTACAACCTATACGACTGTAATTCCCTTCAGATAGTTCTTTTTACCTCGCCTTGTATGCAACGAAAATCGGTACCCAAAACTAGGAAAAATCCAGATTTTCTGGATATGGAAACTGCCCCGAGAACCAATGTTAGCGGTCGATTTTCGACTAAGATAACGCGAAACTAGGAAAACCATTTGAACATGATTCTAGACAACCTAACCAGCTTTCAAACCCTATTTCTAGATTATTTTATTAATCAGTACATGTTAAGAAAAATCGAGTTGAAAACTCGGAAAAACCTGTTTTAAAAACTTAGAAAATCACTCCACACGACGTCCGTCCCGCCATTCCGGGCGACGTGGTCGCTAACCGAAAGGATCGAAAGCTGCGTAACAGCTTCATGGTCGTGTGGCCTTTGACGGAATTCATATTGGTCGCGTGTGCGCGACGAATTCGACACGTATCCGTCGAAATCGCCCCGTATCCGTACAATGCAAATTCAGTCATAACTTTGTGCACGTTCATCAGATCGAGACGAAACTTGTGCCAGCAGAACCGTATCGTTTTTCTGGTCCTGCATACCAAGTTTGGTCCGATTCTGAGACCGTTGACAAAATCACCGTTTTGCGGGCCCCGCGGTCCCACTCAACGGGCGATTTTGTGCACGGCCCGCCGGAATCCAACTTGGGACATACGGTTGGGTTCGTGTCGGAAAACTGGATCCGTAGACATGTAGTTTGACGACTTTAGAGACCGTTGACTCTGGCATGCTTTTCGGTGCAAAGCGGGTCCAACGGCGGACATCGTTTTTGCCCGAAATTACCGTTTTGCCCCTGTGTCCAGAATTGGACTTAAGGACAGGCAATCCTAGCTAATTTGACTATTCTGAGAACGTTGGTACTGTTTATTTCAGCATCTGGAGACTTCTATATGTGTTTGCTTGATTGTGGCTCATCGTGTGGTACAGTATTGGTTTCTCCAGCTAAGGACCTCAGGCAAGTGCACTTTCTGATTGCTTTCCGATTCATAGTAGTCTTTTCATTTCATATCTATACATATATCTTGTTGCTTGTTGACACGCTGGTCACACGGAGTTGTCGGGAGGGGAAATATCTTAGTATACATGTGGACTACCCAGAAATATCCCATGAGTCTATTCTTGAACGATAGCAGCCGCACACGACACGTACGGTGAGCCGTATTTTACCCCCTAGCCGTCCACATGACGAAAGGATATTTCACACCACCTAGATAGATGTCTTTTATTAGTTTTTCCTTGTTTATTTCTCTATCGTGCTATGACATCATTTATCTCCAGTTTTTCTATTTCTCATATGCTATTTTCATGTCTTGTTAATTCTATTGTGTTTTGCACTGCCGTCGGTTTGTGTACTTGTTCCAATCCTGACTGGATAACCAACATTTTTCAGGTATTAGCCGCGATCACGTAGCATTGGGAAGACTTGGGTATGCTGAAGACAACCTAGAAATAGATAACATTTGTATTAATTTCATTAAATATAAAATTCTGTATTCTCTTTAATTGTAAATGTTGTAATAAATTTAGAATTGTGAATGAGCAGCAAATGTGACATTTTGAGCATTTATATTCATGCGGGCTTGACAGCGTTCTACCGCCGACTCTGCGGCGTAGGCTGGCTTGGACACGTCTCGTATCCGAAAACCGGGTACGGGTCGTGACAAGTTTTTGTGGTGGCCCATGCAGGTCCATCTTCGCAAAAGATTACGAACTCGTGATGGTACGTCAGTCGTACTATTGCGAGCCTGCGCCCAGGAAATGCTCATTCACAATTAGGATTAAAATAACTTAAGAGAATAACTAGGAACTAGGAGTCCCTTGTTCAAATTGACCATTGGGTAGTTAAGATTGCCTGTTAGGCCATACAATTTGAATACAAAGTTGTTAAACTTGGATTGCTTGCTAGATCTTTATAGGTACACTCTTACTTTGGATATGACAATGTGATTCAATGTAGATATACTATTCTCTCGGTATGTTAGACTTGCCTAGAATTAAGGCGTTAATTCTGATAAAATGTTTAATTTTCTTTTGCTTCATTAGATATAAATCTTATATCCTAAGTTAGAATTGCTTAGTTTTAAATTTTATTTTGCTGTAAGAAATTGGTTTGTAATTTATGATCCCGTTATTCATGTGTGAATCTCAAGTTAGTTTTGATTCAAGACTTTCCCTCAGCCATTTGAAATATATATGATATAAATGTTAGGATGTTCTTATTTTCCTTGTCTTTAGTTATTTCCTCCTCAAGCAATATATTAATTTAAGGATTGAGACTTGTAGACAGATATTTACACTTACTATCATAAGCCAATTGGTTTGAATCCTAGCAACTCCTTGAAGCCCTAGGAATATAGTTGGAATAGTTTAACGATTGCAATGGCCAGCCAGCAGCGCACTGGCGAGGCACAACCCACAGAATTAAAATCATCCCGAAGAACCATAGTCTATGGGACATTGCTGAGAGCTATGTTCACGATTAACCTCTTTTAGATCTTAGTTACCCTTATGCCAATATAGGATAGAGTACCTGGTAGCTTATCACATCTGAATCATAAAACCAAGAGTTTTGCCACAGCCAGCGTATATGAGCGAGGCCTGATTCTCGGTGAAATGATTTCAGACGTGATCACAAGGTTAGGATACTATAGAGGATAGAAAGATGCTGGTGTGACCCTAAGACCCAAAACCAATACTAGTGAAAGTTCTGTAAGTTGAGTAGCATGCCTCACAACCTGGCTTTTGTGATCCTTATGATCTATTAACGGGGTAATTGACTGACACCAATAGATTTGTCTAGAATATAGAATTGAGAACCCCGTAACCAAGTAGTCGACCAAGGCCTTACGAATAGTAGGAAGACTGTATAAGTAAGAACACCAGGTAAGGATTTTAATTCTCCCAAAACCAAACTACTTATTTTCTTCTTCCAAAAATCTCGCCTACTTAAATTTTTGACTACCTTGACCAATGCTGCTATTACAGTCCAGTTTTGCAAGCTTACTCTTTTATCGAGCTTGATTCAAGACATATGTTTATTGGGGACGCCCGCTAACATATTGTCTAATCAGAATCATTGTATTACGGTCTGATCAACCATGATGCAATTGGTTCGCTCTTCATCTAATTTTCTTAAGTGGATTGAGATATAGATGCCTCTAGGATCTCATCCGCGATTGCTTGACAATCCCTCTTGAATTATATATTCGCCTTTGAATCACGTAATTGAATTCATCGACATCTCTTGAACTCTTTATTGTTTTTGTCTTTTGCTGATTGGAAAGACGAAAACTCGTAATTAATAGATAGATACAGAGTATTCCCATGGCTATGATAGTTGTATATGCAAGTGTAGTTACCATCGGCCAGCCCTGTGATAGGAACCTTGCCACCATATCCTAGCCTCTAAGGTAGGTAGACTGTAAGCCTTCTAAAATTTTGGGATATACGAGGATTACCGATTGATTAGAATAACTTTTATTAGGACAATGATTAGTGCCCTTGGACTCCCACTTTTCATTTAGATCATTTTGTGTACCCGGCCGTGTCATTAATACTCGGAGCACGAGACCAGCTGTTACTGTAGCTCCCCTTCCCGAAAATCTTTGAAATATTTTTTATTTGATTTAAATGGTGACCATATTTGTATTTGTATCATGTATGCACCCATATCCGTCTGTATTTTTCGAACATAGGTGATTACATTGTACCTACTTGAAAATGTTTTTACCCGTTGTTCATAACTTATACTTACCTATATCTGTCTCCATATTTGTGCAGCATTGGACTAGTCATTGGTTAGCTAATATGATGTTGTATTAAATGAAGTTACGGGGATCCTTCCTTTCATATTAAATGAAGATACTATTTTCGTAGGAAAATTACTTATGTCCTTAAAATGGAAGTTGCTTAAGGTTGGCACATGATTTAGGAAAATTTTCCAAGGATATACATATTTCTTAGTTAACTAAGGTTTTATGAAATCTGGCAGCACATAAGAAGATATTACTATTACATCTTCTATACATGTCATCAAGTGGTGAGCTAGACTAGTGTGCAGAACATCTCATTTTTTCCAATCAGGCTGATGTGCCATATCATTTTTCACTTCCACTAGACAAATTCTTAAGACTAGCATCTAGTATCATTCTTGGTTTAGCCCCTTGTTAGGAATTATAGATGTGAATGATGTGTATATGGAAACTAATGGAGGATTTGATTTGATTTTATCTTTTATGATATGCAGTCTAACTACAAGTCCTTATAACACAGTATGGTAGGATTATTTGGTATAAATTACAAAACAAGCAAGTTGCACTACTTTGTTATAGATTTTTTCATTCTTATTCCGAATTAGATACTCAAAGGCATCAAGTTCAGATGAACCGTTGGATTTCGTTATATTTCTGATTCATCTTATCACACAAATATTAGTTTTTTTTAGTTTGAATTATAAGGCTGTAAAAAGCCAAATTAAGTCCAAGAATAAGGAAATAATAGGGAGGTGGGTTACTAGGATCCAAATTCGCCATTAGTCATATCCATTTCTTCCAAGTTACTCCATGATCAGTACAATTTAACATATGTAATCAAGTCTCATTGCAACATCTGTACAACAACTCTCATTGACATGGAGAGATAGCGGACACAAACAGAATTTATGATCATACAACATATAAGTAATTATTGACACGTGCATGGTATTACTCTTAAGACACGCTAATGTAATATAATGTCTTCACATGCACATCTTTGTTTGCACGCACATCCATTTAAAAGAATGCTATGATTGTTAGCGTTAGGATTGATTACATAGGCAGGTTGGGGATTTTTACCAACTGAAGCCCACAGGCCAGCCCGAGTAACACCAGCTGAAACCGAACTCCCCATCTCAGTTTCC
This sequence comes from Iris pallida, assembly GCA_029216955.1. Lineage (NCBI taxonomy): Eukaryota > Viridiplantae > Streptophyta > Magnoliopsida > Asparagales > Iridaceae > Iris > Iris pallida. The sequence continues at coordinate 6,680,658 of JANAVB010028198.1, read as the reverse complement.
AACCGAGAAGGCCACCCCAAACCTTCCAAAGCTCAGCTTTGAGCTAACCCGAGTATAACCAAACCAACCGCGGGTACAATAGAGCAGCAGTTACGAGCACACCGCTCTCCCCCAGCCCTTCCAATGGGCCGAGCCCAAGCTCAGTCGAGCAAGCTCCTGGGAACCGAGAAAGACCCGACCCTCTGATCGAACCCAAACAAAAAAAATATATATATATACGTAGAGAACGGGAGGAGATGGAGAACCATCAAACGTCGAAACCCTAATCCCTCACCTAAATGTGACGCCGCGCCACCCTAGACGCACGCGCGCCGCCAGGAGCCACCATGGGCGGCCGTCGGCCGGCGACAAGGCTGCTCGCGCGGACGGAACAACAACACCAGCACAGCAGCGGCCGACCCCCACTTTGCAGGTAAAACTCTCACACCTCGCTCGATCATTCGTGATTTCGTTTTCACGTATACGAAGCCAACCTGACCCTCTTGAAATTCCCACACTCAGTTCTGAGGTGAATCGACCCATCGATTCCAAAAATCAATGGCAACATCAAGGAAAAACTTGGTTGCAAAACAGAACATTCATGACAGTCCAACCCCTTTTGGAAGGCGATTTACAGCCAATCCAGCGACCGAATTGGAAAACCATTTGAATAGATTTAAAGACAACATATAGGAGGTCGAAACCTATTTTGTATTTTTGAAATTCATTGATTATCCATGATGAAATCAATCTCCAAAAATTAGGAAAAACTTGTTAAAACTGTTTTCGAAAACATAGAAAAACCATCCACGCGACGTCCGTCCCGCCATTCCGGGCGACGTGGTCGCGCATCGAAGGCATCGAAAGCTGCGTAACAGCTTCGTGGTCGTGTGTGCTTTGACGGAATTCAAATTGGTCGCGTGTACGCGACGAATTCGACGCGTATCCGTCGAAATCGCCCCGTATCCGCCTAATGCAAATTCAGTCATAACTTTGTGCACGCTCGTCAGATCGAGACGAAACTTGCGCCAACAGGACCGTATCATTTTTCTGGTCCTGTATGCCAAGTTTGGTTCGATTCTGAGACCATTGACAAAATCACCGTTTTGCGGGCCCCACGGTTCTACTCAACGGGCGATTTTGTGCACGGTCCGCCGGAATCCAACTTTGGACATACAGTTGGGTTCGTATCGAAAAACTGGATCCATAGACATATAGTTTGACGACTTTAGAGACCATTGACCCTGACATGCTTTTCGGTGCAAAGCGGGTCCAACGGCGGACATCGTTTTTGTCCGAAATTACCGTTTTGCCCCTGTGTCCAGAATTGGACTTAAGGACAGGCAATCCTAGCTGATTTGACTATTCTGAGACTGTTGGCGATATTTATTTCAGCTTTCGGAGACAGTGGTGATGACTTGGACTTTCTGATTTGTGATTGGCGATACATTGTTGGTTCTGTGTGCACCCTCCAGGCAAGTATACCTTGCCAACTTGTACAGTATCATTTATATGCATGTTCATCATCTCACTGTGGCTCTTTTCCTTACATGCGTGATTGTTTTACTCCATGTCTTGTATACTCGTCATGTTTTACTTTACATGTTTCTAGTTGCTTGTACATTCTCGTTCCTTTCTGTTATGATAATTCTATCGGTTACACTGTGTTAGTTTCATACATATTGCTTGATAGAGTCGTCTAGTCCCACACCACGATTTTCTCGACTTGATTGTAACTTGACTTGACTTGACATGACTTGAGTGGGACTTGACTTTGACATTCTATAGATTATGAGTACTTACCTTGACTATGGTCTATAGGATTTTATACTAGGATTGGCTACGTCTTGGTTGTGTGTACTTGCCTTGACAGCGATTGAGATGCTATAGATTGTGAGTACTTGCCTTGACTGCAGTTTATAGACAGCCACTTCTAGTATGGCATGCCAGTGTCTTAGGATCCTCGTGTTTAGATCTTGTGTCCTGGTTCATTTTGTCTCGTTGGATGTCCTTGATTGTTTCTTGCTCCTTTTTACTGTTACATGTTGGCTTGTATATTATGTATCTTGCTAGTCCTCTGAGGACCTGATGATCTCTTCAGGTTTAGCGACTGCATGGAGTTAGTTAGCAGAGCAGGATGGTAGAGGATTGCGATGTTTGATACAGGTATTGCTTGTGATATTCTTTACTATCTTTCGTGCTTTATTTTCAGTACCATGATATACTCTGCTTATTTATAGACTCATATCATTCTTAGAGTCTAATCGGACAATATGCTAATGGGCTGCAGACCATGACCCATAATTGTTCATTCTCGTTTTATATGATTTCTGTGGATTGAGATACAGTTTTACCCATGACCTTGACAGCGTATACGTACTCGAGTCGGGCTGGAGTCCGCTCGATACGTAGCTGGCTTGCTCACGAGCTCGCGTCCGAAAACCGGGTGCGGGTCGTGACAGTTACCTTCCCACAAACTTCATATGCAAGATCTAGACGGGTCCACCTTCATCTAGATATATCATGTCCCACTCAAATTCGTCCCCTTGTACTCTATTTTTATGGTACAATTTTCAGGTTAAGAGGACTAGCTACAACCCTTACCATGGTACCGGTATACTTTCCAACCTCAATTAGAGACTCAACCTCGACTCGATTCATCCGACCCAATATACGGTTGTGACCTACTCGAATCCCACTACACGCCTGCCACTAGTGCGTCACTCAATTGTGTCTTCTTGTGCTACTTAAACACAAAAATCACCGAAGGCGCACTTTGGATTTTAGGAACTTAGCTAACCAATCTGACTGGCAACTAGCTCAACCCTCGGGTAGAAACCTATTCAAGGATGCCCAAATCTAGTAAGAGTAGTTTATCATTGAGATTTTGGCTAGTCCAGATAGAATAAAACCCAATGTCCATCCAATCACCGACTAATGTCCAAATAGAGAACCCAGTAATATCACAATCTTGAATTCTCAAATTCTATTCTATTTTGGAACCTTGTTTAGGATTTCGAGAACAGAATTTTCGTATTGCATGAATTGCAAGCCCCTATAAGAAACGAAGATTTATTCGACGTAGCAAGTGACTGAACTATAGTAGCCCAATCTAGCAAACAAGTCAGTGGTTCGTAAACGCCCTTTTTAGATGTACCGTCGAAAACTCCCTACCGCTCTCGAAACTTCATAAAAAGTTTTGAGCATTCCTCCTTACCCTTCTGTCCCTTATTTCGGAGCGACAAAGGCCATCCTTATTATAATTTAACAACATTCTTAGCGGCTTGTGTAAATTGCTTGTTAAATTTTTAGGTTGCATGATAGATACGAAAGGGTTTTCGAAACCAGATGCCTAGATAATTATTGGTAGGATTGTTAGCAACTAGCTAGAAGATTATGAGATTTTAATTAAGGAGTAGTGTGACCAAAGGTGGGTAGAAACCCCGGAGACTATACGGCTAAGAGAAGAATACGAACTATTTGGAGGAATTAGTCGAGAGGACTAAAGGAATAGTAGAATTATTTATTTTATAATTATTATTCTTAAAGTTTAGGCATGATTATGAGTTAGAATTTCGAGGACGAAATTATTTTTAAGGTGGGTAGATTTGTAGCTCCCCTTCCCGGAATTTTCCTTTTAATATTTTATTTTTATTAATTTTATTTAAATGATGATTTTAGATTTTATAAGTATTTAATTATTAGCTTATTGAAATTCGTTATTATTACTATTTATTATTCATTGAGGTTAGTACTGTATAGTAATATTTTTATAATTAATGGTTATATTATTTTGTTAATAAAATATTAAATATATATATAATATTCCTGTATTTTATTTAGGTGAATTTTAGTATATAAGAATTAAGAAGGGGATTTCAATATCGATATTACTTAATATCCTATTGCTGGTAATTGTACCTACGGTATATACGTGTATATCAATATACGTTTATAAATTTACCCATATATACATAGTAATGTATTTACTTAAATTGTATTAAGGATATATATATATATATATATATATATATATATATATATATATATATATATATATATATATATATATATATATATATATATATATATATATATGGAAATATAGATAAAGATTATATGTGAGTATGAATAAATAGATATATTAAATAAATGTGTGCGTATATATATGTAATTGAGAGTGTAAATAGATAAAATATATAAAGGAAATATAGTTATTAATTATTTTGTGTATATAGTTAATTCGTATTCTAAATAGTTAAAGGGTTATTATTTATTAAGTGAGATATATATATGTACATATGTATTGGGTGTATGTATATACATATACCTATAATAGAGTAGATAATAAAAGGGAATCAATGATTTAAAGGGGGGAGCCCAGCTCAGCCAGAGCCAAGCCCGGCCAGCTCCAGGCCCGGCCCACTCCAGGCGAGCCCAACCCGCAAGCCTCCCCCTTGGGTTCGATTACAGTCCCCAGCCCGACCCGTATTTCCCCCAAACAAAGCCAAACAGAACCGATCTATTATATACAAAATGTATATATAGAGATATCGAGAGGGAGGGATTTCCTCACGAAACCCTAACTCTGACATCTCGAATCCGCGCTCGAAACTCACGGCGCCTCCCCGACGACCCCAGCGCCGCCGTAGGCGGCGGAGCAGCGGCCAGTATTCGCACGCGCGCGCGGAAGAGCAGGAACGACAGCAGTACCGGGCTGTATCGAACCCACTTCGCGGTGATGCTTCGTCGCGTATGATCCGTCGTTTTGAGATCCGTCTTCTCAGGTACGACTACAACCTATACGACTGTAATTCCCTTCAGATAGTTCTTTTTACCTCGCCTTGTACGCAACGAAAATCGGAACCCAAAACTAGGAAAAATCCAGATTTTCTGGATATGGAAACTGCCCCGAGAACCAATGTTAGCGGTCGATTTTCGACTAAGATAACGCGAAACTAGGAAAACCATTTAAACATGATTCTAGACAACCTAACCAGCTTTCAAACCCTATTTCTAGATTATTTTATTAATCAGTACATGTTAAGAAAAATCGAGTTGAAAACTCGGAAAAACCTGTTTTAAAAACTTAGAAAATCACTCCACACGACGTCCGTCCCGCCATTCCGGGCGACGTGATCGTGAACCGAAAGGATCGAAAGCTGCGTAACAGCTTCGTGGTTGTGTGGGCTTTGACGGAATTCAAATTGGTCGCGTGTGCGCGACGAATTCGACACGTATCCGTCGAAATCGCCCCGTATCCGTACAATGCAAATTCAGTCATAACTTTGTGCACGTTCATCAGATCGAGACGAAACTTGCGCCAGCAGAACCGTATCATTTTTTTGGTCCTGCATGCCAAGTTTGGTCCGATTCTGAGACCGTTGACAAATCACCGTTTTGCGGGCCCCGCGGTCCCACTCAACGGGCGATTTTGTGCACGGCCCGCCGGAATCCAACTTGGGACATACGGTTGGGTTCGTGTCGGAAAACTGGATCCGTAGACATGTAGTTTGACGACTTTAGAGACCGTTGACTCTGGCACGCTTTTCGGGGCAAAGCGGGTCCAACGGCGGACATCGTTTTTGCCCGAAATTACCGTTTTGCCTCTGTGTCCAGAATTGGACTTAAGGACAGGCAATCCTAGCTAATTTGACTATTCTGAGAACGTTGGTACTGTTTATTTCAGCATCCGGAGACTTCTATATGTGTTTGCTTGATTGTGGCTCATCGTGTGGTACAGTATTGGTTTCTCCAGCTAAGGACCTCAGGCAAGTGCACTTTCTGATTGCTTTCCGATTCATAGTAGTCTTTTCATTTCATGTCTATACATATATCTTGTAGCTTCTTGAAACGCTGGTCACACGGAGTTGTCGGGAGGGGAAATATCTTAGTATACATGTGGACTACCCAGAAATATCCCATGAGTCTATTCTTGAACGATAGCAGCCGCACACGACACGTGCGGTGAGCCGTATTTTACCCCCTAGCCGTCCACATGGCGAAAGGATATTTCACACCACCTAGATAGATGTCTTTTATTAGTTTTTCCTTGTTTATTTCTCTATCGTGCTATGACATCATTTATCTCCAGTTTTTCTATTTCTCATATGCTATTTTCATGTCTTGTTAATTCTATTGTGTTTTGCACTGCCGTCGGTTTGTGTAATTGTTCCAATCCTGACTGGATAACCAACATTTTTCAGGTATTAGCCGCGATCACGTAGCATCGGGAAGACTTGGGTATGCTGAAGACAACCTAGAAATAGATAACATTTGTATTAATTTCATTAAATGTAAAATTCTGTACTCTCTTTAATTGTAAATGTTGTAATAAATTTAGAATTGTGAATGAGCAGCAAATGTGACATTTTGAGCATTTATATTCATGCGGGCTTGACAGCGTTCTACCGCCGACTCTGCGGCGTAGGCTGGCTTGGACACGTCTCGTATCCGAAAACCGGGTGCGGGTCGTGACACTCGGGCTCCTCAACGGCCATAGCAAAAACTCGGCCCTGCTGGGGTGCGCCTCTCTGCTGGTGCTGAGCGAACCGCTGCTGCTGAGTGGGAAGTGGGGGACCTCGTGGCTGAGGTGCTGCTGGTCCTCTCTGTGTGGGTGCCCTCTCGCGTCCTATCCGATTAGGGACCAGTAAGCAATCTTTCAGCTGATGCGATGGAGATCCACAATATAAATACGATCCAAGTCTTGCTCTGCAATCGTCCCAAACGTGTCTGTTCTTCCCACAATGTGTGCAGTGCGGAACCTGCTGCTGTCTCTGCGGCTGCTGAGTCTGGGCTCGGGCTGGGACCCGGTTCTGCTGGTGTGTTGGAGTTTTACTGGCAGGCTGGAATTGCTGCTGGTGATGGTGCTGAAAGGTCTTCGGCTGGAACTGGGGACGCTTCGCCGGGACTGATTGGTTGTTGTTTCCTCCGAAAATCTCTCGACTCCTCTTCGGTCTGTAATTTAGTTCTTCTTCCACTGCTTGTGCGACCTTCAGAATCTCCTCGTAGGTAGTAGCTCGGCTGGTGGTGATGGCTAAGCGAATTTTGTGTGACAGTCCCTTCCTGAACCGCCGTGCTTTGTCTTCTGGGGTGCTGATCAAGTTCTCCGCAAAGCGACTGAGACGCAAAAACTCCGAGGTATACTAGTCAACGGTGAGGTTGCCTTGCTCCAGATGCTCAAACTGGGTCACTAACGCCTCTCGTGCTACATATGGATAGAACTTCCTCTTGAATAACCGCTTGAACTCCTCCCAAGTTATGTTTGGAGCAGAAAAGCGGGGCTCGCCTTGATACCATGTCCGTGCGATATTAAAAAGTTGTCCACTGACTGACTCCACCTTCAGATCTTCCGGGACTCGGGCCATCTTCAGGTACCTCTCCATGCTCTCTAGCCATTCGTCAGCATAGACGACCCCCCCTGTCCCATAGAACGGCATGGGCTTAAAGTCCATGAAGTGTTTGGGATTCCCCGGTTGCTGTCGGGGAGCATCCCTCTGCTGGAGAACCTCTCGCAAAGTATCGCGAATGATGTTGGCCTGCTGTTGCATAAGTCCCAGCATGGTAATGTTGTCCAGGGCTGGTGGCGGGGGTAGTGCAGGGGTCGGGTACATCGCTGGCGCAGAATGCATAGCAGGTGCTGGGTACATCGCTGGAGTTGGGTGTCTGGCAGGTGCTGGATACATGTAGGGTGTCTACTGCATTATAGGTGTGGAGTACATGGCTGGTGGTGGATACGCTGCTGGTGCCGGCTGAGGAATGGGTGCTGGTGCTGGCGTCTGCGGAGGAAACTATGGCGGAGGTGGAATGTCATCCCTGCGGAACCTCGAGTACTGTGGAGGTGCCGGTACGCCCTGGTGAGTAAGCTGACCGCCCTGAGTCGGAGGAGTCTCATAGGTAAAAAATCCGCCAGCTACCGGTGGCGTGTTCAGTGCCGCATTGTTCATGTCCTGTGGGTCCATTTGCTGAAAACAAGAAAATCATTAGACGATAGAATGATTCAAACAGGATGCATAAGATACTTGAAATCGAATATAGAGGTCAATGACGAAAATTTAAACTCACGTAGACAGTCCTTAAGTCCCTATTCCTAATCCTAGTCACAGGCCCGCAGTAGTACGACTAACTTAAGTACTACCACGGTTTCGCTGGTCTTGCGAAACGTAGACTTGCATGGGCCACCATAAAAACGTGTCACGACCCGCAACCAATATTTGGGCAGGTATCGTATACACGCCCAGCCTACGCCGCAGAGTCGGCGGTAGAACGCTGTAACAATATGATGAACAACCACGCAATAAAGTATCACAAAAGGACAAGATAGTAATCCCAAAGTCCAACTCATCAACTAAGAGTAAAATAAATATGATCTCATAATGAATGAAACTAAACTCAAGGTAATCTCTGCTACAAGTCTCAAATCAACTCAAAAAATCCAATATAATGTCTCAGCACTAACTAAAATAAAACTAAGAAAATGCAGCAGGATCAGATGCTGCGTACTCCTCCTGATAGGCAAAATCTGTCTCAGCTAAATCCCCCATGTATGGGCCATACTGGTCAGGACACTCGACCTCCTCGCAATCACCTAAAAATTTGTTTGGTTACCCAGTCAGGATGGAACGAGTACAATTCATCGAATGCAGTTCCAATATATGAAAGTGACTATAAACAAAGGTTAGACATCAATTATGAGTTTTAAAAATAATAATAAAGACAAAAGTAAAGACAGTAAATTTGCAGAAAAATAGAGTAAACAATACCTTCCCGACAGTTTAGAAATACCTTAGATATGTGATCAGTCTGGGGTACTACACCGCGAGGTCTACGAGGTCTACTTGCATGAAAAGTAAACAATGTCTACGAGGTCTACTGCATGAATATAAACAATGTCTACGAGGTCTACTGCATGAATATAAACAATGTCTACGAGGTCTACTGCATGAATATAAACAATGTCTACGAGGTCTACTGCATGAATATAAACAATGTCTACGAGGTCTACTGCATAAAGTAAACGAGGTCTACGGTCGGATCACATATCTTTGGTATTCCTTGTTCCCGACTCAAGTTTTATAGTAAATAAAATTCACATAATCAATGACTAAACGATGAGATATAGTAAAGTTCAATATTGAAAACAGACAACAAACTGTACTCGCCTGGCGTCCCAAACTGCTGTAATAGATCCCAAGCCAAGTCTGAGTCCAAATGACCTATTTAATAATTCAATAGAATTAATACACAACTGAGGATACAAAAGAAATTAACTATTTGATCATTAAGGCTTTTTAGTGTAATTCCCTCCAACCCAACACTTGATGCAACCAAGCTAAGTCATAAGGCCAAGGGCAGTGACTGGTGTGAGTCTTGAAGACTCATGAATCGATTTCTAACTGAATTGGTTAGAAATACCAGATTATCTAATAAAGCTCAAGGACAATGAAATTCTCTTAATAATACAAGTACTTAAATGGCTTGGTTGTGCATGTGTTTGAGTAATATGTTACTGTCTTGGAGAGGAGCCTTACTAATGGTTTGAGTCATGCTGATTTTTATACAGTGTCATCATTAGGAAGGCTCCTGGCTTGAGTCAGGTGATCCCTAAAGTTGATACTCAATGTACTGCTCAACCAGAGTTCTCCTGCCTGTTACCAGGTTGGTTCCAAGTGATAATGCCACAGTTGGTTTGGCACACCCTAGTGCCAACTCTGTTTCAGCACCTTGTTGTATCAATGCAAACTGTTATATCCTTCCTATGACATGATGTCTGAGTCATTGATTTGCCAAACTAGACTTGGATTAATGGTATACTGTGGTGCTAAAGAATTCAAATGAGGATTTTCTGAACCCTCTGAACCCATACCTGTCTATACCAAGGTTTCCAGTTTAGCTAACACAATGGTACCCTGGTGTGTAGCCTGAACAAAGTCCTGGCACTCGAGGCAAATTCCTAACTTGGCTATCAGGAATCCTTGATCCTCCATGCCAAATACCCCTTAGATTTGAGTCAACAGGATGGTGTATTACACATCTGTCAGTTCCCAAATTCAGGGTTGGGTTTGCTAACCACTGAGCCAAGGGTTCAACTCTAGTTCCTGAGGACATACCCATCCCTACTCCGTATCAAGCCTGACCTTGGCAGGGTTTTAAATAATATTGGTCAATCACCAATCTGGGCAGTATCTTATTATATCCTGATACAGGGGAGGATTGGACAGGGTTGGTCCCAGTACATACCCTGTTTCAGATCAGAAAATACCTGGATGGGGAGAAAACCCATCTACACTGCCCATTGGTTAGACTCAACCTCTGATGCAGGTATCAGAGCTGAGTCCCAAACTGCTCTATTACCTAGTTTATTTAGATCAATAGAAACCTGACCCCCCATGAGTAGCAGTTGACCTGTCTAATTACACAGAAGGTTTGGAAAAGATAAGGTGTTGCCCAGGTGTTTCCTGATATTGATATGGCCTCCTTGTTGGTTTCAAGAACTTCCTGATTATTGGTTTAATTGTATCTCATATCAACATTGCTCTAAACACCAGTGGCATTGATTACCAACCAACTGATCGTATAACCAGGATGATTCAATGTACCCAGGTTGTCCTGGGAATCAGGACTTGTATCCCCAGATTGATAGTTCGTTTCCCCTGGTCATTAAGTTGGGTCAAATACCTGTGTTTGTTCACTCCTGATACTCAATGGGTATCACAGGATATGCAAGGATGATTCATGGTACTCAAACAGTGGTTATTCTTCTACGTGATTTCAAGGAACCATTGTAGCCAAAACTCGCTCCTCATGTATTTCTTTAGGTTTGACAAAACTACTAGAAATCTGAGATTGCAACAATGCTCTATAATTAAAGGGGAAGACGCTTACCTCTGTTGACTCCTTTCTTGATGTACTTCAGAAATCGGAGCCTCTCTCTAGGGTTTGCCTTTCTCTTCCTTTGCTCGAATCAGGATCAGAAGATCCCAATGCCGTATGTATATAGGAGAGGAGGGAAGGGATAAGAGTTCAGTTGTTTAAAAAAAGAGTGGAGTTATCTCTGGGCTTAAATCCTTATTCAAAAAGGATTCCAACAGATTTGCTATGAGATTCGATCTCTGCTAAAGGTTTTTTTTTTTTTTGGGGGGGGGGGGGGGTCGGTTTAACAGAGATTAGGAAGAATCCCATTTGGGTGCTAACACTAGGGCTCAACCAAGGTTATATGCTTTTGGTAGGGTCTAAACAGTGATTTGGTTAACCATTGTGAAAGAGTTCACTTCATTATTACTCTGGTTCCAGAGTCTAGTAATCCACCGTTTGTTGATTTACTTAGAACTTACACAGAGCCCCCCCTAACCTTTGGTTATTGCAAGGAGTGAAACTCATTAAAACGCTATGTGTACAAATACATATAGATGAAAATAACACTTATCTACATCATTATTAAATAGTAAAATAGGTAACTAAATAAACTTTCAACTTTACAAGGGTCCCTGCAATACATACTTGCAATAACCTTTCCTTCACTATGGCCATATGCACATTAATAATTAAGTCTTTTAAAAGTGCCCAAGTCACAAAAATGGAAATTTAACCAACTAATAAAATAATTAGATGGGGCTCACAAGAAGGGGCTGGCGGAGATCTCGTCAGGGCTCGGTGGTCGGAGGCGCGCGGCAAGAGCGGTGCACGCGCGACTCAGAGAGGGATCTCGGCAGAGCGGTCGACGGGAGCGGGTTCGTCGGGGCTCCAGCGGAGCGGCGGTCTGCGGAGATGAGGGGTGTGTGCGTGTGTTTTATTTAGTGTTTTTTTGGCTTCTTTTTCTTTTCCCTTTTTGCTCGGTGGTGGTTTGGTTGGCGGGATGCCGACGGTGGTGGTGGTGTTACTGATGGTGGTGGTGGGGCTGCCGCGGCAGTGGCCGCGGTGGTGGTGTCGATCGATGTTGTCGATGGTGGGGGCGATGGTTATTCTGGCAGTGACTGTGGTATTTGGTGGACGGTTTTGGGTCTGATGGAATCGGGTACGGCCAGGGTGACGGGGGTGGTCGGGTTTGGTAACGGTGGTCGAATGGGGTTGATGGTGGATGGTGCTGTCGTGGGATCGGATGGGTGGTGATGGTGTCGGGGAGGTCGAGCTAGGTTTAGGGTTTGGGTTATGGATCGTGTCCAAGTGTCGGACACGAGGATGATGATGAGGTCTGGATTTGTCGGACGCCAAAAAGGGAACAAATGTATTTGTAAAAATTAATTAGTGGAAAGACACCTGCCGACACGGGCTGACACGGAGAAAGGTTGGACACTGACACGATGCACGGGTTTGGGTTGCCGAAAATTTATTTGTGGAGACAATTTGGTGGATGATAAAAATTGGAGGAGTACCTGCCTATTTGTAGGATGTGGAAATTCTCAATTGGATAGGAATTAGGAATATTTAAAACCGAAAGTAGATAATTATCTACTTAATTTAAAACAATGAAATCGAATCCAAATCCAATACAAATCTAATTTAAATCTAATTTAAATTCTATCATTTATTTTAAAATCAATTAAGATAACTCAAACTCCAAATATAGATATTAATTTACTATTTAAAATATGTCCATAAATCAAATCTTGGTTTAAATGGCCACAATATCTTCCAAATATATTTTTCAAAATACCAATAATAATAATTTCAAAAATAATAAATATTTTTAAATATCTTTTTGAATATTAGAATATTAATATTAATAAATCTCGAAAAATACAGTTTTATTTAAAGTAGACTAATAAATAATTTTGAAATATATGTATGCACGAATAATGCATACATGATTATGTTTTTCCTAGTATACAATAAAATATTATTTATGATTAATAACTGCTAAAAATAAAAGGCTTTTTATAGCAAGAATAATTATATAATATTTTGGAAGTGTATAATAAAATAGAAAAAATATTTTTCTAAAATATGTACGCTCGCACATATTCGTACTCGACGAGCAAGAAAATAAAATTTCGTGCGCGACGTACAATACGACTACGCGACGTAAAATTCAATAATTTTTTTTAAATCAGTACTAAATTTAATATAAAAATATAGTAGAAAATTTAGGAGTTTTACAGATAGCACCGTACATGCTAATAAATGACTCAACGCACCTAGCTAAGGGAATAATCCTATCTTGTATGCTTATTTAGAACATGGAAAAGAACTCGGTAAATATAGAAACTCTCGTACCGCACCCTACGCTCGTGCTAAGGCACAAGCTTACGTTCAAGTTCCTTACGCGTTTAACAATGAAATAATGAATGGGTTACAACAATGAAACGGAAGACTATCAACATAGTCGTTCCGAGTAGAGTATAGCAACATTGAAAGACTATGGGACCGATGGGTCGCCAAGGCGACTCCTGTACTGGGAGTTGCGTAATGCGTGAATGAATGAATCAACGAATGAATGAATGAATGAATACGTTAATGAATCGATTAACGAACGAACAAGTGAAAGAAAAGAAAGAATACATGAAAGATAAGAAATGAAAGATGGTTAGCAACAGGTGTGACGGGCACGTGCAACGGGGCTCGCTACCCGTGCTGTACGGACGCCAACCTGGTCGATAACGCATTATGGCTAACGGTTAGCCTACGGCTCGGAGATAGCCGTTAAGTTAAAATGACAAGATAATACGAAATGGTCGTGGACAAACGGCACGGGCGATGGAGAAGAATAACGTGGCCGTCATGAGGAAGGATTCTGCGACACAGGCGATGGGGGGAAACCGTGGCTGGCCTAGGCGGAATCAAAACGGGGCTTACAGGCTGCCTGGGTGCGGGCTTGGGCACCCGGGAGACGTAAGTGCAGGGTATTTCAAGAGACTTAACGGGGTGTACCAGCCATCACCCTACGCTAAGTTGAGAAATACCAAGGGAGAATATGTCCAAATGGCTTGTGATGCCAGCGACCGGTGCATAAAGATTAAGTGGGCTTTGCTGGTGGCTATCCACATGCAAGTCCTTGCATTGAAATCAAAGTAGTCTAAGTTAAATGAACAAGCGCCGACTGAACGGCTTGAAATGTATCACACCAAATGACAAGGAGTACTTCATGTAAACGAGTTAAAAGAACACATGCCTACGACGCGCTATAATCTGAGGCAGGAACACGCCCTTGACACTGAATGCTTACGTGAATCATGTTAAGTTAAAATACATGAACTGTTGTCTAACTTGGTTTACTTTAGACAGGGAAGGCCAGACGGTAAGTATGGATAAGTCGTGCATGTATTTCCATGCGACACTTGTATTCGGCAACACGAGATAGGTTTGGAATATGCCATGAAACTGATCCTAAGACAAGATTAGAAAGACAATGAATGATAGACGGTGCATAAAAGTAAATAGAACGTGTTTGGTAATGATAGCATTGTGGGCGAGCTAGCCTCCCCACCAGTGCATAACAATGTACTGATAACCCCACAGTCTGCTTGCAGGATGCAGGAGACGCCGGCAGGTGCAGAGCTTCCATCGAACGTGTTAAGGCACGGAGCCAACTCTGGGGCCTTGGAACGTTGTAAGAAGCTGAAGCACCCTATACAGGATATAATGTATCGGAACATCGCCATGAATCATTCCATGTTGTAAGCCACTTGACACACCTTTTATGTTTCAGAGAGAGCTTGAGAGACTTGTAAACTCGGCCTAGCGCCGCTTGTACTTCTTGAATATCAATAAAGAGTTTGAATTCGCTTTAACTTGTGTTCGTTTACTTTCCGCTGCAAATGGGAACACTCTGTGCGACTCTGTGGCCTAGCTCAAATCGGTTGTTTCTGGACTTGGCCTTGCACGGGCGCAAACTAGGCCCGTGCGGCATCACGCCTTAGCGAGGACGATCGCTCCTACGGGAGCGGGGCGTGACAATTACGACAAAGGGTGGACGAACATGGTTTTCGATGCTGCGGGGCCTAGTTTCGATCCGAACAATCAATATGCAGCTGAGGAGGCACTCGGATGCCTCGGAAGAGAGGAAGGCATTCTGGTTTGCCCACTTCAAGGTAACTAAAGATAGTTAATTTAGTATGATTAATATAATTTTAAGCATTTTTTAGAACTTATTATTTTAATTTGTAATTCTTGTAGAGGACTTATTTTTATCCACCACACCGGGCCGAGCAGATTGAGAGGCAGTTTCCTGCCGTCGCCGCCAAGTTGATCCGTGATGCAATTGACGATCAGAAAGCTCGTCAGCGCTCCGGAAAGTCGATTGCTGGTTGGATCACACCTGACCAGTGGACCATGATGAGGGCTCGATTTGAGGAGTCCCCGTACAGAGAGCGGTCGAAGAAGGCGAAGGCGGCTAGGACGAGAGCCGGAAAGTGGTGTGGTGGATCGATTCCTATGACGGAGCATTTCCGTCGTCTGGTATGTAATTTATTGCAGTATATAAGATTTTATAGATAGTAGGAGTATATAATTTTCTATTTTACTAAAGAATAAAATATAACAAACACGCAGGTAAAGAGGGGTGAGAACGCAAATATGGTGACCGTCTTCCTGGCCACCCATCGGAAGGACGGGAAACTCATCGACGATCGGGCTACTCAGAGCTATGTAAGTACTAATTTAGATTTCGTTAATTTTTAACACAACTTGAAGAATATATAGATAACCATATACTTAATAATAATTAAATATTTTAGACGTTTATTAGGCTAATTTAGGTAAGTACTGATGTATAGAGATGCACAATAATTTCTAGGAAGAGTATGTTAGGCTACGTGATGAGCGTGCGAATGCTAGTGCACCGGCAGAGGGAGGGGTTGGTACATCGCAGCCCTCTCCGACTCAGTCAGAGGACGAGTTCTGGAAAACCGCTGTTGGTGGTCTTCAGAGGGGTACGTACTACGGTACGGGGTCCTACGACACATTTGTTGCGACATAGACATCCAGGGCTCCCTCTTCCAGTACGCATTCACAGCCGTCACAGGCCGAGTCGTCCCGAGTCGAGGAGACCATTGTCCGCCAGATTGCTGAGCTGCGTAATAATATGCTGAGGAGGATTGCTGAGCAGCCAGGGTCTCAGGCGCAAGAAGACGCTGCTTTGGTCACCACACGCTTTGACGAGCTCGAGTGCATCGTACAGCACGTACAGGGGACACATGAGTCCATTCACGACACCAATGCTAGGATAGCGGCTTGCATGGAGCAATGCAGTGCCAAACTGCGAGCCCTAGAGGAGACGCGGACGTACCCATCTCCAGCGGTTACACTGCCTCCTTCTCCAGCGATTGCATTTCCTCCTCCTTCATCGTCGTCGATGGTTCTTACACCGGAGCAGTATGCTTACCTTCTTTCCAGGAGCGGTGATGCTCCTCCTGATCAGCCGTAGTCGATATATATATTGTTGTGTGATGGCCCATTGTTGGGACTTTTATGTGGTTATACATACATTATTCTTATGTGGACCATTATGTTGACATTGTTGTTACAAATTTTCATATATCTGTGTTGATTGATGAGATTGTGTTTCAAACGTGTTCGTGATTGTGTGTATCTGTGTTGTTTGATACTATATTCGTGATACACACCGTCGTTGTTGTAACAAATGGTGTAGGGGATGCTGTAAATGCTGCAAATGCTGCAGGGGATGCTGTAAATGCTGTAGGGGATGCTGCAAATGTTGTAATTTTTTTTATTTTTTTTAAGAGTAGCGACGTTCAGCGACGTCCAGCGACGACGGTAACGTCGTTAAGTAAGTATCACAACGTCGCTAACTGTAATGAATACCGTCACTGATCGTCACTAAACGTCGCTACGTAAGACGTCGCTAAACGTCGCTATATGTCGGTACTATAGCGACGTACCAAAGTTGCAGAACGTCGCTATTTGGCTCTCAGGCCAGGTCAGCATCGATGCATGTCAAGTCACTCAACGTCGCTAGGTTACGTCGGTAAATGATGACATTTTATGTCGCTGGTCGTCGCTGAATTAGCGATGTGTCAGCGTCGCTAAATATCGTCGCAATAGCGATGTATTGTGACGTTTTGTGGTTTAGCGACTTGGTTAATCGCGACTACGTGTAAACGTCGCTAAATACGTCGTTAATCGATATTAGCGACATTTTTCCCTATTTAGCGACGTCCTGAGGCGTCGCTGATTTGACAGATTTTAGTAGTGTATCTACACTAAGTACATGAATCATAACAGTCATCATAAATTAGGAAAAAGTTATCAGAGAATGTACTCGCCTGCGATATGATATAATATGTCAACTGGATCCAATGCAGCGCCTCGAGGACCTATAGATAACAAGACATGTCAATACTATGTTTAGGAAGTAAAGTCAAATCAATTTAAATCCTATTAAGTCATTTTAGGTCAAGACAAGTCTAGTTAGGTCAACCTTGGTCATAGGAGAACATTGGAAGTCGACCCAAATCAAACTAGGTCAAAAGTTGACTTACAGTTGACTTTTGGTCAACGGGTCAACTCTGGTCAACTCTAGGTCAACCCTAGGTCAACCCTAGGTCAATGGTGACTAACAGTTGACTTTTGGTCAACTGTTCAAGTCTAATGGAATTTGGGACTAAATTGGGTAAAGTGTTGACCCATAGTTGACTTTTTGTCTAAAAAGTAAACCGTGGTCAACCAGGGTCAAAACTAGATCTAGACGACTATTTCTAACCATTACCAACCCTTACAACCCATATCCGAGTCCATCTTGAACTCCAAAACCCATATCTTGGCCGTAGGCCAATATCTTAAATTTATCCTTTACAAAGGTAAATTCCTAACCTAGTCCAATACCAAGTTAGCCTACCTACGCTTGGTATTTCGACCCGTGCTTCCTAGGATAGTAGGATACTAGCCTATACTATCGTTACCTACCAAGCTTCCAAGGTAGAGTGGATGTCACGTCCCGACTCGGAATTGTAGTGCCACGCTCCCGTTGGGGCGAAGCACTATGTAATAGGCTCGTGCCAAGTCAAACATGGTCGGGAACATAGATGGCTAGTCTGACTCGGCGACGAGTTTGTATACAAAAACCATGGCATCAATAAAATCGATTTGGACGAGTGATATGAGTACCGTTCCAACTAATGGATCGACTACTGTTGGAATAAGTCCTAGATGCGGTAGGCGGCGTCTTGGCGAAGGAACTCTAAAGGGAGCGACGCAACCCGTCTGCCGTTGGTTTTATTGGTTTTCTTGGCTTTCTGAACGAATTGTTGCATGGATTTGATAGTGTGCTTTCGCGTCGATTTCTGAATGCGTCCTTGAGAATTTTGAAGGAAGGATTGAAGGAAGGGTTCTAATTCGATGCTCGTGCCATTGCAGGAGTTCGTGTAACTGACGCTTGACCGTCGTGAAGCGTTCTCCTACTCTCGGCGCAATCTCCTTAGGTGGGTGGTTCTTCGGCCCCTTCTTTTCTACTCCTTCCCGCCAACTAAATTCTTAAAAGTTCAACGTTCAAATCGATGATGCTAACGGGATGTATGCTTGCCACTAAGATCAAGAGCTCGGGATAATATATCAACCTAGAAAAGTTAACTCTGAATCGATAGGTTCACACTAAGAAAGAGATAGACTATATTTCATGACATGCAAAACACAACTATGAAAACCTTGGTGGCGGTACATCATTGCCTCGGAGAATTTGGTGCCTACGGGATGCTAAATCAGAACGTACGGTTTCGGAGGAAAGGACCCTTGCGCGAGTAGGAATGATTATGTGATTTGATAATGGTTACGCTATACAATTTACTTCATACATATATAACTGTTCATACATTCGCATGGTCAAGGACGACTTGTGCACAATGTGAGCTTTCCTCGAGACGGTACCTGGGGCCCTGGGACCGAATCGGCCTAGGAGGAAATTATGGAAATCGTGCTTCGGCACGAGGCATTGCGAGACCTCCAGTTAGGCTCGCTACCTGGACTGGAGGGTGCGTCGCAAGGCTACATAATTGTCCTTCTTGGTGTCGATATCACCAATGACCGAATATAGGATAGATTGCATGCTCACCTATTGTCTTGTGCATGTGGTAAGTATCATGTATATTTTGTGCAGGAAAGGAGCACGGCCGTGGTAAGAATGCCTTTAAATGGGTTATGTTGTTATCGTTTAAAATGTGCCTTCGATATGAACTGCAACTCATATAGTTCTAAATAGAAAGATCACTTCGTATGCCTGAATCCTTAATAAGCAGTGTCGGTTTAGACGAGTGGGTTCGTCCCATCCACTAGCAAGTGTGCTAACCCCCAACTCCCCAGGTAACGAGCGTGCTGCGGGAGCTCGAGACTAAGCTGGAGCTGAAGAACGGGAGGCGGCACGAAGCTCTCCTATTTTGAAGTATTTTGATGCCCAATTCAGACCGAAGGCTTTTGTTCAAATGTATAAAGGGGCATGAATGTATGGAACGCCGAGGATTATTTCAAGGCGAGCTTGTCGATAGCTTTCTTTTGTGTTTCAAAGAATGTAGCCGCAACGGCATATGTAATATAAATATGACCTTGCATATATTTTGCAAGTTTATGAATGAAAAGCTAAGTTTCTTCCTATGCTATGTTTTCAACTCTCTGTACTGTTTAATTTCAACGCATCGAGCCAAAAAGGAATTTCCAAGCGCACATCCTTGCCTTGTGCAAGTCTAATAAAGACTTGCACGGCATCACGTCCCGACCCGTGGGGATCGATCCATAACAAGTTAAGGCGATGGCGACCGATTCGGCGAGTCGGGACGTGACAAGTTGGTATCAGAGCACGGTTCACACCTCGGACCTTCCAAAATACTTTCTTTAGATGATGCCGTTGCGATTTTTCAAAAACTATGCTTTTCGACATATGCAGCCTGAAATAATCGTTCTATACATATAAGCCCGTATATATTTTGAGAATACTAACGGGTTTGCTCAATTTTGTAGGAATGATGGAAAGACTGGGTGTCCCCACATTGATTAGCACGGATAGCACCGAAGGTGCGACTTGGTATCCAACAACGTCAGTCAGAGATGCAGCAACGACAGCTGCAGGAACAGATCCAGGCCCAAGTCAGCGCCCAACAAAAGCAAATGGACGCCCTGACCAGGATCGTGGGCACCATAGCGACGCAACAGAACTCGACGACCGTCATGTCCGAGGAAGAAGTGCAAGCCGAAAAGACAAAACATGTGTCTTCCTCCTCCACGCTCAAGATGACCACGTTTAAGAAAATGAACCCGCCGGACTTCAACGGTCGAGCAGAGCCTGACGAAGTCATGGGGTGGCTAGTAAAGATTGAGAGTTTGTTCACTCTCCTCAACATTAAGGGGTCCAAAAAAGTAGGGTGCGCAGCGTTGCAGCTCAACTTGAGGGCCTACGACTGGTGGGAGGCGAAGAAACAGGAACTCCAAGGGTCCAACCCCAGTGCCAAGATCTCGTGGGAGACATTCAAACGGGCCTTCCTCGAACAATACATCCCTCGTGCCCTTCATCGACAGAAGGAAGAGGAGTTCATGTCCTTGAAGCAAGGAAACTTGTCCGTTGAAGACTACGATGCGAAGTTCGCGAAGCTAGCGAAGTTTGCCGGGGCTTTCTGCCGAACGCAGAGGCGTGGTGCGAGCGCTTCCAGCAAGGCCTGAATGAAGATTTGCGTCGGGACGTCATGAACCAGAGATGCCAGACGTACAGGGATCATATAACGCCGCTCTTGAGATGGAGCGGGTCTTCGGTCGAACGTCGCAGAAGGGCGGATCAAGCATCCGCAACAACTTCAACAAGCGTCCTAATGACGCGGGAGGATCTGGTGCGCCAAAGCGCTAGAACACGACTGAGTATCGGGGGCCTCACCCAGGCGTACGTTGCCATCGCTGCGGCAAGATATGACATCTGGCGGTCGACTGCTGAGGGGGATGCTTCAAGTGTGGCCAGCTAGGTCACAAGGCGGTAGATTGTCGAATAGGGAGGGCGAACCAACATCCACCAAGGGACGTCCAGAACCAGAACAGGGCGCCTCCCGCCCATGGCGCAAACGCGGTGCCCGTGAATCCACAAAATCGCCAAGGGGCGCACGACCGAGTCTATGCACTAACGCGGGACGAAGCCTATGCGTCCGACACTGTCGTGACAGGTATACTACTCTATAAAAATATGCCTGCTAGAGTATTGTTCGATTCGGGTGCAACGCATAGTTTCATATCGGCCGACTTCGTAAAAGAAAGTGAATTACCTATGCAACTTTTAGATATGAATCTTAGCGTTAGCACTCCATCGGGAGTAGATATGCCTGCCACTCATATTTGTAGGGACTGTTACCTATGCATCGGAGGAAGGAATCTATCCTTGGAAGTTATCGTCCTCGACGTCAAGGAGTACGATATAATCCTCGGCATGGATTGGTTGGGTGCATGCCACGCAACGATCGAGTGCACGGAGAAGAGAGTGGTGTTCCGTCTTCCGGGCGAAACCGAGTTCTTCTATTCGTGTGGAGCAGCATCAAAGTCGGCAATGGTGATATCGGCGATTTCGACAAGGCGTATGTTGTATTCCGGGTGTAGCGGATACCTAGCATCAGTTCGAGACACAAGAACGGAGATTACAAGCACGGCCCAGACAGAAGTCGTAGTAGAATTTCCTGAGGTGTTCCCAGACGAGTTACCAGGGATGCCGCCAGACCGAGAGATAGAATTCAGCATCGACACCTTCCCGGACACCCGACTGATATCCAAAGCACCCTATCGAATGGCGCCGGCAGAGCTGAAGGAACTGAAGGCACAACTGCAAGAGTTACTGGATTACGGATAGATTCGCCCTAGTGTCTCTTCGTGGGGTGCCCCAGTGTTGTTTGTGAGGAAGAAGGATGGATCGATGCGGCTGTGCATCGATTATCGGGAACTCAACAAAGCCACGGTACGAAACAAGTACCCGTTACCGAGAATAGATGATCTGTTTGACCAGCTGCAAGGGGCGACGGTGTTTTCCAAGATTGATCTTCGCTTAGGCTACCATCAATTGAAGATCAAGTCCGAAGACGTGCCGAAGTCCGCCTTCCGAACCCGATATGGTCACTACGAATTTCTAGTCATGCCTTTCGGCTTGACCAACGCTCCTGCCGCGTTCATGGACCTAATGAACCGGGTATTCCGACCGTTCATAGACAAATTTGTCGTTGTATTCATCGACGACATTCTCATATATTCGAAGAGCAAGGACGAGCATGTGGAACACTTGAAGACGGTGCTACAGACTCTTCGTGAACATCAACTCTACGCCAAGCTAAGCAAGTGCGAGTTCTGGATGAACAGCGTGACGTTCCTTGGGCACGTTGTCTCCGCTGAAGGCGTCACGGTGGACCCAAAGAAGATCGAATCAATAGTTGAATGGAAGTGGCCTACCTCAGCAGGCGACATCCGAAGTTTTCTCGGCTTGGCGGGTTACTACCGTAGATTAATGAAGGATTTTGCTAAAATTACGTCGCCTCTGACTCGCCTCATCCAGAAAGGAGTCGCATTCGAGTGGAACGACGCCTGCGAATCTAGCTTCCAAGAGTTGAAGAAACGGCTCGTCTCAGCGCCGATCCTTACACTTCCGGACGGGCCAGAAGGGTTTCAGATATTTAGCGATGCATCGCGGACGGGTTTGGGATGCGTGCTTATGCAAAGGGATAAGGTGATTTCGTTTGCTTCGAGACAATTGAAGCAACACGAAAAAAATTATCCTATGCATGATCTTGAGTTAGCGGCTATTGTGTTCGCGTTGAAGCTATGGCGGCACTATCTTTATGGTGTAGCTTGTCGCATCTATACGGACCACAAGAGCCTCAAATACATCTTCACTCAACGGGACCTGAACTTACGGCAGCGGCGTTGGCTAGAACTCATCAAGGACTACGATCTGACTATCGAGTACACGCCAGGTAAGGGGAACGTTGTGGCAGACGCGCTGAGTAGAATGTTTGCAGTGTGCTTGTCTATCAACCGTAACATACAGCGAGACTTGGCGGAGATGGGCATCGAACTCCGAATTCATTACCGTGGGGCACGATTGGCCCAATTGCACCTTGAGTCGAGCTTGCACAACAAAATAAAGACCGCATAGGAGGATGACCCATTCCTGAAGAAGATGTACGAGCTGATTTCGACGGGAAAGGCGACCGACTTTGTGGTGGACGAGGGCGGAATGACGCGGATGAAAGGGAGGATATGCGTGCCGGACCATGCTGAACTTAGAAAGGAGATTCTGACGGAGGCCCATTATGCAAAGTACTCGTTGCACCCCGGGAGTACCAAAATGTATAAGGACCTGCGCACGACCTTTTGGTGGCACGGCATGAAGAAAGACGTGGTGACGTTTGTGTCACAGTGTATGGCCTGTCAACGGGTGAAGGCCGAGCATCAAAGACCAGGCGGGGAGCTACAGAACCTCGACATTCCAGTATGGAAGTGGAACGACATCTCTATGGATTTCATCATGGGCCTTCCGAAAACGTCGCGGGGGAATGATGCGATTTGGGTCATTGTCGATCGTTTGACCAAATTCGCTCATTTCCTCGCTATTAAAGCATCATGGAGCGTCGATCGGTTAGCTCAAATTTATCTCGACGAGATCGTCAGACTGCACGGGGTACCGGCCACAATCATTTCGGACAGAGACGGGCGATTCTTATCACGTTTCTGGACGAGTCTACAGGCGGCGCTGGGCACTAAGTTGAACCTTAGCTCCGCGTACCACCCGTAAACCGATGGCCAAACTGAAAGAGTGAATCAGATCCTGGAGGATATGCTACGTCTGTGCGCGATAGATTTGAAGACTAGCTGGGACACGCACTTGTCGCTCGCGGAGTTCGCATACAATAACAGTTACCAATCGAGCATCCAAATGGCTCCCTACGAGGCGCTTTACGGGAGGAAGTGTCGATCTCCGATTTGCTGGGACGAAGTCGGAGAGCGACAGGTGCTCGGGCCAGAACTAGTCGAACAAGCCGTCGAGAAGGTCTGCATGATTCGAGATAGGCTCCGCATTGCTCAGAGTCGACAAAAGAGTTATGCAGATACTCGTCGACGACCGTTAGAGTTCTTGGTTGGGGACCATGTGTTTCTGAAGGTGACGCCGATGCGGGGCGTCATGCGATTCGAGGTAAAGGGCAAGCTGAGTCTAAGATTCGTAGGGCCCTTCGAGATCCTTGAAAGAGTGGCGACCGTTGCTTACCGGATCGCGCTACCTCCTGTCCTGGCCGAAGTGCACGACGTCTTCCATGTCTCCCAACTTCGGAAGTACGTGCATGACCCAAGTCATGTGGTTAGTTTCGATCAATTGGAGCTACGCGCCGATCTATCATACTCAGAGGAGCCCGTACAAATTTTGGACCGTAAAGAAAAGATCCTGCGGAGCCGATCGATGTCCTTGGTTCGCGTACTCTGGAGCAACCATTCCGTCGAGGAGTCGACGTGGGAGCTAGAGGCGGAGATGAGGGAGAAGTACCCTTCACTTTTCGCCGACGAAGGTCAGACCTTTGTTCTTAAGTTTCGGGACGAAACTTTTTCTTAGTGGTATATTATGTAGTGCCCCGCTCCCGTTGGGGCGAAGCACTATGTAATAGGCTCGTGCCAAGTCAGATATGGTCGGGAACATAGATGGCTAGTCTGACTCGGCGACGAGTTTGTATACAAAAACCATGGCATCAATAAAATCGATTTGGACGAGTGATATGAGTACCGTTCTAACTAATGGATCGACTACTGTTAGAATAATTCCTAGATGCGGTAGGCGGCGTCTTGGCGAAGGAACTCTAAAGGGAGCGACGCAACCCGTCTGCCGTTGGTTTTATTGGTTTTCTTGGCTTTCTGAATGAATTGTTGCGTGGATTTGATAGTATGCTTTTGCGTCGATTTCTGAATGCGTCCTTGAGAATTTCGAAGGAAGGATTGAAGGAAGGGTTCTAATTCGATGCTCGTGCCATTGCAGGAGTTCGTGTAACTGACGCTTGACCGTCGTGAAGCGTTCTCCTACTCTCGGCGCAATCTCCTTAGGTGGGTGGTTCTTCGGCCCCTTCTTTTCTACTCCTTCCCGCCAACTAAATTCTTAAAAGTTCAACGTTCAAATCGATGATGCTAACGGGATGTATGCTTGCCACTAAGATCAAGAGCTCGGGATAATATATCAACCTAGAAAAGTTAACTCTGAATCGATAGGTTCACACTAAGAAAGAGATAGACTATATTTCATGACATGCAAAACACAACTATGAAAACCTTGGTGGCGGTACATCATTGCCTCGGAGAATTTGGTGCCTACGGGATGCTAAATCAGAACGTACGGTTTCGGAGGAAAGGACCCTTGCGCGAGTAGGAATGATTATGTGATTTGATAATGGTTACGCTATGCAATTTACTTCATACATATATAACTGTTTATACATTCACATGGTCAAGGACAACTTGTGCACAAGGTGAGCTTTCCTCGAGATGGTACCTGGGGCCCTGGGACCGAATCGGCCTAGGAGAAAATTATGGAAATCGTGCTTCGGCGCGAGGCATTGCGAGACCTCCAGTTAGGCTCGCTACCTGGACTGGAGGGCGCGTCGCAAGGCTACATAATCGTCCTTCTTGGTGTCGATATCACCAATGACCGCATATATGATAGATTGTATGCTCACCTATTGTCTTGTGCAGGTGGTAAGTATCATGTATATTTTGTGCAGGAAAGGAGCACAGCCGTGGTAAGAATGCCTTTAAATGGGTTATGTTGTTATCGTTTAAAATGTGCCTTCGATATGAACTGCAACTCATATAGTTCTAAATAGAAAGATCACTTCGTATGCCTGAATCCTTAATAAGTAGTGTCAGTTTAGACGAGTGGGTTCGTCCCATCCACTAGCAAGTGTGCTAACCCCCAACTCCCCAGGTAACGAGCGTGCTGCGGGAGCTCGAGACTAAGCTGGAGCTGAAGAACGGGAGGCGGCACGAAGCTCTCCTATTTTGAAGTATTTTGATGCCCAATTCAGACCGAAGGCTTTTGTTCAAATGTATAAAGGGACATGAATGTATGGAACGTCGAGGATTATTTCAAGGCGAGCTTGTCGATAGCTTTCTTTTGTGTTTCAAAGAATGTAGCCGCAACGGCATATGTAATGTAAATATGACCTTGCACATATTTTGCAAGTTTATGAATGAAAAGCTAAGTTTCTTCCTATGCTATGTTTTTAACTCTCTGTACTGTTTAATTTCAACGCGTCGAGCCAAAAAAGAATTTCCAAGCGCACATCCTTGCCTTGTGCAAGTCTAATAAAGACTTGCACAGCATCACGTCCCGACCCGTGGGGATCGATTCATATCAAGTTAAGGCGATGGCGACCGATTCGGCGAGTCGGGGCGTGACAGGAATCACCCGAATCATCGTCCTCGCATGGGGCGTGATGTCGTACGAGCCTGGAGTTGCGCTCGTGCAAGACAAGATGACAAGTTCTCAAATGGTTATCTTTGAGTTGAACATTTCTCAACGATAGGAAAACAGAGTATACGAAACGATTCTCTTTATTGATATTCGAAATTAAATTACAAAGGCTTTCGATAGCCCAGCAGAATTTGCCAGATTGGCTACAATACTCAGGTTCTCTCTTGCCCACAAAGGATTTCACCGTTTTATACATCATGTCGTTTATATCTCGACCGCATCAATCCTGTCGCGAATCCGAGCGTCAATGCGATCGCACGCTTCAATACGCTTCGGCATTCCAAGCCTCAACGCGTTCAAGCGAAGCTCCGCCACGAGCAGACCAATCCCGGGACCTGCTAGCAAACTAGTGGGGGATTATTACTTTCGTCCTCGCTGTACTGATCAAAAACCCACTTAACAAACCGACTTTTAGTATTGTATTGATTCATGCAAGCATATAATTTAGTTCTATTTCTATGTTCTCCTTAGGATTAGTTCATGGCATATTCGAAGACTGTAAAGCATGGCAAGCATGTTATTCATTTCGCATAAGTAAACAAGCAAGCAATCTCATGTTTGTTTCGTGGCGCAACTTAGCAATATCGATGCACTCGCCCTTGCACCGATGCAAGGTGAATACGCCTATCAGTTTTCCTGTCATGTTATAAGTGCTCGCTATTCAGGATCGATCCATGCAGGATATGCATATACCTTGCACTTCCAAACCCATCGCCCTTAACTATATGAAGGTCACTAGCTTTTCGGGCTAGAATAGACTTATATTTATCGAATCGAAACATAAGACGATGTTAACTCTGTGCGGTTGCTAACCAACATCAGAGGCCACCAAATTAATCGCAGCAAGTGGCTTATCACATTCACCAGAAGGTCGCTACCCTTCTAAATGACGTGCACCAACAATACCGAAAATGAATCCCTCCTAGGCCGAACGGTCCCAGTGCCCTGGTGCGCCGCGTTCGAGGGAATATCCATGCACGGGCTTTTATATCTTTAAGTCCATTTGACCATGCAACGAATCTTATCTTTCATACAACCAAGCAAGTTCGCTTATCTCTATTTCAATTGGCACAACGCCCGAATGTCCTCAATCGAACGCCCGAAGGCTGCAAACATTTCGAAGGGTACCATGCCGCATTATCATCTCGTATTTCTCCGTTAACTTTCTATGTTCTTACGTTTCATACTTCGTTTCAATATTCAATGGCATCATGCCTCAACTCAATGCTCGTCAACCGAACGACCCGAAGGTCCCGAACACCTTTCGAGGCATTATGTCATATCCGACATTTTTGCCACATTCATGACACAACTGTATTCTTTCGTAACGAAGCCATCTTTTATTATCTCGTGCATGGAGGCACGTTTTGAGTGTATTTTTGATGTTCTATGACTTAGCATTCAATGTCCGTGGCTTGTGCGCTAGGGCGCTCGCCTATTGTCTTTCAATGTTCTAGCCATTCTAAATCGTGCACGAAGGCATGGTATGGTTCGTGCACTAAGGCACTAGCCGAGTACAGTTATCCCATGTTCTTGCGGCTTGCGCACCGAGGCGCTCGCCTTTGCAATATCCAATGTTCCATAGCGACTCGTACGTCTGTCGTACGATTTATTTCAATTGTTCTATCTAGTATTCGACATGTATTACGTTTATCTCTCTATCGAGTCACGCCCGTGGCGTTGATAGGCTAACTCAGCATTCAATGATATATATTTTACTTAAGAATGACGGAGTAGGAAAGAGAGTTAATGTCCCCCCACCTTGAATCAATATGCCTTGTCGTTTCGCCGAGCCGTTGTGGCTCGATTTCATAACTTCGTCGCACGAGCAACTCTCCTGACTTAGCCATTCGAGCACATCTTGCTTATTGAGTTATACGTCCGTTTTGCCTTAGCGTGCCAACGCCTCAGTCCGTCGCAAGGCGACAATTTACTTTCGCGGACCCCTTACTGAATAAGGCAAAAGATCGACCTCTAATATTTTAGCGTAAACGTATAGCCTGCACATGAAACCAACTAAAATCAATACTTGCATTGATTCGAACTTGCGCCTTGGTCGATTCGATTTCTTAGAATCGTCGAGCCGTCTCAACGCACTTATCCTTCGAGGCAACGCGGCGCTTCGCATCGATTTACTCGATGCATTCTTTGGGACAAGGCAACTCTTCGTATTGACTTAGTTTGATGCATTGCTCGGGACAACTTACACTTTGTATCGATTCGCATCGATACGTAATCGGGACAATGCAACTCTTCGAGTCAATAACACAACATAATGCACCGTGCGAAGCGGGACATTACAGTGGACATCCAGTCCATCTTACGGCGTATGTTGCTGAATCACCGATTATCTTGAGTATCACGAGATACTCAATGATATCGTACAATACCATTGTCCTACTCCCACACGAAATCCCGATTTCAACTCGGAAGCCTATCCATAAAATCTAATTCACATAATCTAGGTCTCATCCAATTTTGGACGCGTTCCGACACTCGGAACTCGATTTCACCCTTTCACCAAATTCTGACTCACTCACAACCCTCTCTAACTTGATTTCCTACATTCCTATACTACTACTCTTCTTTCCCTTCTCCTTTTCCTTATTCTTTCCTTCTCCTTATTCTTTTCCTTCTTCCTATTCTTTTCCTTATTCTTCTTCTTCTAATTCTTCCTCTTCTAATTCTTCCAATTCTTCTTCTTCTAATTCTTCTTCTTATTATCTTCCAATTCTTCTTCTTCTAATTCTTCTTCTTATTCTTCTGCTCATTCTTCTTCTTATTCTTCTTTTCATTCTTCTTCTTATTCTTCTTTTCCCTCTTCCTCTTCTTATCCTACTGCTACTGCTGCTCTTGCTATCTGCTGCTGCTGCTAATGCTAAGCTGCTGCTACTTGCTATGCTTTAGATGCTGCTGCAGCTGCTTCATACTGTTGCTGCTGCTACTGCAGTGCTAACTGTTGCTGCTGCCCTTCTTATTCTTCTTCTTCTACTTCCTCAGCTTCCTTACTACTCCTTCCCCTCTCTCTTTCTCTCTCTATATATATATATATATATATATATATATATATATATATATATATATATATATATATATATATATATATATATATATATATATATATACACACACACACACATCTATATATGTAAATACATTCACACACACACACACACACACACATATATATATATATATATATATATATATATATATATATATATATATATATATATATACATACACACACACTCACTCACACACATATTGTCACCCCCAGTTTTCACAAATAGGGGTATTTTGGTAATTTTCATCTTTAAAAATTATTTTGAAATTATTTAATTATTATTTGTATTATTTTGGGGTTATTTGAATTGGGTTCGAATTTCGACTAATTCCGACTTATTTTGACTTGTTTCGGGGACCTGGGATAGTTTTGACCTTAGCGGGCCCACACACTAGTTAGACATGGCCCACATGTTAGATATTTTGGTTAGAGACTAGACTAATTATTTTGGTTAATTTTAGTTAGAGATTAGTGGTTTCGGTTTGACTAATCTACCCCATGTTTAACCATTTCCTATTTATTAGCTATTTTAACCATTGGAGGGCAAACTTGTAATTATCCATATAGGACAAACCAACCAATGTGGCCGGCCACTGGAGGGGGATGGAGAGGAAAGAGAAAACCCACTTTTTCTATTCTCATCTACTCCTTTCTTCTTCTTCTCCAAAGGGCTCCTTCTCCTTTTGAAGCTTCCATTGATTTCCTCCTCCAACCAAGGTGATTCCTTCTCCAAACTTGTTTATTTTCTCATGTAGATTGGTTAGGAAACCCATTAGGATGAGTCACATGGTTGTGTCCCTCTCTAGAGACCATTTTGTGTCCTTTGGACATTTCTAGGAGTGTCCAACTTGTAGGTTTGTGTCCCAATAGGAAAAACCCTCTTTTGGACACATGGATATTGTTTTAATATTTATTTTGTGTTGTTCTTCATATTATTCCAGATTTTTGCTTGTTAGAGAATGAGTTTGTTCATGTATCTTAATGTATCATATTCATTCTTTTATTTGTTTATATATATATATATATGGTTATATATATATAGATGTATATATATATATGGCTTATATATTGGGGGATATATTTGTGATATATTTGTGATGTGTTTGGTGTCCAATATGGACAGCCATGGCCGGCCTATTAGTGAGGTGTTGGGGTTGGTTTTGGTGAGGTGTTGGTGTTGGTGTTGGTGTTGGTGTTGGTGTTGGAGTAGTGGTGGTGTTTGTGTATTTATTTGTGATAGAGGGGAGTTGTAGAGATGAGTTTGTGGGGCTATTAGGGGGTGTTTTACTGCTGAATTTCAGCAGCTATTAGGGGGTAATGACAGCCCCCAAAACACCTAAAACAGCCCATATTTATCCCATATCTTTTAGTCCAAGAAAACCCCTTAAAACCCATCCAAAATTCCTCAAACTTCCACCATTCTTAGCCACCATTTCACCTATAGTTAGGTCCACTTTCCAATCCAAAATGATAGCTCCTAATCACCACAAAAATCAGTCCACCAAGTCCACAAAATCTGTCCATATTTACCTTTGTGTGCGTGTGTGTGTTGTGAGATGTGTGTGAGTGTTTTGTGAGGTATTTTGATAGTAGTATGGTATCCTATAGTAAAACCTATCTCTAAAATAGTAGAAAACCTATTAGAAAACCTAGAGAAGCCTATTAGAGTGTGGTATCATGTGAGGGTGAGTGGTGTTAGTGAGTGGGGTAATAAAAAGGATAAATTCATGATATAGGCAAGATAACGGGTAAAGGGTTAACATGTGTCGTAAGATGGCCTAGATGCTTAGGATACCCCAATTTCTTGGTAGGTAAACCTTAGATAGGTTGATATCTTGCTACCCTAGGGAGCCTAGGCTAGTGCCATGGGTATTGGCGGGGTTTCCTTGGGTTTGGATAAGGTATCGGGATTTACCTTAGAAGGGTAAATACTAGTTTTGCCTAGAAATGGGATATTAGTGTTAGAAGTCTAAGATGGTGTTAGAACTTGATCCCCGTGGTTGGTAATGATCAAATATGGTACTCTAAGACTAGTTTTGACGTCGTTTGACCGTTTTGACCAAAAGTAAACAAAAGTCAACCGAAGGTCAAACTTAGCCTTTAAGCGACCCGATTTGATCGAAACCAACCCAGAGTTGACCAGTTGACTGAAAGTCAATAGTTGGTCAACATTAGACTAGTTTGACCTAGAGTTGACCAGAGTTGACCAGGGTTGACTAGAGTTGACTTTTTGACCAAAAGTCAACTGTAAGTCAACCGTTGACCCCGATTGACCTAGTTTGACTTGGATTAACTCCCAATGACCTAGTATGACCTAGTATGAACCAGTATAACCTAGTATAACTCAGTTTGACCTAGATTGACCTAGTTTTGACTTAGACTTGCATTCATGGCTTGTATTAGCTTCCTTTTTCAGTATTTAGTCCTGTTTGACTCATAGTATCTTATCTTAGGTCTGTGATCGCTCTGAGCGTCTGTTCACCTATCAGCTCAGGACCACAGGCGAGTACATTCACTGATAGTTTTCATTGTCTTGATATCTACTATATCCGATTTAGTCGTAGTATTATACTTGATTCCTGACACGACAGTTCACGGACTAGTATACATCGGATCCTGTCATGAGATGTTATTCCTGGACTTTCTTGGTATATGGGTATAAGATATTTCCGTATTCCTATACTTATATAGACACACATTAGGAGTGGGCTGGCCCCCTACTCTCGAACTCCGTGTCATGACGTGCCATGTCCGGATCCGTGATACTATTCGGGGAAATAGAAGGGAATTATTAGGGGTTATGTGATCAAAACCTCAGAGATGATATTTCAGTATTTTACTGGCACCACCCTCACCTCACGTAGGGTGTAGCAGATACCTCCCCGCGGTTATCCAGGTTGGCCGGCATGGCCCTCTTCGGAGGTTTCGTGTGATTGTCGAGCCGAGTGGATAACCGTTCTCCTGATTCCCTAGTCGATCACATTTCGCCCTAATAATTCAAATCACTTTTTATTTATTTGTTGTCGTACCTTACATTCCAGTTCATCTTTACTTACTGTACTTCACCATGCTATGATTCATTTCTTATATGCTCTACCTATCTTTTATACTGTACCATGATGACGGGACTAGGTTCTGTTTGAAAGAAGGGTTACAACCCCGGTCCTTATTTGGTTTAAGGGTTGTAACTCGGCTTTCAAATGGTTCCCAAGTCGCCTATACTCTTTGTCTTGTATTTCATTATTACTGTTTCTTATAGTATTTCTCAATTCATATGGAACTGCTGTTGGTGTTTTGTACTTGCTCATTTTCCTGACAGGATACGTTGATAAAATTTTACATATAATTTAGAGGCTGATTGCCCGACTTACTACGGGATAGAGTCTGATGGACTTGACCTAGACAGGGGCTTAGTGGTAGAGCCTCTTGATTTCGCTCACCCAGAGTAGCCTAGTTTTAGTTAGGTTTGCCTGGCCTGCGAGCCAGCTAGTTTATTCTGTTATAGTATCTTTATACTTAGTATTATTCTGAGACTCTGGATTTTGTGTTAGCTGTGACTTGTGGATATTTCTGGACTCGTTTCTTGCTTATTCTATCATATCTCTTTTCCATGCTTTCTACCTTAGTTTTGATTATGTGACTGAGACAGTATTGCTTTGTTCCTCCATTCGGAGTGTATATACTGTACAGGTACATTTATCTGTTTAGTCGTAGTATTTACAGACCCTATATACAGCGTTCTACCGCCGATTCTGCGGCGTAGGCTGGACGTAACCACGTGCTCGTGCCCCTCTTCAGGGTGCGGGTCGTGACACGTTTTTGTGGTGGCCCATGCAGGTCAGTGTCGCAACTAGTGCGAACTCATAATGGTGCTCGACTTAGAGTGCTAATTACGAGCCTGCAATTAGGATATAGGATTAGGGTATGATAGGAGTTACTCAATCACATGCTAGGAAATTTTTGATCTTTTGATTACCATGACAAATTCTTTTACATTGAATTTAATTGTCCGTCTTTGATATTCCTATCATGTGCCATATTGATTCCTTGCTCCAATCTATCCTCAGGATGACAGTCACTCGTTCTCAGGCAGCGGGTCCTAGCTCAGTTCCAGAGAGGTCAGGTCAGGGAGGTCCTCCACCTCCGGCTACGGGACCGACAGTCGAGAGTGCAGTAGCATCAGTTCCTGTCCTTCAGGCAGGAGTAGCAGCGGCAGTTCCCGGAGGTCTTCCACCTCCAGCTGGGGGAGCAGCCCTATCAGTTCCTGCCCTACATGCGGGAGCACCAGCAGCGGCGGTTTCAGGAGGTCTTCCACCTCCAGCAGCGAGACCGTCTATGGTTATTCCAGATGTTCTTCCACCGCCGCCTCCGATACTGGCAGATGCTCAGGGTATGATGGCCCTACTGCAGCAGATGCTGCAGATACAAAGAGCACAGGCAGAGGCACAGCACCATCAGGAAGAGGTGCTACGACAGACCATGGAGAACTCCCATCAGTTAGCCATGGCAGCAGTAGAGAGAGGTGCTCAGACTGCGGGTCAGGAAGCAGTGGTACAGCAGCAGGGCCAGGGAAGGCCCGGTACACATCTGGACTTTAGGAAGATGAACCCGCGGGAGTTCAAGGGTACCGAGGGTATCCTGTACCCGGACGACTGGCTGGAGGACGTCCAGCGGAGCTTAGAGTTGGCCGAGGTTCCGAGGGCTCTATGGGTGACTTCTGCTGCGAGCCAGTTCTTCGACATAGCATTGACTTGGTACCGTACGGATCCGCGTGCATCGGTTAGAGGTATATCTTGGGAGGACTTCAGGAAACTCTTTAAGGAGAAGTTCTACCCAGATGTAGCCTTGACAGCTTTGGAGGGACAGTTTGCCAGTCTGGTACAGGGGAACTCGTCAGTGGACGAGTATGCAGCAGAGTTTTTCTGCCTGAGCAGGTTTGTACCGAGTTTGGTTCAGGACGAGGGGTGCAAGGCCCGGAAGTTCAGGAGGGGTCTCATTCACGCAGTGCGCACTCGCACATCCAGGAGACGAGACGCTACCTTTGAGCAGATTCTGATGGAGGCTCAGATTGCTGAGAAGGACTTCGGCCTCAAGCCGAAGAGGAGCAGTGATGCCTTGGGAGCCAGTTTGAGTGCGGGGCCAGCAAAGCGCCCGTATTTTCAGCAGAGGCAGTTCCAGCAGCAGCAGCCTCAGTTACAGTTACAACAGGCACCGGCGCGTACCCAGCAGCATCAGGGCTAGAAACAGAGGCCAGCGGTACAGTACAGCTTCTGCGGGAAGGCAGGGCACAGTAGAGAGGAGTGCAGGAAGAAATTAGGCGTCTGCTTATACTGTGGGGCGTCCGATCACCAGGTGAAGGACTGCAGTACCAGAGCAGCTATGGGCAGAGGACAGCCAGCCAGAGGACCAGCGGTTCAGCAGAGGGGTCCTCCACTTCAGACTCAGCAGCAGCATTTTCAGCAGCACCAGAGGGGAGCCCCTGCGGGCATAGTGTTTGCCCTGACAGCAGAGGAGGAGCCAGAGCCAGTAGGCAATGTAGTGGCAGGTCATGTTCTTCTCGATTCATTTCCTGCATTTACCTTATTTGATTCCGGTGCCTCGCATAGCTTTGTGTCTGTCTCCTTTGCTCTGAGACACAATATTATTGCTGAACCCTTGGGTAGGACTTGCAAGATATTGACCGGGGGAGGCATCATCCTGGTCAACAATATCTGCAAGGGGCGGAGAGTTACAATAGGAGGCCGAGTTTTGGGTGCGTGCTTGCTCGTAATGCCCCTTCCGAGGTACGATGTGGTACTCGGAATGGATTGGTTGAGCATGCACCATGCTACTATAGATTATAGAGGTGGTAGGATTTTGTTTAGGCTGCCGGAAGAGCCAGAGATTGTGTTTGCTAGAGGAGCAGCTGAGCCGGGAGATGGGTTCTACGGAGCTTTACTGGCGGGGCAGGCATTGCCGCATCCACTGATAGCTGATTTCATGGATGTTTTCCCCGAGGAGTTGCCTGGGATGCCGTCGGATAGAGACGTTGGGTTCTCTATAGACCTAGTGCCAGGTGCTGAGCCCATTTCGCAGCACGTCTATAGGGTCAACAACAGCGAGTTGGCGGAGCTGAAGAAGCAGGTCGACGAGCTGCGGGACAAGGGATTCATTAGATCCAGTTCATCGCCTTGGGGAGCGTCAGTCCTGTTTGTACCGAAGAAGGATGGTACGATACGTATGTGTATTGATTACAGGGCGCTCAACAACCTTACTATCAAGAATAAGTACCCTTTGCCGAGGATCGACGACTTGTTCGATCAGCTGAGCGGCGTCAAGGTGTTTTCGAAGATAGATCTGAGATCCGGCTATCATCAGCTGAAGGTGAAGAAGGAAGACATTCCGAAGACAGCTTTTTGGACTCGGTACGGCCAGTACGAGTTCACAGTGATGCCATTTGGATTGACCAACGCCCCAGCTGTGTTCATGAACTTGATGAACAAGGTATTCCATCAGTACCTTGACAAGTTCGTGGTGGTCTTCATAGACGACATCCTGGTTTACTCGAAGACACCAGAGGAGCACGAGGAGCATCTGAGGATTGTGCTCGAGACGTTGAGGAGGGAGCAGTTGTATGGGAAGTTGTCGAAGTGTGAGTTTTTCCTGGACCAGGTCGAGTTCCTGGGTCATGTTGTGACCGAGCACGGGATCTCAGTAGACCAGAAGAAGATTGCTGCAGTAGAGTCTTGGTCTACGCCCAGTACAGTTGCCGAGATTCGGAGCTTTCTGGGATTAGCGGGCTACTATCGGAAGTTTGTCCAGGATTTCTTGCGGATCGCGGAGCCGATGACTAGACTCACCAGGAAGGACGTGGAGTTCGTCTGGACTGAGGAGTGTCAGGCCGCCTTCGATGAGCTGAAGAAGAGGTTGACATCAGCTCCTATCTTGACATTGCCGTCTGGGACCGGTGGTTTCTCGATTTACAGCGACGCTTCTGGTCGGGGTCTGGGTTGTGTACTTCAGCAGTACAGGAAGGTGATTGCCTACGCATCTAGGCAGTTACGTCCTCATGAGAAGAACTATCCGACTCACGATCTGGAGTTAGCCGCTGTCATCTTTGCCCTGAAGCTGTAGAAGCATTATCTGTACGGAGAGCGGGTTGAGATCTTTACTGATCACAAGAGCTTGAAGTACGTGTTCACTCAGAAGGAGTTGAACATGAGGCAGAGGCGCTGGCTTGAGCTGATGAAGGATTTCGATATCACCTTGCAGTACCATCCAGGGAAGGCCAACGTAGTCGCAGATGCCTTGAGCAGGTATCCAGTGGCTATGTATCTGACATCAGACCGTCATCTTTTGGCCGACATGGACAGTTTGGGAATTGAGGTGATCATTCCAGGCATGGAGGTGCAGATGTGGGGTTTACAGATTCAGTCTGAGTTGATGGACAGGGTCAGATCAGCACAGTTTGATGATGTTGCCCTGAGGAGCATCAGGGAGCAGGTGCAGATAGGGTTGCTTGATGATTTCTCCATTGCCGAAGATGGGTCGCTGCGGCACGGTGCTAGACTGTGCGTTCCGAGTAGAGAGCTTCGGGAGGAGGTTCTTCAGGAGGCTCATCGCTCTCAGTACTATATGCATCCTGGTGCCAACAAGATGTACAGAGATCTGAGAGAGCACGTTTGGTGGTACGGCATGAAGCGCGAGGTGGCTCAGTTCGTATCTCGCTGCTTGGTTTGTCAGCTGGTGAAGGCCGAGAGGCAGAGGCCTGGTGGATTACTACAGCCACTACCCATTCCAGAGTGGAAGTGGGAGCACATCACCATGGACTTTGTGTCCGGACTTCCACGGTCTCCAGGAGGAAAAGACGCGATTTGGGTCATAGTTGATAGATTGACCAAATCGGCCCACTTTTTGCCTTTCAAGGTGGGTTTGTCTACGGAGAGGTTGGCAGAGCTGTATGTTCGGCAGATCGTGCGATTGCATGGAGTCCCGGTGAGCATAGTTTCAGATCGAGATAGCCGCTTCACTTCCCACTTCTGGAGGAGTTTGCAAGCTAGCTTGGGTACCTCGCTCAAGTTCAGTACTGCTTATCACCCCCAGACAGACGAGCAGTCGGAGAGGACTATCCAGACCTTAGAGGATATGCTTCGCACGTGCGTGCTAGATCTCGGGGGTTCTTGGGAGGACCATCTCCACCTGGTAGAGTTTGCTTACAACAACAGCTACCAGGCCAGTATAGAGATGTCGCCATTCAAGGCTCTATATGGACGGAGATGCCGTACTCCCTTATCTTGGGACGATGTTGGCGAGAGGGTGCTGCTTGGACCAGAGATGGTGGTGGATGCAGCTGAGAAGGTCCGGCTTATTAGAGACAGACTTTGGGTGGCTCAGGATAGGCAGCGGCATTGGGCCGATAGCCACCGGAGACCGTTAGAGTTCGAGGTTAGTTTCAGTTCCTGTTTGTGCTTGTTTGTGTTTTGTCTGTCCTGTGTTCTGAGTTTGTTTTATGTCTAGACTGGTGTTATGGTGTTCCTGAAGATTTCTCCGACACGGGGCACGATTCGCTTTGGCGGGGGCGGGAAGCTTAGTCCGCGCTACATCGGACCTTTCACCATTCTTGAGAGGGTCGGTGCAGTGGCTTACCGGCTAGACTTGCCGCCTACGCTAGAGGGGGTACACAACGTGTTCCACGTGTCGCAGCTGAGACGGTACGTGGCGGACCCCAGCCATATATTGGATCATTCAGCGATCGAGGTAGGGCCTACTCTTCGCTATCCAGAGCAGCCGGTTGAGATTCTGGATCGTAGGGAGAAGGTGCTCCGGAACCAGGTGATCCCCTTGGTTCGCGTTGCATGGAGGCATTACTCTCCAGGTGAGTCTACCTAGGAGAGAGAGGACGACATGCGGGAGCGTTTCCCCTATCTCTTCGAGCCCTGAGGTATAATTTCTGTTTCTGCATTGTGATTCATTGTATGTTTGTTTTAATTTTGAGGACAAAATTTTTTAAGGTGGATAGATTTGTCACCCCCAGTTTTCACAAACAGGGGTATTTTGGTAATTTTCCACTTTAAAAATTATTTTGAAATTATTTAATTATTATTTGTATTATTTTGGGGTATTTGAATCGGGTTCGAATTTTGACTCATTCTGACTTGTTTTGACTTGTTTCGGGGACCCGGGGTAGTTTTGACCTTAGCGGGCCCACACACTAGTTAGACATGGCCCACATGTTAGATATTTTGGTTAGAGACTAGACTAATTATTTTGGTTAATTTTAGTTAGAGATTAGTGGTTTCGGTTTGACTAATCTACCTCCGGTTTAACCATTTCCTATTTATTAGCTATTTTAACCATTGGAGGGCAAACTTGTAATTATCCATATAGGACAAACCAACCAATGTGGCCGGCCACTAGAGGGGGATGGGGAGGAAAGAGAAAATTCACTTTTTCCATTCTCATCCACTCATTTCTTCTTCTTCTCCAAAGGGCTCCTTCTCCTTTTGAAGCTTCCATTGATTTCCTCCTCCAACCAAGGTGATTCCTTCTCCAAACTTGTTTATTTTCTCATGTAGATTGGTTAGGAAACCCATTAGGATGAGTCCCATGGTTGTGTCCCTCTCTAGAGATCATTTTGTGTCCTTTGGACATTTCTAGGAGTGTCCAACTTGTAGGTTTGTGTCCCAATAGGAAAAACCCTCTTTTGGACACATGGATATTGTTTTAATATTTATTTTGTGTTGTTCTTCATATTATTCCAGATTTTTGCTTGTTAGAGAATGAGTTTGTTCATGTATCTTAATGTATCATATTCATTCTTTTATTTGTTTATATATATATGGTTATATATATATATTTCTATATATATATATAGATGTATATATATATGGTTTTATATATATATATATATATATATATATATATATATATATATATATATATATATATATATATATTGGAAATATATATATATATATATATATATATATATATATATATATATATATGTATATATATATATATATATATATGGTTTTATATATATATATATATATATATATATATATATATATATATATATATATATATATATATTGGAAATATATATATATATATATATATATATATATATATATATATATATGTATATATATATATATATATATATATATATATATATATATATATATATATATATATATATATATTTCCAATATATATATATATATATATATATATATATATATATATATATATATATATATATATATATATATATATTCATTCTTTTATTTGTTTATATATATATGGTTATATATATATATATATATATATATATATATATATATATATATATATATATATATATATATATATATATATATATATATATATGGCTTATATTGGGGGATATATTTGTGATATATTTGTGATGTGTTTGGTGTGCAATATGGACAGCCATGGCCGGCCTATTAGTGAGGTGTTGGGGTTGGTTTTGGTGAGGTGTTGGTGTTGGTGTTGGTGTTGGAGTAGTGGTGGTGTTTGTGTATTTATTTGTGATAGAGGGGAGTTGTAGAGATGAGTTTGTGGGGCTATTAGGGGATGTTTTACTGCTGAATTTCAGCAGCTATTAGGGGGTAATGACAGCCCCCAAAACACCTAAAACAGCCCCTATTTATCCCATATCTTTTAGTCCAAGAAAACCCCTTAAAACCCATCCAAAATTCCTCAAACTTCCACCCTTCTTAGCCACCATTTCACCTATAGTTAGGTCCACTTTCCAACCCAAAATGACAGCTCCTAATCACCACAAAAATCAGTCCACCAAGTCCACAAAATCTGTCCATATTTACCTTTGTGTGTGTGTGTGTGTTGTGAGATGTGTGTGAGTGTTTTGTGAGGTATTTTGAGAGTAGTATGGTATCCTATAGTAAAACCTATCTCTAAAATAGTAAGAAACCTATTAGGAAACCTAGAGAAGCCTATTAGAGTGTGGTATCATGTGAGGGTGAGTGGTGTTAGTGAGTGGAATAATGAAAAGGGTAAATTCATGATATAGGCAAGGTAACGGGTAAAGGGTTAACATGTGTCGTAAGATGGCCTAGATGCTTAGGATACCCCAATTTCTTGGTAGGTAAACCTTAGATAGGTTGATATCTTACTACCCTAGGGAGCCTAGGCTAGTGCCATGGGTATTGGCGGGGTTTCCTTGGGTTTGGATAAGGTATCGGGATTTACCTTAGAAGGGTAAATACTAGTTTTGCCTAGAAATGGGATATTAGTGTTAGAAGTCTAAGATGGTGTTAGAACTTGATCCCAGTGGTTGGTAATGATCAAATATGGTACTCTAAGACTAGTTTTGACGTCGGTTGACCGTTTTGACCAAAAGTCAACAAAAGTCAACCGAATGTCAAACTTAGCCTTTAAGCGACCCGATTTGACCGAAACCAACCCAGAGTTGACCAGTTGACTGAAAGTCAATAGTTGGTCAATATTAGACTAGTTTGACCAAAAGTTGACCAGAGTTGACCAGGGTTGACCAGAGTTGACTTTTTGACCAAAAGTTAACTATAAGTCAACCGTTGACCCCGATTGACCTAGTTTGACTTGGATTGACTCCCAATGACCTAGTATGACCTAATATGAACCAGTATAACCTAGTATAACTCAGTTTGACCTAGATTGACCTAGGATTGACTTAGACTTGCATTCATGGCTTGTATTAGCTTCCTTTTTCAGTATTTAGTCATGTTTGACTCATAGTATCTTATCTTAGGTCTGTGATCGCTCTGAGCATCTGTTCACCTATCAGCTCAGGACCACAGGCGAGTACATTCACTGATAGTTTTTATTGTCTTGATATCTACTACATCCGATTCAGTCGTAGTGTTATACTTGATTCCTGACACGACAGTTCACGGACTAGTATACATCGGATCCTGTCATGAGATGTTATTCCTGGACTTTCTTGGTATATGGGTATGAGATATTTTCGTGTTCCTGTACTTATATAGACACACATTAGGAGTGGGCTGGCCCCCTGTTCTCGAACCCCGTGTCATGACGTGCCATGTCCGGATCCGTGATACTATTCGGGGAAATAGAGGAAAATTATTAGGGGTTATGTGATCAAAACCTCAGAGATAATATTTCAGTATTTTGTTGGCGCCACCCTCACCTCACATAGGGTGTAGCAGATACCTCCCCGCGGTTATCCAGGTTGGCCGGCATGGCCCTCTTCGGAGGCCCTCTTCGGAGGTTCCGCGTGATTGTCGAGCCGAGTGGATAACCGTTCTCCTGATTCCCTAGCCGATCACATTTTGCCCTAATAATTCAAATCACTTTTTATTTATTTGTTGCCGTACCTTCCATTCCAGTTTACCTTTACTTACTGTACTTCACCATGCTATGATTCATTTCTCATATGCTCTACCTGTCTTTTATACTGTACCATGATGACGGGACTAGGTTCTGTTTGAAAGAAGGGTTAAAGTCCCGGTCCTTGTTTGGTTTAAGGGTTGTAACTCGGCTTTCAAATGGTTCCCAAGTCGCCTATACTCTTTGTCTTGTATTTCATTATTACTGTTTCTTATAGTATTTCTCAATTCATATGGAACTGTTGTTGGTGTTTTGTACTTGCTCATTTTCCTGACAGGATACGTTGATAAAATTTTACAGATGATTTAGAGGCTGATTGCCCGACTTACTACGGGATAGAGTCTGATGGACTTGACCTAGACAGGTGCTTAGTGGTAGAGCCTCTTGATTTTGCTCACCCAGAGTAGCCTAGTTTTAGTTAGGTTTGCCTGGCCTGCGAGCCAGCTAGTTTATTCTGTTATAGTATCTTTATACTTTGTATTATTCTGAGACTCTGGATTTTGTGTTAGCTGTGACTTGTGGATATTTCTGGACTCGTTCATTGCTTATTCTATCATATCTCTTTTCCATGCTTTCTACCTTAGTTTTGATTATGTGATTGAGACAGTATTGCTTTGTTCCTCCGTTCGGAGTGTATATACTGTACAGGTACATTTATCTATTTAGTCGTAGTATTTACAGACCCTATATATAGCGTTCTACCGCCGATTCTGCGGCGTAGGCTGGACGTAACCACGTGCTCGTGCCCCTCTTCAGGGTGCGGGTCGTGACACATATCTATATATATAAATACATGTGCACACACACTTGTAAATATATATAGACACACACACTCAAACACACACACACACACACTCTCTCATGACACCACCACCACTACTCTCCT
Organism: Iris pallida; assembly: GCA_029216955.1. NCBI lineage: Eukaryota > Viridiplantae > Streptophyta > Magnoliopsida > Asparagales > Iridaceae > Iris > Iris pallida. Next base: position 6,637,965 of record JANAVB010028198.1, on the reverse strand, counting down.
CTACACACACACACAAATACATATAAATACACACACACACACACACACACACACACACACACACACACACACACACACACACACACACACACACACACATATATATATATATATATATATATATATACACTCTATATAAAGGAAAACCCCTAATCAAATCCCTAAACTAGTTTTTAGGGAAAACCTATAAAAACTAGGGTCAATGTGTAGAGAATGGTCTCCTCTACATTTATTGTGAAGGAAATAAATGTAAAAGAGGAATTTATGGGGATTTAAGAGCTTACCTAGTTGTAGCTTTGCTTTGAAGAAGAAGAACTCAAAAAAGAATGAAATGGAGAGAGAGAGAGAGGTTGGTTAGAAGTGAAGAAAAGAGAGCGAGGGTTGGTCCACTTGTGGCCGGCCATGGAGGGGGCCCTAATGGGTTTTGGTGGAGATCCATTAGGCCTCCAAACCCATTAGACTTGGTTTGGTTTGGTTTGAATTGAATTTCGTTTGGTTCGGTTTGTTTCGGTTTAACTCCAAATTGACTAATTAAGCCTCTTAATGACTAGTTAAGCCATGGGAGTGTGGTTTATGATTTCTAGCCTAGTTAGGATGGCATGTGGGCCAGGCCCAGCTAGTATGTGGGTCCCACTAGTGTCCAGACTACCCGGGTCTCCAACTTAAGTCCAAATTGGATAAAATTCAAACTAAATCAAACAAATCCCTAAAAATCCTATAAAATCAAATAAAAATTCCAAAAATTATAAAACTTGGAAAACAATGAAAATACTCATAATTCGAAAACTGGGGGTGACAAATCTACCCTCCTTAAAAGAATTTCGTCCTCGAAATTGAATGAGAAACTAACACAGCAACATGAATAGAACAAGGAAAGAAAAAAGAAAGAATTTTACCTCAAGGCTCGAAGAGATATGGGAATCGCTCCTACATGTCGTCCTCTCTCTCCCAGGTAGACTCACCTGGAGAGTGGTGTCTCCATGCAACGTGAACCAAGGGAATGACCTGGTTCCGGAGCACATTCTCTCTTCGGTCCAAGATCTCAATCGACTTCTCTGGATAGCTGAGTGTCGGTCCCACTTCGATCTCGGAGTGGTCCAAGACGTGACTGGGATCTGCCACGTACCGTCTCAGCTGCGACACGTGGAACACGTTGTGCACTCTCTCTAGTACGGGCGGTAACACCAACCGGTAAGCCACTGTACCGACCCTGCCCAAGATACGAAAAGGTCCGATGTATCGTGGACTAAGCTTCCCGCCGCCACCAAAACGAATCATGCCACGCGTCAGAGAAATCCGCAGAAACACAAGATCATCAACCTAGAACAAAACACAAGGCTTAGAGCTTGATCTAAAACAATCACAATCAGACTCAAATACTAGAAAAATCTAAACTATACCTCAAACTCCAACGGCCTCCGGTGGCTATCGGCCCAATGTCGCTGTCACGCCCCGACTCGGAATCACCCGAATCATCGTTCTCGCATGGGGCATGATGCCGCACGAGCCTGGAGTTGCGCTCGTGCAAGGCAAGATGACAAGTTCTCAATTGGTTATCTTTGAGTTGAACATTAACAACGAAAGGAAAACAGAGTATACGAAATGATTTCTCTTTATTGATATTCGAAATCAGATTACAAAGGCTTTCGATAGTCCAACGGAATTTGTCAGATTGGCTGCAACACTCAAGTTCTCACTTGCCCACAAAGGATTTTGCCGTTCCATACATCATGCCTTCTATATCTCGGCTGCATCAATCCTGTTGCATATCCGAGCGTCAATACGATCGCATGCTTCACTACGCTTCTGTATTCCAAGCCTCAACGCGTTCAAGCGAAGCTCCGCTGCGAGCAGACCAATCCCTGAACCTGCTAGCAAACTAGTGGGGGATTAGTACTTTCGTCCTCGCTGTACTAATCAAAAATCTACTTAATAAACCGACATTTAGTATTGTATTGATTCATGCAAGCATATAATTTTGTTCTCTTTCTATGTTCTCCTTAGGATGAGTTCATGGCATATTCGAAGGCTGTAAAGCATGTCAAGCATGTTATTCAATTCGCGTAAGTAAACAAGCAAGCAATCTCGTATTTGATTCGTGGTGCGACTTAGCAATATCGACGCACTCGCCCTTGCACCGATGCAAGGTGAATATGCCTATCAGTTTTCCCTGTCATGTTATAAGTGCTCGCTATTCAGGATTAATCCATGCAGGATATGCGTATACCTTGCACTTCCAAACCCATCGCCCTTAACTATATGAAGGTCACTAGCTTTTTGGGCTAGAATGGACTTATATTTATCGAATCGAAACATAAGACGATGTTAACTCTGTGCGGTTGCTAACCAACATCAGAGGCCACCGAATTAATCGCAGCAAGTGGCTTATCACATTCACCAGAAAGTCGCTACCGTTCTAAATGAAGTGCACCAACAATACCGAAAATAAATCCCTCCTAGGCCGAACGGTCCCAGCGCCCTGGTGCGCCGTGTTCGAGGGAATACCCATGCACAGGCTTTTATATCTTTAAGTCCATTTGACCATGCAACGAATCTTATCTTTCAAACAACCAAGCAAGTTTGCTTATCTCTATTTCAATTGGCACAACGCCCGAATGTCCTCAACGAACGCCCGAAGGCCACGAACATTTCGAAGGGCACCATGCCGCATTATCATCTCATATTTCTTTCGTTAACTTTCTATGTTCTTACGTTTCATACTTCGTTTCAATGTTTCAGTGGCATCATGCCTCAACTCAATGCTCGTCAACCGAACGACATGAAGGTCCTGAATACCTTTCGAGGCATTATGTCATATCCGACAGTTCCGCCACATTCATGCCACAACTGTATTCTTTCGCAACGAAGCCATCTTTTATTATCTCGTACACGAAGGCACGTTTCGACCGTATTTTCGATGTTCTATGACTTAGCATTCAATGTCCGTGGCTTGCGCGCTAGGGCGCTCGCCTATTGTCTTTCAATGTTCTAGCCGTTCTAACTCGTGCGCGAAGGCACGGTATGGTTCGTGTACTAAGGCACTCGCCGAGTACAGTTATCCTATGTTCTTGCGGCTTGCGCACCGAGGCGCTCACCTTTGCGATATCAAATGTTCTATAGCGACTCGTACGTCTGTCGTACGATTCATTTCAATTGTTCTATCTAGTGTTCGACACGCACTACGTTTATCTCTCTATCTAGCCACGCCCGTGGCATTGATAGGTTAACCCAGCAATCAATGATATGTATTTTATTTAAGCATGACGGAGTAGAAAAGAGAGTTAATGTCCCCGCCACCTTGAATCGATATGCCTTTATCGTTTTGCCGAGCCGATGCGGCTCGATTGTATAATATTCGTTGCACGGGCAACCCTCCTGACTTAGCCATTCGAGCACTTCGTGCTTATTGAATTATACGTCCGATTTGGGCTTACTATGCCAACGCTTTCGTCCGTCGCAAGGCGACGATTTGCTTTCGCGGACTGAATAAGGGAAAAGATCGACCTCTAACATTTCAGCGTAAACGTATAGCCTGCACATGAAACCAACTAAAATTAACACTTACATCGATTTAGACTTGCGCCTTGGTCGATTCAATTTCTTAGAATCTTCGAGCCATCTCAACGCACTTATCCTTCGAGGCAACACGGCGCTCCGCATCGATTCACTCGATGCATTCTTTGGGACAAGGCAACTCTTCGCTTCGACTTAGTTCGATGCATTGCTCGGGACAACTTAACACTTGCATCGTTATTACTCGATGCATTCCTCGGGTCGATACGTTTCTCAGGGCAACGTAACTCTTGTATCGATTTGCATCGATACGCAATCGGGTCAACGCTACTCTTCGAGTCAACGACTCAGCATAATGCACCGTACGGAGCAGGGCATTACAGTCGCTGCCTATCCTGCGCCACCCGAAGTCTATCTCTGATAACCCTGACCTTCTTTGCAGCATCCACTACCATCTCAGGGCCAAGCAAAACCCTCTTGCCGACATCATCCCAAGACATGGAAGTACGGCACCTCCGTCCGTATAGAGACTCGAAAGGTGACATCTCTATACTGGCTTGGTAGCTGTTGTTGTAAGCAAACTCTACCAAGTGAAGGTGGTCCTCCCAAGATCCCCCGAAGTCCAAGACACAGGTACAAAGCATATCCTCGAGGGTCTGAATCGTCCTCTTCGACTGCCCGTCTGTCTGGGGGAGGTTTGCGGTACTGAACTTGAGCGATGTGCCCAAGCTAAGCTGCAAACTCCTCCAGAAGTGGGAAGTGAATCTGTTGTCCCGATCCGAGACTATATTCACTGGAACCCCGTACAATCGGACTATCTGTCGTACGTACATCTCAGCCAGCCTCTCCGTAGATAAACCCACCTTGAAAGGCAAAAAGTGGGCCGATTTGGCCAATCGATCAACAATGACCCAAATCGCATCCTTCCCTCCTGGAGAGCGCGGAAGCCCAGATACAAAGTCTATAGTGATATGCTCCCACTTCCACTCAGGAATGGGTAGTGGCTGGAGCAATCCACCGGGTCTCTGCCTCCTGGCTTTCACCTGCTGGCACACCAAGCATCTAGAAACGAACAGAGCCACCTCGCGTTTCATGCCATACCACCAAACATGATGTCTCAATTCTCTATACATCTTGTTGGCTCCAGGATACATAGAGTACTGAGAACGATGCGCCTCCTGAAGAACCTCCGCCCGAAGTCCTCCGCTCGGCACGCACAATCTGGTACCATGCCTCAATGATCCATCTCCCGCTATAGAGAACTCATCCAACAGTCCTGCCCGGACCTGCTCCCTGATGACCCTCAGAGCCTCATCCTCAAACTGAGCTGTCCTGACTCTGTCCATCAGCTCTGACTGCACCTGGAGACCCCACATCTGCTCCTAAAACCCAGGATCTATCACCTCTATGCCCAAGCTCTCCAGATCTGCCAGAAGGTGACAATCCATCGTCAAAGACATGGCCACGGGATACCTGCTCAAAGCATCCGCAACCACGTTGGCCTTCCCTGGATGGTACTGTAAGGATATATCAAAATCCTTTATCAGCTCTAACCATCGCCTCTGCCTCATATTCAGCTCCTTCTCGGTAAACACGTACTTCAAGCTCTTGTGGTCAGTGTAAATCTCCACATACTCTCTGTACAGATAGTGTTTCCACAGCTTCAAAGCAAATATGACTGCTGCCAGCTCCAAATCATGGGTAGGATAGTTCCTCTCATGAGGACGTAACTGCCTAGATGCATAGGCAATCACCTTCTCGTGCTGCTGAAGTACACAACCCAAACCCCGTCCTGAAGCGTCACTATAGATCGTATAACCACCAGATCCAGATGGCAGCGTCAAGATAGGAGCTGTAGTCAACCTCGTCTTCAGCTCCTCAAAGGCGGCATGGCACTCCTCGGACCAAACAAACTCTTCGTCCTTCCTGGTAAGTCGGGTCATCGGCTAGGCAATCCTGGAAAAGTCCTGCACGAACCTCCGGTAATTACCTGCCAGACCCAGAAAACTTTGAACCTCTGCTACTGAGCTCGATATAGACTAGGACTCTACTGCAAAAATCTTCTTCGGATCCATTGAAATTCCCTCGCCAGAGACAACATGGCCTAGGAACTCTACGCGATCCAAGAAGAACTCGTACTTCGACAGCTTTCCATACAGTTGCTCCCTCCTGAGAGTGTCCAGCACAATCCTCAGGTGCTCCTCGTGCTCCTCTGGCGTCTTCGAATAGATGAGAATGTCATCGATGAAGACCACCACGAAGTTGTCAAGGTACTGATAGAATACCTTGTTCATCAAGTTCATGAATACCGTCGGGGCGTTGGTCAACCCAAACGGCATGACGGTATACTCATACTGGCCATAACGGGTCTGAAATGCAGTCTTCGGAATGTCATCCCGCTTCACCTTCAGCTGATGGTACCCGGAACGCAAGTCGATCTTCGAGAACACCCTCGCGCCGCTCAACTGGTCGAACAAGTCATCAATCCTTGGCAAAGGATACTTGTTCTTGATTGTAAGGTTGTTGAGCGCCCTGTAATCAATGCACATACGTACCGTACCATCCTTCTTCGGGACGAAAAGAACTGGCGCGCCCCAAGGTGAAGAACTAGATCGAATAAAGCCCTTGTCCTCCAGCTCATCGACCTGTTTCTTCAGCTCTGCTAACTCACTGTTGTTGATTCTATAGACGTGCTGTGAGATAGGCTCAGCGCCCGGTACTAGGTCTATAGAAAACTCAACATCACGATCTGGCGGCATCCCGGGCAACTCCTCGGGAAAGACATCCAAGAACTCAGCAATAAGTGGATGTGGCAACACCGGCCCCATCAACAACGCTCCACAGAATCCCTCTCCTGGCTCCGCTGCACCTCTGGTGAACTCAAACTCCGGCTCTCCCGGCGGCCTGAACAGAATCCTGCCCCCTCTGCAGTCTATGATAGCATGGTGTATGCTCAACCAGTCCATACCGAGTACCACATCGTAGCTCGGAAGTGGCATTACGAGCAAACACGCACTCAGCTCCCGGCCTCTCAAAGAAACTCTCCGCCCCTTGTAAATATTATTAACCAGGATGATGCCATTTCCAGTCATAATCTTGTAAGTCCTACCAAGATACTCATCAATGATATTGTGCCTAAGAGCAAAAGAAACAGACACAAAACTGTGCGTAGCACCAGAATTAAACAAGGCTAAAGCTGGAAAAGAATCGAGCAGAACAGAACCTGCGACAACATCCGCTATAGGCTCCATCTCCTCGGCTACAAGAGCAAAGGCTCTACCCTGAACACCCTTCTGCTGGCGGTGCTGGACAAACTGCTGCTACTGGGTCGGAAGTGGACCCCGCTACTGAATTACCGGCACACTAGCTGGTGCCCTCGGAACAGGTGCCCTCTGAGCTGCTCCAGCAACACGGGAGTTCTTAGGACACTTACGCATCTGATGCCCAGCGGCACCGTAAAATAGACACAAACCCAGCCTCCTCCTGCAGAACTCAAAGAGGTGACCGGGCTGTTTTCCATAAATAAATTCACTTTATTTATTTTGTATCTGAGAAAATTACAACTATAGGAATCTAATCTAGAAGACGATTACTTTATCCCTTGGACGATGCGATGAAGAACACTCGAACTTCGAAGAACTTGGACAGCAACTGGGCAATCTCTTTATTCTCTCTGACAATGACTATGTTCCTTTATGAAGATGAAGAAACTCTCTTTTATAGAGTTCAGGATAACTGTCCTTAAGCATACGCTCAGGAAGTTACTTGACGTGTGCATAACTGCAGGGACGTGTGGCAAATTCTGATGGAGATACATTAGCATGCGGTTGAAAGTAGTGGAGCATGTTCAGGAGAGATTGATGGCATGAATGCCACATTGCATAACTTTTGAATAAGTGGGTAACTGAGTACAGGACATGTCAGAACGTGTGTTGACTACACGTTGAAAGTCATTCTGGATACAACTGCTATGATACGCTGCCTTAGAAGAAGAGTCATACGCTAGCTTTTGAAGGCACGTGTCTTACATACGCTGACTTGGACAGCATAGAACCATATAAAGCTGATACGCTCACATTATTGATGAGGAGTCGTATAGAGTCTGTACGCTCACTTGATTGGCAAGGAGTCGTATGGAATCCATACGCTCACTTGGCTGGCCAGGAGCCGTATGAAGTCCATACGCTCACTTGATTGGTAAGGAGTCGTATGGAATCCATACGCTCACTTGGCTGGCAAGGAGTCGTATAAAGTCCATACGCTCACTTGATTGGTAAGGAGTCGTATGGAATCTATACGCTCACTTGGTTGAGTCGTATGTTTGAATAAGTAGACACGTGGCATATTTGAATAGGTAGACACGTGGCCATCATCAATCTTCTTTGATACGCCGTATCTTCCAATAACTGACAAAATCTTCTCGAGCGTCGTGACTGCGGATATGATGGCTAACAGACTGTCAAAACTGAGAGTAATGATGACCTTTGCATTTATAAGGGCTGCTGAGCTGTCCTCGTAAAAGACAAAACCGACTCTTCGAAAACCTATACGACGGCTAGTTTTCATTAGACAGCTATCTTTGCACGAAAGACGAAGTGTCAGATTCATCCTTTATTAAATTACATGCTGTGCTGTCATCTCAGGAAATAATAAAATATTCACTGAGCGTACGGCCTTTGGATGAGCGTATGGCCATGGCTGAGCGTATGGCCTTGAGCGTATGGCTTTAACTGAGCGTATGTCTTTGAGCGTGTGACTTTGACCGAGTCTTATGTCAGCGTGTCATAATTTTCACACCCTACAGGACCCCCTTCAAAGTTTTCGAACTTTATGATTTTCAAAAGTTCGAATTAACTTTAAATTTTAAAGTGGGAATGAGTCATGACACGCTGGCATAAGTTTGTTTAATGTCCTTGATATCAGTGCAAATCTTTAGGGATTCGGCCGTCGTTTGAAATTCATTCTCTTCTTATAAATAGGTCTTTCAAAGACCTAAGTTATTTCTTTACCACAACTTTTGCTTTCAAGAGAGAAAAGAGCTTTCAGAAACTCAGAATCCTTCTTCCCCTTCTTCGTCTTCAAACCCATCTCCATTAATGGCGCCCAAAGCTGATGCTTCTGCGAAAGGAAAGGGGAAAGCCCCTGAGGAGTCGTTTCATCCTGCCGTCGACACTGCCACCACCAAGAAGACGGCCAGTCAGCGTTTTTCACGCAGTGAACGGCCATTGAAACCTCTCTATGGTGAGGACGAAGATGATGAACAATAACTATTCCCTTTTTAGGGCTCTGGTTAAAACAAAACTCAGAAAAGTATCCCTCTTTAGGGTCAATACGTCAGCAAATACGCTTCCCTCTTTAGGGTTTAGCCGTATTCCATATTTTTCGTTTTTACGAAAAATATGTTTGGAGCATATATCTATAAGATATGCGTATTTTTGATAGAGATATCGAAATACGCTATCTTAAAAGAATATGCTATGGCAATTTGTCTCATTGAGATACGCTAAATCCTGTGTTAGCGTATTTTCTGATGATCATCTTACCAACCATACGCTGATACGCTCAAGCTGAACAAAACTGAACTTTTAAAATCATTCACTTAAGATAGACTAAGCGTAAAAAGTGATCTCGAAATCTGTCATACGCTTAAGGAAAACTGAGCGTATGCTGAACGTTTGAGTATGCCATACGCTTAAGGAAAACTGAGCGTATGCTGCCTTGAGTCTGCCATACGCTTAAAGAAAACTGAGCGTATACTGAACCTTGAATCTGCCATACGCTTAATAAAAACTGAGCATGAGTTGAGCTGTACACTTAGTAAAAACTGAGCGTATGTTAAACTGTACGCTTAATAGAACTGAGCGTATATTGAGCTGTACACTTAGTAAAAACTGAGCGTATGTTAAACTTTATCATCTCTTGATGTTGAAGATTTCTAATACTTTATTCTTCATTTGCAGTGGATATTCTGGCTCAGGAGGCAGAATTTGAAGGAAGTGTAGGAAATAATTATAGAAGTGATCTATCACATGTTTGTTTTCCCCAATTCGACGGACCTTCTACAAGGATTGCTCTGTTGACCAATCAGGAAGATGATACTTTGCTGAACTTGATGAGTGGACTGCCGTTACAGAGTGTGGATGGTGTTGCCCACTTGAAGCCAACATTCCTTTTTGGAGATGCTATTGACATGAATTCCCAGTCTGCTCTTGATAAAGTAGCATACTCCTATCATAGGGATAGTGATGCGAATCAGCCCATGTATTTGACTGGCTTGACAAAAAGCATCAATATTGCTCGTTTATTCCACTCGGGTCAACAAAGACAAATGAAGTGGGATATCACTCCATCCCGACAAGCAAAGGCTGGGTGGATTGGATATCGTCAGGGAAGATTCCGCAGTGGTACTGAACCACATGTCACATCTCTGCGAGGACTGTTACCTGCCACCATCCCTCCCGAGGACTCGGCACTGCTGAAGCCAGTCAGAGTCCCAATTTTTGTAAACGAATTTGCTCAACTGAAGAATGCTATCTACCCAAAATAGTCTATGAGACTTACCGGCCTAGTGAACCCGAAAAATACAAGATGGACTGCTCTAGTGAGATGGATTCTGCAGAACTTCGGTGCACAGTTAAAGGCGATAGGTTTATATGATGCCATTAAGTGTACTACTTATGGTTTTAAGCCAAACTCGGATCTATTTTTGGCGTTAGCGGAGAGATATAACTATAGTACCGGCACCTTCATGACCCCAAAGGGCGAGATGGGATTCGCCCTTCATGAAATGGCATATATTTCTCAGCTACCGACAGCAGATTTGCCATATGAAGAGTATATCCCTTTTGTTGATGAAATGAATAAGATCTCTGAAGCCAACCCACTGATTCTTTATGTATTTGAAGAATTAATATGCCATTACAGCATCTGTAAGGCTTTTTATAAGGGACAAGGTGGAGAGGGAGACTCCAACTGTTATTCTTCGAAGTGGATGGCTTATTTGTTTCAAGGCCGTACTGACGAAGTTTAAAAGAAGAAAAAGACTGATCAGTATGTTGGTAAATTCAAACCCTTGAGTCAAGCCGAGATTAACAGGTTAATCCGGGAGACAAATCATGACGACATTATCGTCGAAGAAGACATAGACACCTACAAGGCCGGTGATAGGTTAGAAACCTATATTAAGCAGGGTGGCCGAGAATTATCCGCTGAAGGTCATCTGGCGGGATTTATATCTCTTTGGTTGAGAAAATTCGTAGTTCCTGGCACCTGTTCAGCAGACAGGATGCACAGAGGAGTTGTCTTCGCAGCAGTCCGTCTGGTTTTTGGGTATAAGATGGATTTACTAACAGCAATGACCTGCCGTCTGAATGCTGGATTAAGGGCATATACAGACAGAATGTTCGAATTGGCAAGGAAGAGCCTTACATCCTTTCCTCGGGTAGAAATGCCCTTTACATATTTATTTGGATGGCTGCTTCTGCATTTCGAATCTCTCATGAGTGCTGGGATGGCTAGACCAGATGATACCTTTCTGGAAAGGTACAAGCACATACCGAAATGGAGATATGACACTTTGACCGATTGCAGAACTATATTAAACAGGGGAGAATTATGGAGCTTCACTTGTGTTCCTCCACCTGTTGGTTATGAGACCATGCCTGGGAGATTGATTGACGGCGTTGGTGCTAATGATTTGGATGATATCCAACATGAATGGCTAAAGAGAATCAGGCCGTCTCATTTAATCTGCCGCCGTGACAACATCACTTATCTAGAACCATATCACCCGAGCAGGTTTCCTCGGCAATTTGGTTACGATCAGTTGCATGTGGGCAATGCAACGATGTGTTTTGCTTATCAAGGCGGGTTGGTTGATGGTGCCAGAGCTTGGCTATATTACATTGCCAAAGGTACAGGGGCTACCTTTTCTATGCCAGATCCGGTCACCTATCGGAGAGGAGCTAGGATATTGGCGTCCTATGCCAGATTTTATGTATCAGCTAATACCTTTGATGAAAAATTTAGCATCTTAGGTAGAAGCTTTATTCATGTTGAAAAGAAATCAACCAAATCAGCCTTGCCTAGGGATTGTCACGACAAAGAAGATCCTCTGGCCACTGATGAAGTTGATGATGATGTTTTGGAAACTTTCTTCTCTGATGACCTTCATCAACCATTACATGTGCCTATCGGAAGTGCTGAAGAAAGTATATCTACTGAGATTACACCGAAGAGGAAGCGGGGTAAAAGTGCTGCTGGTCCTGCTGCAAAAAGAGCTACTCGAGCAGAGACTCGAAGTCGTAGAGGAATTACTATTCCAAGGAATTCTTCCGTTTCTAAACGAGTCAGAGATGTTGATGAAGCAGGTAGTGATCCAATAGACAATTATCCTACTGTTCCATTAACTAAAAGAATAGGAAGGAAAGTAATCGTTTCAAAAACTAAATTCGTAATTTATCTGGATGCAGAGAGTCCCACCGATCGTGCTATGCGATTGGCTTCAGAAAAACAAGCTGCTTTTGATTTTTCTGTAAAGACAGAACCTGTCGAAGAAAAGATTCCTGAACCTGCTGGGTCTTCCATGCCTTCTGATATAGGCTCAGTTCTACCAATGGCCGATGATGCACAGGAGATTAGTCAACCTGCGGTAGAGGCTGAGCATCAGACTGAAACAGCTAATGACTTACTGATTTCAGGAGAATCAGTGAAGGAAGCTACTTCTCTCGAACCAATTGCTGAAGCTTCAGAGAGCGAACAAGTTGACTATGAACCGTCATCTCATTCTTCTGGAGAAGAGGACATAGAGATAGACGATGAATCACCCTCTAAAGCTCCAATTGATGTACTAAAGACCACTGGTCAACACTCAGGGTTGACACCAGAGCCGGAGAGGCATCTAGAAATAGAAGTTCAAGTTTCGAGTACTTCTGGGGCGGGAAGCAGTGAAATAAATCCCGTGTCAGAAAGTACCCTGAACAGACTAAGAGCCGGACTGAATGATCCGAAGGAAACTGAATATGAACCAACTCCAGGTAATATTTTATTCATCAAAGTTTTGTCTTGTCTTGGCTTTATTGTCTTTTAATTTTTTATCATGCTTCTTTGATTCCAACAGCTGTAGGAACTGCACCGGCTATGAGTTCTACTCAAGCCCCACTTATTCAAACTGATGTGGGTGAGGGGAGTTCACATCTGTCGAGTTCTCCAAAAGCACTAACTTCAGCTCCAAGAATAGAGGCTCCTCCTGCTCCTTTCCCTACTATTGCAGCGACTCCCGGTTTTGACACAGGGATAGCAAAAATCATGGGGATGTATTCAGATATTATTTATACATATCTGGATACATACTCGAGACTACTTATGAAAGATGAGACTATGCCCTTTTCGAGTCTTCGAGAGGCAACTAGTTTTCCACGTTCAGCCTTGAGACAATCTGGTTATGAGGCTCAATGTGTCTTCTTTGAACATCTCCTGAATGATTTAGAAGCAAACATCCAAAAATACTGAGAGATTAAAAAGGAGGATATTAAGTCTCTGACTGCAGCTGAGATTGCTCAATTGGAGAATGAAGCTCAAGCTCAGCACATTCCTCTGACAGAATTCCTCGCTCAGTCTTCTAAAGAGCTAATGGCGAAAGACGAAGAAATAATAAGTACTCGTCAGAATATGGAGCGCCTAGAGAAAGATGAAGAGTCAAAAGCTGAAGAGCTTAGAAAGTTGAGAGAAGAGTTAGCTCGTATTCAGGAGCAAATTGCTTCCGTGGAAAAAGAACAATCAAAGATTGCTACTGATCGTAAATCTACAGCTGAACACTGTCAAGTTTTACAGCAAGAGCGAGAATTGTTGCAAACCAATCAGATTGAAGAGACCAATCGCCGTAGCTCTATTATTCTGGAATATGACCAACGGATGATTGGAGCTGAAACAGCAGAGCGAATCAAGAAAGCTCATGATGAAAAGATGAATAATGTAATCGTTCGTATTCAGGAGATCATTACTCCTCCTAAATAGTTCTTTTACATTTTTCATGTACTGAATTTTTTTTGAAATCCAATTGTAATCAATATTTTGATTCTGATTAAAGAAATGAACATCTTAGCTTGATTTCAATTCTATGGATGACGTTTTTGTAGAAAACATGTTCAGAGGTAAATAATACATGACATATTTCAATAGAATAGAATATACAAATAAATTGTGCAATTCTATCATGATATTAAACCAAAGATAATTTTAGTTTAATACTGATTAGAGAAAACAGAATTCAGATATAAAGATACCTTTGAATTCTATTTTCCATGATCTTTGGACTCGGAAATCAAAAGACGAGATATCATTTTCATAGAATAGAAAATATGATACATACTGAGATAAAAAATTCAGAGGTAATATGGACATGATTTTCTATACAAGATCTTTATTAAATCCACTAGGGATCTAATAAAACAAAATATCAAATTCTCTGAAAAAATGGTACATGGTGGAATATTAGTTTCCTCTGGGGATAACGATATCGAGATAATTTTTGTAAAGAAGAATTAACCTTGATTTTATAAATTTGCTGGAGAATGATGAAAATATTATACATAATATTTCTTTAAGAATTTGCCATTGATAGGCATCATCGTAACTTTCCCATCCATAGAGGCAAGCTGATATGATCCATTAGGGAAGACTTTGTTTACTACGAATGGGCCTTCCCATTTCGCATCAAATTTGCCTTTACTCATATGCGTCATAGTCATAGGACGTCTGACAGTAAGGACTAGTTCTTCTTTCTGATATGCTCTGACTTTGACTTTTCGATTAAAAGCTTTTGAGATTCGTGCCTGATATAGCTCGATATTTTGTTGAGCATACAATCGCTTTTCATTTAGAGCTTCCAATTCTTGAAGTCGAAGAAGATCGTTATTCTCTATTGTAAGTTCATTGGAGATTGCAACCCTCAGAGAAGGAATCTGGATCTCGAGGGGAAGAACAGCTTCACACCCATATACCAAGGAGAAAGGCGTACATCCGGTCGCATTGTGAAATGTAGTGCGGTAGGCCCATAAACATTCACCAAGCTTCTCACTCCAATTGCGTTTGTTAGAAGAAACGAACTTTTTCAAGAGTTTGATGATCGTTTTATTGAAAGCTTCTGCCAGTCCATTAGCTGCTGGATTATATGCCGTAGAAGCTAAATTATTGATCCGATGGTCGTCGCAGAATCGTATAAATTTTTGACTAACGAACTGCGGTCCGTTATCATGGATAATACGCCGAGGTACACCAAATCGATAAATGACATGATGTTTGACGAAGTTGATAACATTAGAAGTTTTGACTTTAGATAACGGGATTGCTTCAGCCCATTTGGAAAAGTAATCGGTTATTGCTAGAATAAACCGATGTCCTTTTGATGATGGTGGGTTGATAGGACCAATGACATCCATGCCCCAAGCCTCAAAGGGCCATGATGCCGCTGTTGGGTGTAAGAACTCTGACGGTTGATGGATAAAGTCTGCATAAATTTGACAAGCTTTACATTTCCGAGCATATTGAATGGCGTCAGCCACCATCGTGGGCCAATAATAACCCATACGTCGAATACGATCTTGAATTTTAGGGCCTGGCTGATGAGCTCCGCAAACACCATCGTGTGCTTCACGGATTATCTGTTGTGCTTCTTCACCAGCGATGCATCGGAGGAGAAGACCATCGTAGGATCGACGATATAATATCTTCGTTGTATGATTATAATAGAATCTGAGAGATCGACGCCGAATAGACGCTGCTTCATTCGGATTATCAGGAAGTATGTCATACAACACAAAATCTAGAAACGGACGTCTCCAGTCTTCAGTTATGGCTTCTATTTTTGTCACGACCCGCTACCCAAATTGTTGGGCCAGGCCGAGGCATGCCCAGCCTACGCTAAGATAAAACGTAGTAAGTTGTTCTAAAGACAACAGGATAAGACTAAATGTGCTAACAGTTCTATAAGTGAAGAAGAATCATAAATGCTCCAAACACAAAAGTCGTCGTATATAATAAGATGTCCAAATACAAGTAAACTGGAATGTAAAACTGGATACATGTCCAGTTACAAAATAATATAGTCTAATACATGACTCAAAAGTCTGAGTAAACAAAAGACATCTAGGCGAGGTTCCCCGCAGGAACATCCTCGCAAAGCAGAGCCGGGTCCTCGGCAGTGACTCCATAGTATGAGTCGCAGAGCAACTCCTCCTCAATAAGGACACCTACAACGTTATCCTGTCAGGACGGGAGCAAGTACTAAATCTAGCAAACTAGCATATGAAACATGGAAATGAACATGAGCATGTGAGGAATAACTGGAAAGCATGGTATCACAGAGTCTATCATGGCAAGGACACATATGTCATAGAGACAGATGCATATGTAATGTTTAAAACTGTAGCAAGTACGTGATCGGTCAATAGATGTACAATGTACTGTGGCACATGTAAATAAAATGTACATACGTACAAGTCAACAAGCATAGGTGTACATCTGTACAAAAATGCAGGATAAAGGCCTACGGCAAGGTATGCATATAAAATGCGACCTCGCTCGCTACTATAAGGGGGTCATGATCACGTACAATACTATCAGTTTCCCCATACCCATATTTCTAATCATGTGAGAGATATATCAAGACTGTTCTAAGCATGATGATAACTGTATGTACAACATGTAAAGATCTGACTTGCTATCCCAAGGATCGGCATTTAACATGGTGGGGTTTGCAGTTCATTTATGTGACAATATGTAAAGTTCGTAGAAAGTACTTGCCTCTAGCAAAGCAAAACAAAACAAGCTGCGATAACGATGCTATGGATGTCCAGTAACTCGTCACTGTAGAAATAAATGTAATAACTTAGCTTTTACACTAAGCTAAAATACTAGGACACTAATCTGGTAAATCACGACTTGTGATTGGGCACCTAGCCAAAAATGATGACTTGGACTAGGAGACCAATGTGGGGGTGACACACTATGTTAACTAACATTCCAGGGTCTTTACACTAGTGAGGGATGGGGTTCAACATGACTAAAAACTCCAAATACAACAAAAATCTACAAGTCGTAATTAATCAATAAATAAATCAAAAGATCATTGTGTTCTAACAATTTTTGAGATAGGCAAAAAGTCTAGTTTTTCTTAAAGTAAAGTATCAAAGTGATTCTTGTTAATCATAGAAATTTATTATAATTTTTCTGGAATTTATTAACCAGTACAAGTATTTTATAAAAATCAGCTTTCCTAAGTATACAGAAAGTGAGTTTTGGTTTCATATGCTAAACTAGTAGCAAAACAGTAATTTAAATACTACAAAATTGTACTAACTTTGCCAACTTAGCAAAGTATCTAAAAACTATTTTTCCATAATTTTAGCAACACTCTAAGTATTTTTAGAAATTCAAAAACAGCTATGTACAATAATAATTAATTATCTGCGTATTTTGTCCATGTATATAATTTGAACCAAAGTTCAAATACAGGACCCAAGGCCATGAATCAAGTCCAATATGACTTGTACAGGTCTTGAATGTGTGAAAACACATTTGAGCCCAAATACCCATGCTAGGCTTGGACATCAAATGGTTGCAGTAATTTAAATACAATAAAAATACTAGTTGGTAATAGTGCAAAATATTTATTATTATTTTAATAAGGTAAATTTTATATAAAAGAATATTTACATACCTATGCCAAAAGTACATATATATATATACACAAGAAAAATACCTAATTTATAAAGTATATATATATAATAATATATATACATAAACAAGAAAATATATATACATATACATATGTGTATATATATATATATATAAATACTAACATATATACATAGAATTTTACTAACCATAAAATATATATACATATATACATATACTGTTAAAACAGTATATATATACATATATACTAGTATATACATATATATATATATATATATATATATATATATATATATATATATATATATATATACATATATATATATATATATATATATATATATATATATATATATATATATATATATATATATAAAACAATAAAAGAAAAGAAAAAAAGAAAAAGAAAAAGAAAAAGAAAACAGAAGGAAAGAAAGGGGGGGCTCGAACTCAGCCCAGCAGCGGGGGGGGGTTTTAAGAAATGCGCGCTGGCCAGTGGGCCAGTGCGTGCTTCGTGTTAGAGTTAGGGTTAGGTTTAGATTTAATTAGTTAGGTTAGCATTTATATATATAAAAAAAATAAATAAACATTTGTCCTGTGTCCTGACAGTTAGGGACACAGGGTTTTCTCGTGTCCGTGCTTTGCACGACACGCACGACACGAGTTTCACGTGTCCAGACTCACCATCACGTTCGTCAGGACACGACGAGTCCTATGTGTGCACACGAGACACGCACGACACGAAATGAAGCTGACACTTACGTGTCCGGCTACTCAGAGGAGTTTCGAGGGTGCTCGACGGCGGCGGAGGCGTTGGCGTCGCGGCGCTCCGGTGGCGCTGGGCGCGGCTCAGCACGGCGAAGCGAGTGAGGGTGGTTACGGGCGGTGGTGCTCGACGTGGGGGCGGCGCTGGGTAGATGGCCGGAGTTAGGGTTAGGGCTAGGGTTTTTGGGGGAGAAAAGGGGGCTGGGGGCGTCGACGGTGGTCGGGGTGAGTGGTAGTCGACTGAGGGGGGTCGGGGGGGTTATTTGTAGGGGCTTAACGTCGGTCGGGGCAGCCGGAAATGGCGGGGGCAGGGCGGCGTGGCGGTCGTCGGTCAGTCGGGGCTGGTCGTCGGGGGTGGGTAGGTAAATTACAGGGGGGCCCTAGACTTTAGGAATTTACACTAAGGTCCCAAACCGTACTGAATGCAAATATAATTTGCATTAAACAAAATTATTAATTACAAATCGATATAAAAACAATTCTAATAATTGCAAATTGATATTAAAACATTTAGATAAATTACAAATTGATGTTTTTAATATATAAAACTTATTTAAAATCATTTAAAAATTCTAGAAAAATTCCTAAAAATTCCTAAGAATTATTTAAGGCCATAATTGATATTAAAAATTAATTAACACTATTTAAAATGGATTTTTAAAATCAGGGGCTTACAAGTCTTCCCTCCTTGAAAAATTTCGTCCTCGAAATTCACAAGGATTGAAGACCCTACAATATTCTAACATAGCAAGCAATGCAACAAAATAACTAAGGTTGCGATCGAAACTAACCTCTAAGGTATCAAGCGGGAACGGGTGGTTCCTCCGCAGCGGTTGGATCGAGCAAGTAAGGGAATCTCTCCCTCATGTCCGACTCCCTCTCCCAAGTAGATTCACCTGGGGAGTGACGGCTCCAAGCTACTCGTACTAGGGGTATAACCTTGTTCCTCAGCCTCTTCTCTCTCCTGTCTAATATCTCCACTGGCTGCTCAGAAACTGTAAGGCTCGGTCCGACCTCCAACTCTGAATGGTCTAGCACATGACTGGGGTCTGGAACATATCTCCTCAGCTGAGATACGTGAAAGACGTCGTGAACTCCTGCTAGGTTGGGTGGAAGTGCAACCCTGTAAGCTACCTCTCCGATCCTGCCAAGTACCTCAAACGGCCCGATGTATCTGGGGCTCAGCTTCCCTCCTCGTCCGAACCGGATCGTCCCTCGAGTAGGTGATATCTTCACTAGCACCATATCACCGTCTGCGAACTCCATCGGCCTGCGACTAGCATCAGCCCAGTGTTTCTGCCTGTCCTGAGCTACTCTGAGCCTGTCCCTGATCATCCCGACTTTCTCTGCTGCATCCGTGATCATCTCTGGCCCAAGCATAACTCTGTCTCCGACATCATCCCAAAAGAGCGGTGTCCGGCATCGTCGTCCATATAGCGCCTCGAAGGGAGACATACCAATACTGGCCTGGTAGCTGTTGTTGTATGAAAACTCTACCAAGTGCAGATGGCTCTCCCATGATCCTCCGAAGTCCAGCACGCAAGTCCTCAGCATATCCTCCAGCGTCTGTATCGTCCTCTCGGACTGCCCATCTGTCTGCGGGTGGTACGCCGTACTGAATTTGAGCCTGCTGCCCAACTCCTCCTGTAAGCTCCTCCAGTAGTGGGATGTGAATCTGCTGTCTCTGTCTGACACGATGCTCACCGGCACTCCGTGTAGGCGAACTATCTGCTGCATGTATAGCTCCGCCAACTTCTCGGTGGAAAGCCCCACCTTGAAGGGTATGAAGTGCGCACACTTCGTCAGCCTGTCTACGATGACCCAGATGGCATCCTTCCCTCCTTGGGAACGAGGAAGCCCTGAAACGAAGTCCATCGTAATATGTTCCCACTTCCACTCGGGGATGGGTAATGGCTGCAACAAACCAGCTGGCCTCTGGCGCTCCGCCTTGACCTGCTGGCAAACTAGACATCTCGAAATGAAGCGTGATACATCCCTCTTCATCCCGTGCCACCAAAGATGTTCCCGCAAGTCACGGTACATCTTGTTAGCACCAGGGTGAATAGAATATCTCGATCGGTGCGCCTCCTGTAAAACTGCCTCTACTAGCTCTCCTCTCGGTACGCACAATCGGCTGCCACACCTCAAAGATCCATCCTCTGCTATAGTAAAGTCATCCAGCAATCCAGCCAATGCCTGGGGTCGAAGTCTGCGAAGGCTCTCATCTGTAGACTGTGCCTCTCTGATCTGCTCCATCAAACCTGACTGAATGTCAAGTGCCATCATCTGCATCACTGATCCTGGCCGAACTAGCTCGATACCGAGCTTCTCCAGATCCTCCCGCAAATGCCGATCAATCATCAGGTACCATGCCATCGGATGCCTGCTCAGCGCATCCGCCACCACGTTTGCCTTCCCGGGGTGATACTGTAAATCGATGTCGAAGTCCTTCATCAACTCCAACCATCGTCTTTGCCTCATGTTCAGCTATTTCTGCGTGAACACATACTTCAAGCTTTTGTGGTCAGTAAAGATCTCCACACGCTCTCCGTATAAGTAATGTTTCCATAACTTGAGGGCAAAGATCACCGCAGCTAACTCGAGGTCATGGGTAGGATAATTCCTCTCATGAGTCCGCAATTGCCTAGATGCATAAGCAATCACTTTCCCATGCTGCTGTAGGACACATCCTAGCCCCTTCCCAGAAGCATCACTGTATATGGTGAAACCTCCAGAACCTGAAGGTAAAGTCAGAACTGGAGCGGTCGTCAACCTCCTCTTCAGCTCCTCAAATGCTGTCTGGCAGTCCTCAGACCAAATGTACTCTGCGTCCTTCCGCGTCAGCTTTGTCATGGGTTCAGCTATCCTAGCAAAGTCCTGGACAAACTTTCTGTAATAGCCTGCTAAACCCAGAAAGCTCCTGATCTCTGAAACTGACGTCGGAGCCTTCCACGTCTCAACTGCAGCAATCTTCCTGGGATCCCCCGAGATTCCATCTCCAGTGACCACATGGCCGAGAAACTCCACTCGGTCTAAAAAGAACTCGCACTTCGGCAGTTTGGCAAACAGTCTCTCCTGCCTCAGAATCCCCAAAACTATCCGCAAGTGCTCGGCATGCTCCTCCGGCGTCTTCGAGTATATCAGGATGTCGTCAATAAATACTACGACGAACTTATCCAGATACTGGTGAAATGTCTTATTCATCAAGTTCATAAAGACAGCTGGCGCATTTGTGAGACCAAATGGCATCACCAGAAACTCGTACTGCCCGTAATTCGTGTCGAACGCCGTCTTCTGGATGTCTGCTGGCCTAACCTTCACCTGGTGGTACCCGGATCTCAAGTCTATCCTGGAAAACACCTTCGCCCCGCTCAACTGGTCGAACAAATCATCTATCCTGGGCAGAGGATATTTGTTCTTGATGGTGATGGCATTCAAGGCCCGGTAATCAATACACAACCGGACCGTACCATCCTTCTTAGGCACAAAGAGCACTGGCGCTCCCCATGGAGAAGCACTGGATCGAATGAAACCCTTTTTCAACAGGTCATCAATCTGCTCTTTCATCTCTATGGCCTCCTTGGGATTCACTCTATAGCAAGCCCGGGATACTGGTGATGAACCCGGCACTAAATCTATAGTGAACTCCACATCTCTGTCAGGCGGAAGTCCTGGAAGATCCTCTGGGAATACATCCATAAACTCCCTAATGATAGGGTGTGGCGGTGCTGCGTCCCCGACTGTCGCACAACAGTTCGGCTCTAGGCTGATCTCCGGCCCTGTCCTACTGACACGAAATGGTACTGTGCCAGGGGGACTGAACAAAACACTACCCTCATGGCAATCTATAGATGCATGGGCATAGCTAAGCCAATCCATCCCCAATATGATATCATAACCGGGAAGCGGCATCACAAAGAATCATCCCTCGAACTCTCTCCCGGCTATCAGAATAGAGCATCTATAGCTAGCTCTAATAGGCACTGGTCCTCCTCCCGTCATTACTCTACTAATCTCCGTCGTAGGTGTAGATACTAAGTGATGTTCTTGCATAAACTCTAATGATAGGAAGCTATGAGATGCACCAGAATCAAACAAACATAGAGCTAGAAAAGTATGCAAATAAACATGACCTGTAATGACGTCAGCTAAGTAATCCGGCTCCGAAACCTGCTCCGGCTCCGGCTCAACGGCTAGACTATAAACTCTCCCCTGAGGTCCCTTCTGCTGCTGCAGATGCTGCCCGAACCTCTGCTGCTGAGTCGGGAGTGGTCCTCTAGGCTTTGCTGCTGGGCAGTTCCGAAGCTGATGGGTGGCAGACCCACAAACTAAACACTGACCCAACCTCTTCCTGCAAACGGACCTGTCGTGCCCTGGTCTTCCGCAGAAAGAACATATAGCTCCCTTCTGCTGCTGCTGCTGGGGTCCCGGGGCTCGAACTGGCGGGGTCTGATGGTGTGGTGTAGAGGGACGGTAAGTCTGCTGGGGTAGCGTCGGCGCTTTCTGCTGGAAAGCCTGACGCTTGGACGGTCCATCATGATGTACAGGAGCCGGCCTCTTGCAAGACAGAAGACGCTCCTCGATGCTCCGGGCCAACTCTAGGCTCTGGTAGTAGTCAGTCGTACCGTTTGCCACTATAAGAATGCCAATGTCTGGAACTAGACCATGGCAAAACCTACGGGTCATCTCCTCTGGATCAGCAACCAGGCTAGGAGCAAAATGGCTCAAGCGACTGAACTCTCCCGCATAGTCATCAACAGAACGGTTCCCCTGCTGGATGTTCTGGAAGCGTAGCCCCATGGCTACTCTGGCAGTGGTCGAGAAGAACTTCTTCTTGAACTGGGTCTTGAACTGGTCCCAGGTGGCTCTACCTCTCGCGAACAATGGCTCATTCCTGAACCAAACTCCGGCTAAGTCTATCAGCAGAAATCCTGCTGCCTCTACCTGAAGGTCATCCGGCATCCTAACTCCCAGAAGCTTCCTCTCTACAGAATCTAGCCAGTCGTCAGCTACTACTATGCCCTCGGTCCCTGAGAACTCCTTGGGATTCAGACCCATGAAGTCCTTGACCGTCCCCGCTCTCTGTCGTGGCTCTACATGTGGTGGGGCTACGGGATGTCCCTCAGAACGCTCCATGCTCTGACGGAGTAGGGTGGTCTGCTCCTGATGGGTTGTTAGGAACCCCTGGATCAGTGTGAGCAGCTGGGTCCCGTCGAGTGTGACGGAAGCCTGGGTGGGTATAGTGATAGGGGGTTGTGGAAGTATCGGGTCCTGCCGGGCCTGGGATGTGGAAGGTGGTATCTGGGTCTGTGGATCTGTGGAGTGGGGGAATGTGGTAGGTGGAGATGCATCAGTCAACTGGTCAGCTGACTGGATATGGAGGGTCCCATTCTCGGGGGTAACATGCTGGGACGAACGAGTAAGCACCATCTAAATTACATAAAAAGACTTATAAGGACTTGTTTAAAGTAAGCAATCATATGCAAGAAAATCTAATTATAATAGCAAACATGTGATGTATTTCCTATGTTGCAATCCTAGCATTCCTCTAGGTGTTCTAAGCGTCTTTCCTAATGTTGTCTAATTACCTTAAGTTCCTAATTGCAGGCATGCTTGGTACAATAACGTAACCAAACAACTTAGTCGGGACCTGCGTGGGCCACCACTAAAACATGTCACGACCCGCTACCCAAATTGTTGGGCCAGGCCGAGGCATGCCCAGCCTACGCTAAGATAAAACGTAGCAAGCTGTTCTAAAGACAACAGGATAAGACTAAATGTGCTAACAGTTCTATAAGTAAAGAAGAATCATAAATGCTCCAAACACAAAAGTCGTCGTATATAATAAGATGTCCAAATACAAGTAAACTGGAATGTAAAACTGGATACATGTCCAGTTACAAAATAATATAGTCTAATACATGACTCAAAAGTCTGAGTAAACAAAAGACATCTAGGCGAGGTTCCCCGCAGGAACATCCTCGCAAAGCAGAGCCGGGTCCTCGGCAGTGACTCCATAGTATGAGTCGCAGAGCAACTCCTCCTCAGTAAGGACACCTACAACGTTATCCTGTCAGGACGGGAGCAAGTACTAAATCTAGCAAACTAGCATATGAAACATGGAAATGAACATGAGCATGTGAGGAATAACTGGAAAGCATGGTATCACAGAGTCTCTCATGGCAAGGACACATATGTCATAGAGACAGATGCATATGTAATGTTTAAAACTGTAGCAAGTACGTGATCGGTCAATAGATGTACAATGTACTGTGGCACATGTAAATAAAATGTACATACGTACAAGTCAACAAGCATAGGTGTACATCTGTACAAAAATGCGGGATAAAGGCCTACGGCAAGGTATGCATATAAAATGCGACCTCGCTCGCTACTATAAGGGGGTCATGATCACGTACAATACTATCAGTTTCCCCATACCCATATTTCTAATCATGTGAGAGATACATTAAGACTGTTCTAAGCATGATGATAACTGTATGTACAACATGTAAAGATCTGACTTGCTACCCCAAGGATCAGCATTTAACATGGTGGGGTTTGCAGTTCATTTATGTGACAATATGTAAAGTTCGTAGAAAGTACTTGCCTCTAGCAAAGCAAAACAAAACAAGCTGCGATAACGATGCTATGGATGTCCAGTAACTCGTCACTGTAGAAATAAATGTAATAACTTAGCTTTTACACTAAGCTAAAATACTAGGACACTAATCTGGTAAATCACGACTTGTGATTGGGCACCTAGCCAAAAATGATGACTTGGACTAGGAGACCAATGTGGGGGTGACACACTATGTTAACTAACATTCCAGGGTCTTTACACTAGTGAGGAATGGGGTTCAACATGACTAAAAACTCCAAATACAACAAAAAGCTACAAGTCGTAATTAATCAATAAATAAATCAAAAGATCATTGTGTTCTAACAATTTTTGAGATAGGCAAAAAGTCTAGTTTTTCTTAAAGTAAAGTATCAAAGTGATTCTTGTTAATCATAGAAATTTATTATAATTTTTCTGGAATTTATTAACCAGTACAAGTATTTTATAAAAATCAGCTTTCCTAAGTATACAGAAAGTGAGTTTTGGTTTCATATGCTAAACTAGTAGCAAAACAGTAATTTAAATACTACAAAATTATACTAACTTTGCCAACTTAGCAAAGTATCTAAAAACTATTTTTCCATAATTTTAGCAACACTCTAAGTATTTTTAGAAATTCAAAAACAGCTATGTACAATAATAATTAATTATCTGCGTATTTTGTCCATGTATATAATTTGAACCAAAGTTCAAATACAGGACCCAAGGCCATGAATCAAGTCCAATATGACTTGTACAGGTCTTGAATGTGTGAAAACACATTTGAGCCCAAATACCCATGCTAGGCTTGGACATCAAATGGTTGCAGTAATTTAAATACAATAAAAATACTAGTTGGTAATAGTGCAAAATATTTATTATTATTTTAATAAGGTAAATTTTATATAAAAGAATATTTACATACCTATGCCAAAAGTACATATATATATATATATACACAAGAAAAATACCTAATTTATAAAGTATATATATATATAATAATATATATACATAAACAAGAAAATATATATACATATACATATGTGTATATATATATATATAAATACTAACATATATACATAGAATTTTACTAACCATAAAATATATATACATATATACATATACTGTTAAAACAGTATATATATACATATATACTAGTATATACATATATATATATATATACATATATATATATATATAAATAAATAAAAGAAAAGAAAAAAAAGAAAAAGAAAAAAGAAAAAGAAAACATAAGGAAAGAAAGGGGGGGCTCGAACTCAGCCCAGCAGCGGGGGGGGGTTTTAAGAAATGCGCGCTGGCTAGTGGGCCAGTGCGTGCTTCGTGTTAGAGTTAGGGTTAGGTTTAGATTTAATTAGTTAGGTTAGCATTTATATATATAAAAAAAAAATAAACATTTGTCCTGTGTCCTGACAGTTAGGGACACAGGGTTTTCTCGTGTCCGTGCTTTGCACGACACGCACGACACGAGTTTCACGTGTCCAGACTCTCCATCACGTTCGTCAGGACACGGCGAGTCCTATGTGTGCACACGAGACACGCACGACACGAAATGAAGCTGACACTTACGTGTCCGGCTACTCAGAGGAGTTTCGAGGGTGCTCGACGGCGGCGGAGGCGTTGGCGTCGCGGCGCTCCGGTGGCGCTGGGCGCGGCTCAGCACGGCGAAGCGAGTGAGGGTGGTTACGGGCGGTGGTGCTCGGCGTGGGGGCGGCGCTGGGTAGATGGCCGGAGTTAGGGTTAGGGCTAGGGTTTTGGGGGGAGAAAAGGGGGCTGGGGGCGTCGACGGTGGTCGGGGTGAGTGGTAGTCGACTGAGGGGGGTCGAGGGGTTATTTGTAGGGGCTTAACGTCGGTCGGGGCAGCCGGAAATGGCGGGGGCAGGGCGGCGTGGCGGTCGTCGGTCAGTCGGGGCTGGTCGTCGGGGGTGGGTAGGTAAATTACAGGGGGGCCCCTAGACTTTAGGAATTTATACTAAGGTCCCAAACCGTACTGAATGCAAATATAATTTGCATTAAACAAAATTATTAATTACAAATCGATATAAAAACAATTCTAATAATTGCAAATTGATATTAAAACATTTAGATAAATTACAAATTGATGTTTTTAATATATAAAACTTATTTAAAATCATTTAAAAATTCTAGAAAAATTCCTAAAAATTCCTAAGAATTATTTAAGGCCATAATTGATATTAAAAATTAATTAACACTATTTAAAATGGATTTTTAAAATCAGGGGCTTACAATTTTGTTAGAAAAGACATATTCCATCGTAGAATCGGAAGAAGACGACGACATTTTGTCAAATTTTAACCCAACATCAAAGTTGAGAGAATCTTTGTCTGGATTATAAGAAAAAGCCAAAGCCAGATTATTCTCAATACAGAATAGTTCTCGGTTATAAACCACTATCACTTACTGACGTCTGATTGGTATGGCTAATACAACAGCGAGATTAGCCAAAGCATCAGCTACTGTATTATAGGCTCGTCGAACATGTTTAATAAAGAAACCTTCAAAGGATGAGGCTATAGAGAGTGCTGCTCGATAATAAGGTATCAAATCTTGATGACGAACTTCATATGTTCCTCTGATCTGATTGATGATAAGCTTGGAGTCTCCATAAACTTCTAAATATTGAATATCTAGATGTTTAGCCAGTTGAAGACCAATGAGCAACCCATTGTATTCGGCTACATTGTTTGAACATGATTGATCCAGAGAATAAGCCCTCTGAATAGTTAGTCCTTCTGGGGATACAAGAACAATCCCAACTCCGGCGATAATATCACCGTTAGGACCTATTCTAGATGCTCCATCAAAGAATAGACGCCAGGTAGGAATTTCTTCAGAAACCAAATTTGAATCCAGAACTTCATCTTGAATCTCATCATATAATTTAGAATCTTCTGGAACTGCATGAGCTGCCAGGAAATCAGCAAGAGCTTGTCCTCTAACTGACTTTTGAGGAATATAATGCATATCATATTGAGCTAACAAGATTCCCCAATTAGCTAGTCTGGAGTTGAGAATACCGGGTTTCTTCATCATAATCCTGATGGGATTCACTCTAGAAATAACGTGAATCGTTTGAACGATAATATAATATCGCGTCTTCTGAACGGCAAACATTAATGCTAGACATTCTTTCTCGATTGGAGCATAATGCGGTTCAGCACCTGTCATTGTGCGACTGAGATAATAAATAGCCTGTTCATGGCTATCTTTATTTTTCTGGGCAAGTAATGCACCAAGAGAATGATCCATGGCTCGAACATATAGAAGGAATGGTATTCCCGAGACGGGAGGTACCAAAACTGGAGGGTTCATGAGATACTGTTTGATATCATCAAATGCTTTTTGACATTTTTCGTTCCAGACAAAAGATACACCTTTCTTCAGAAGTTTGTTGAATGGTCTGCAGCGTCCTGATAAGTTAGAAATGAATCTCCTGATATAAGCAATTCTTCCTTGAAATCCTCGTAGCTCTTTTAAGGTGCGTGGAGGACGCATCTCTTGAATGGCTTTGATCTTCTCGGGATCCACGTGTATACCTTTAGCGGTAATGACGAAGCCGAGAAATTTGCCACTAGAGACGTCCAGGAAGGACTTAGTAGGGTTCATTTTAAGTTGATGCTGACGCATTAAATTAAAGATAGCCTTCAAATCTTGGATATGATCCTCCTTTCGTCGACTTTTAACTGCAATATCATCAACATAGCATTCGACTATTTTTCGGAGATGTTCGCGGAATATAGTGCTCATTGCTCGCTGATATGTTGCTCCTGCATTCTTGAGACCAAACGGCATTACTGTATAACAGTATGTACCGATCGGTGTTCTGAAGGAAGTGTGTTTTTCATCATCTGGAAACATTTTGATTTGATTGTACCCCGAATATCCATCCATGAATGACATTCGTTCGAAACCGCATGTGTTATCGATCATTACATCTGTAATTGGTAGAGGAAACTCGTCTTTAGGACAAGCCGCATTGAGATCACGAAAGTCTATACAGACTCGGATCTTGCCGGTCTTCTTAAGGACAGGAACTATGTTAGCCACCCATTCAGGATGTTGTTCCTCTCGAATAAATCCAGAAGCCATAAGCTTGTTGACTTCAGCTTCAATTGCATCCATAATGTCTGGACGAAATCGTCGCTGTTGTTGTTTGACTGGTTTAGCATTTGACATGATATTAAGTTTGTGCATTGCAATCTTTGGATCTAATCCCGGCATATCCTCATAACTCCAAGCGAAGACATCAATATATTCATGAATAAGTTTGATCATGTCTTGTTTATCTGTTTCTAAAAGACTCTCACTGATGAATATTGGTTTAGGGGACCCTTCTTCACCAACATCAATTTGGATCAATTTATCTTCAGTAGGAGGTTCCCTCTGCTTGAACCTGAATTCCCATTGATTATCTAATCTTTGAGCCCATTGTTCTGATTCGGGTGATATTTCAAAATCATCCTCATCTTCATCATTCTCTTGCGGGCCATCAACAGAGACCATATTGATGGATAGAGTAGAGCGATGGAGATCGCCAATACTTGTATCAGAATCCCAAGAGAGGGAATCGGAAGACTCAGATCGTTCTTCTTCATCGGATTTTGAATCTTCATGGACTATGTTGATGAAAGGGGTAGGAGCAGTGTAACCTAAACCACATTTTGTCCTTCCATATTTTAATAGAGGAATTCGAACAGGCATTCTTCTTCATTTTCTATTTTTGAGACTGGTTCTAAAGTCATAACCCATATTCTTGATGATATTTTTGGACTGTTGACTGTAGCGACGCAGTTGTAACCTTCCAGTATCGTCGTTTATATTATCTTCTCCCAGATTAGGAGGGTTCTGGGATCCTTTATAGAAGAATATTGGATTTTCTCCTTTCTTTCGAATAGGAACCACAAAGTATGATTTTTTTATGGACTCCAATGATACGTCTGTATGAAGAGTTTGAACAACTCTTATAGTTAGTGGTTCTAAGCTATCTAACAATTGTAAATAACTTTGTACATGATCACAGACATCAATATACTGCAAAGGAGATGCTTCATTAATATTAGATACTGTATTTACAACAGAAGGCTGAGCCTTATCAGACTTAGTCAAATTAATGACAAAAGGGGGAGAGGAAGGGCGATCAGTAGTTTTGTTTCGATTAAGATCGATAACAAAAGGCTCAGAAGAGGTGAGCTCCCTTGAAGAAGATCGTGGATAAGTAGTACGTCCACTGACTGGAATGACTAGAGTATCGGGTCTAGCCTGAGAAGATGGAGGGGGAGTGGTGCATCCACTGACAGGAATTATCAGCGAACCTTATGGAGCTTGGGAGGACAATGCAGTAGTACGTCCACTGACAGGAATTATCAGTAAGCCTTGTGAAGCTTGGGTAGGTGATGAAGTAGTACGTCCACTGACAGGAATTATCAGTGAGCCTTGTGAAGCTTGGACAGGTGATGAAGTAGTACGTCCACTGACTGGAATTATCAGTGAACCTTCTTCAGATGATTTAGCTGACTGCGGAGGAGTAATACGTCCTTTTACAGGAATAACAAAGGTGTCGACTTTGGATGTCTCATCATCGTCATCCATAGATTGCAAGACCTTTGAGTATTCATCTTTGTACATACGAGCGTCATTGAAGTAAGCTTCAACTCCTTTGAATGGATAAAGATCTGCGACTTCCTTTTGAACTTCTCCATTATCATCAACATATTTGAAGCATTGATGAAGAGTCGAAGGAATAATATTATGTTCATGCAAGAATGGTCTCCCCAATAGAGCATTGTATGAGCAACCATGATTGTCGATGATGTAAAAAGTAACTTTAGTGCGAAGATCGCCTATTTAAAATTTGAGGCGAATCTTGCCCAAAGGCTCACTTTTTCCTTGATTGAATCCCAAGATGGTAGTGATAGTGCTGGAGAGACTATGCACAGGTATCTTCAATGCATCTAGCATAGCTTTTGGCATGATACTGAGAGCGGATCCTGGATCAATCAGTAGACGATCAACCTTCATAGAATCAATATATTCTGTATGATATAAAGGACGGTCATGTCGATTATCCTCTAACAGCATATCGTCCTGTGTGAAAGTAATGTTTGGAATAAATTCCAATACATTATGACAATGAGAAACAGGTTCTGTTTCCAACTTCTTGAGGAGAGTTAGGCAGGTTTCTGCTTGCAATAGTGCTTCACTCAGAGTTTCTCGAGTCTCTTTAGAGAGGCGTAAGAGCTCGAAGATTGACAATTTAGCTGGTGTATTGGCTAGTTGAGCCAATATATCAAAATTATAAGGCTTTTCAAGTCCTGTAGGAGATGACTTCTTCAGTGGTTTGTCGAAGCGGACTTGTTGTTTGTCTTTGTCAGCTGTTGTTGGTTTAGAAGGAACTGTCTCAATAGGAACATTTGAAGGTTCTTCAGTAGAGACTGGTGTTGGAGCTGTAATCGAAGGGATATTAGAAGTTACTCCAGGGATGTTCGCATAATCTTTCAAATATATTTTTCCTGACCTAGTTCCAGCATGAACTTCGACTTCAGATTCCGATTCAGGGTCTATCGAAACCATGTTGCAATTCTTTATCTTGCTCTTGGTTCTTTTATGTTTGATGAGAGCTTCATTCCAAAAACCAAGGCCAACACGAGATTGATTATGTCTCATAGTGATGGCTAAAGGTGCTCGGAGTCCTTTGCCCGAGTTCAAACCAGGAGCTGTGGCTAGATCATAACCCATCTTCGCCATTAATTCACGAGCTTGTGAACTGTATAGATGAAATGTAGGCTTATATCTATCTTCAGATTGAGGTACAGATTTTATCTCAGTAGGGAGTGAATTTCCTGCCAAGATGAAAGTAGAGGTTAAATAAAAATCGGGTATAAAACTAGAAGTCACATTGCATGACTTAGTCTTCCCGAACTTCTTTTTAGACAAAGGAGTCTTCCGAGGAGAAGAGGAAGACGTTTCAAACTCTGTCATTAAATTCGGGTGGATCCACATGATCTCTCCCTTCTTAGTTGTGACAGGAACAAGTCCTTCATTCTGTGCTGGTGGGATGTTTACGACTTCGAGAGTTGCTTTGGGAATAGGAACAATCCCACTTTCCACCATTAAGGGAGGGAAGTCACCGAACTGCATTGAAATCACATTTGTTGTGACTGTCTTATCTTTGGGCATCAGTGTCACAGCTCCTGATTTAATCATCTCTTGGATCTTTCCTTTTAATACATAGCAAGACCGGATTGTATGACCCAGCATTCTATGATATGGACAGTATTTTGGATGATCTGTCTTGTTGGCTTCATCAGGTTTTTTGATTTCTGGCAATTGTATTTTGTTACCTTTGAGCAAGCATTCAAAGATACCCTGAACATCATCATCATCGAAAGAATATTCTTCCTTCGGTCGAGGAGGTCTCTGTTGTTGATTTGTTGGAGCTGGAGTAGCTTGGGTAGTTTTTACCTCTTGACTACTGCTCTGGAGATTGACTTCAAGAGCCTCTTTCCCTTTGCGATTATTGGGTCGAGTATTATTGCTAGCACTCTGATTTGATTCCTTGGGAGCCATTTGTACCCCCAGACCTTTAAAGATCTCAGCACTGACTTCAGCAGCTTTGGCACTGACGATGAAAGAAGGCCAATCTTGGAATTGAGTGGATCCTGTCCACATACTGATGATTAGTAAGAGATTCGACTTGCAAGTATCGATGGTAACAGCATCGGGAGTTTCGAGAGGCATTTTGAGGGCTTCTCTTCTGAATCTTTCAATAAAGTCCTCAGTGGTTTCATTATTTTTCTGTTTAATTCTTATGAGGGCTGACATAGTCATGTCATTAAGCCCCTCACAGAACCGTTCAAGAAACATTTGTTTAAAACCAGCAAATGAGGTAATGCACCCATCAGGGAGGCTTCTATACCATTCATAAGTGTTCCTTTGAGACATCCAACGAACACCCGAGTGAGGAGGGCATCGCTTGGTTGTAACTGATCAGTCATTACTTCAAAATGATTAATGAACTGACTTGGGGAGGTAGTTCCATCAAAGAAAGAGATAGTTGGAGGCTTATATTTAGGAGGATATGATACTTGCTTCCATTCTATCGGGTAAGGTTGCTTGATGCCTAACCTTTGTAAACCATCCTTTTGTTTAAATGCCTCAAACTGAGTTCGGAGGTTCCTTAACTCTTCAGTAACAATTTCGGATGATTGTGGAGTTGTAACTTGTTGAGTGTAATTGGGAGGAGGAACTGCAGCATATGTACCACCCCCATCTCTAGACTGGCTTGGAGTGGTTTGTACAGGAATATTAGACTGTACCCCCGGAATACTAGAGGATTCCGGATTTGAGGCAACAGGAGTATTTAATACCACTGGTGGTACTGTTTGTTGAACTTGCTGAGTTTGATGCTGAGCTTGCATAAGAGTGTGCATAGCATTCAATGTATCTGCCATAGCTCGCAACTGTTGTTCTAAGGAAGAAATCCTCTGCTTATGAGCTTCAGTGCTAGTTGAAGGTTCATGATTGTCGTCTACCATGTAAGTGGTAATTATTCGAGGAATAGATGATGAAACAGTCTGTTCTGAATCATCGCTGTGAGAGTCAGTATCTTTCCCGAGACTATTTACAGGAGTCAATACTGGAAAATTGGACTCTCCAAGGAAGTCCTCTGTGATCTCCGGATTACCACTTGGATGAGAAGAGACTCTGGCCAATGCTATGGTCCTGGATCGGGTGCCGAGATAAACACCATCTTCAGAATCTGATATAGCATCAGATCGTATGCTACCCCCAATATTTCTGGAGGTCATGTTGACAGAAGCATAAAGAGGTTCATCTTCATCCAATATTGGTTCATATTGTATCCGTTCGAAAATAGATCGTCTTTTTGGTGAACAACAACACTGAATCACAACCCGAGGTTGGAAGTTGCAACCGTGTTTTTCATGACAAATATGAGCAATGTTATGGCCAGATGGAGTGTCAATTCTCCGTTTATTTTGTAAATACTCCCGGAGATCTGTAGGAACATATTGGAAAATACTTGAAGATAGTTTCTGTGTAGGAACTTATCTTTTATTCTTCTGTCTTCTCGGTTCTTGAGTGTATAACGACTGACTAATTTGAGCCACATAGTTCTTAGCATATTCTGCATCAGGATCTAGTATATTTGTCTTAGTGGAATCGAGATGATTCTGATTAAGCTTATTACGAAGATCCGTCGTAGATATGACTTTAGTCTCAGTCTTGGATACTTGTAATTTGCCTTTCTCAGATCGAGAAATTTTAAGAGAAGGAAGATGAGTATTATTCCGACTGGGAGTCGGTAATAATCCATCTTTAGAGGAAGTAGCCAAAAGGCGTTTTCCTTTGTTTGATCTAGTAAAAGTACTAGTCAAATTAACTCCAGAGGTAAAGACCTCGGGAGTAGAGGAGTTGACTAAAGAGTATTTCTCCTTGATAGATACCCTATATGCAAGTTGTGAGGGAATTATTTGTATGTTCTGTGGAAGAGAACCCCCAACCTGATTCTGAGAAACAGTTAAAGGACTGTATTTGTTAGCATACGCTGACTTCAGTTTGGACTTTTGGTCATACGCTGCCTTTTTACTAGCATACGCTGGCTTTGGCTTAGCGTACGCTGCCTGCTGTTGGCTTTTGTACGCTGCCTTTGCCGTACGCTGCCCTTTGACTGCTATACGCGCAGAGTCATTAATGGCTAAAGAGCCGACTGCTGTCGTAAGAGTAGAGGGAGAAGAGACTTTGACATATCCAGAGATGGTTTTCTTTGGACACGCTGACTTGGTTAAAAAACCCATTTTGTCAGCGTGACTAGGAAAAGCCACTGTTGTCGTGTTCAGGGAAGCCGGAGTGTGCTTCGTTGAAGTTGAAGACATGTTCTTGTCAGCATTAGAAGTGACAGAAGAGTCTCGGGCTGTCGAAGAAGACTTAGGGACATAGACAGAGTGTCCTTTCTTCTTGGCGGCAGGAAGAGCGGAGGAAGCAGTTCGGCCCTCCTTCGCCTTGAGCATTTCTTCGTAAGCAGATTGGTCGAATTGTACGACCATCGTCTTCTTCGTCGAGCCGATCGACGAAGTATCGCATTGAGTTGTTGCTATCTCGTTGGAGGAGACAGCTGTCCCCAGCAGAGTCGCCAATTTGTTTTCCATAAATAAATTTACTTTATTTATTTTGTATCTGAGAAAATTACAACTATAGGAATCTAATCTAGAAGACGATTACTTTATTCCTTGGACGATGCGATGAAGAACACTCGAACTTCGAAGAACTTGGACAGCAACTGGGCAATCTCTCTGTTCTCTCTGACAATGACTATGTTCCTTTATGAAGATGAAGAAACTCTCTTTTATAGAGTTCAGGATAACTGTCCTTAAGCATACGCTCAGGAAGTTACTTGACGTGTGCATAACTGCAGGGACGCGTGGTAAATTCTGATGGAGACACATTATCATGCGGTTGAAAGTAGTGGAGCATGTTCAGGAGAGATTGATGGCATGAATGCCACGTTGCATAACTTCTGAATAAGTGGGTAACTGAGTACAGGACACGTCAGAACGTGTGTTGACTACACGTTGAAAGTCATTGTAGATACAACTGCTATGATACGCTGCCTTAGAAGAAGAGTCATACGCTAGCTTTTGAAGGCACGTGTCTTACATACGCTGACTTGGACAGCGTAGAACCATATAAAGCTGATACGCTCACATTATTGATGAGGAGTCGTATAGAGTCTGTACGCTCACTTGATTGGCAAGGAGTCGTATGGAATCCATACGCTCACTTGGCTGGCCAGGAGCCGTATGAAGTCCATACGCTCACTTGATTGGTAAGGAGTCGTATGGAATCCATACGCTCACTTGGCTGGCAAGGAGTCGTATAAAGTCCATACGCTCACTTGATTGGTAAGGAGTCGTATGGAATCCATACGCTCACTTGGTTGAGTCGTATGTTTGAATAAGTAGACACGTGGCATGTTTGAATAGGTAGACACGTGGCCATCATCAATCTTCTTTGATACGTCGTATCTTCCAATAACTGACAAAATCTTCTCGAGCGTCGTGACTGTGGATATGATAGCTAACAGACTGTCAAAACTGACAGTAATGATAACCTTTGCATTTATAAGGGCTGCTGAGCTGTCCTCGTAAAAGACAAAACCGACTCTTCGAAAACCTATACGACGGCTAGTTTTCATTGGACAGTTATCTTTGCACGAAAGACGAAGTGTCAGATTCATCCTTTATTAAATTACATGCTGTACTGTCATCTCAGGAAATAATAAAATATTCACTGAGCGTACGGCCTTTGGATGAGCGCATGGCCATGGCTGAGCGTATGGCCTTGAGCGTATGGCTTTAACTGAGCGTATGTCTTTGAGCGTGTGACTTTGACCGAGTCTTATGTCAGCGTGTCATAATTTTCACACCCTACACGGGCTTCTTGCAGTAGTGGCACGGAGGATCATCCTGCCCCTGACGCTGATGAACCCTCTGGACAGGTGCCCTGGCCTGTACCTGCTGCTGATGATGCTGTAACGGCTGATGCTGAAGCTGAGGGCGCTTAGCAGCCCCCGCGCTGCTACTGGCCCCCAAAAACAACTCACGATCCCTCTTCGGCTTCAAGCCACACTCTCTTTCCACCTTCCGAGCCTCCGTATAGACCTCTGCATATGTCGCATAGAAGGAAGGGATCAGGATCTTGATATCCCATGTCAATCCCTCCCGAAAGCGCTCTGCTCGGATCATTGGGTCGCTCACCATGTACTCGGCGTATCGGCTCAGCCGGCCGAACTCCGCCGCATACTCCTCCACAGTCATACTGCCCTGCTGCAGGTTCTGAAACTGCCGCACTAGGCCGATCTTGTCTGTGGGGGAAAAGAACTTCTCTCTGAACAGGGCCCAAAACTCAGCCCAAGTGTGGCCCTTTCCTGCAAGAGCCAGCTCGTTTCGAAACCATGTCCGGGCAACATCTAATAACTGCAAGCCAACTGCCTCGACCTTCAGGTCGTCTGCCAGGCGGGAGGCCCTCATCTGATGCTCGATATCCTCGAGCTAGTCATCAGTATATACAATGCCCTCGGTCCCTCTAAAATCCCTCGGACCCATCTTCTTGAAAGCCTGGATGTCTTCGGGCTTCTGCTGTTGCACCTCCCTCTGTGGAGCCCCACGCTCCACCGTAGCCAGGGCCAACCTATGGGCATCCTCCATGCCCTGGCGCATTGCCTCAGTCTGTCTCATATGTGCCTCGTGCTGGGCCCGCTGGGACTCCAGCACCTGCTGAAAGAATGCGAGCATCTGCCCCATGTCTGTAGGCAGAGGAGACAACGGAGGAATAGCTCCCACCGCCATCGGAGGAGTCCCCTGCTGAGGAGGAGGAGGAAGAACACCCCCGACAGCTCCTGTCGTAGCCCCCGGCACTGTAAGAAGAGCACCCGCAGTGACCCCAGGGACAGTCATTGAGAGCGCTGGAGGAGTACCCCCGAGAGCCCCTACTGAAGTCCCAACTGCAGGGAAAGTGACTGGAGACTGTCCGCCAGAGGTAGCAGACCTCTTCGTCTCCCCGTGCTCCTCACCGGAAGAATGAGTCATAACCATCCTGGAGACAGATTGAAAGAAAGATATCAATATGGCACAAGAAGGATTGTATCAAAGGAGGACAGCTAGAATACATTAAATCAATATCAAAGACGGTAAGCAAGATAAGCAAGGAAAGATCATACTATGATTGAGTACTCTTAGCCTACCACCTCCTATATGTAACACAGGCTCGTAGTCAACACTCTAAGACGAGTGCTGCTACGACATCGCACTAATTGCGACTTCAGGACCTGCGTGAGCCACCACTAAAAATGTGTCACGATCCGCACCCGTTGTAAGGGCACGTGTGCGTAACAACGCCCAGCCCTCACCGTAAAAACGGCGTGGAACGTTGTAGGTTTACTACTCTAACAACAGTTTATATAATATCAAAACCTGTCGAGAATATGGTCAACTCCGAACGGAGGACAAGCAATGATAATATATTAGTACTCAATCACAACTCTAAGATGATAAAGTAAATACTGAAAGATATAGACAACACGACAATAAAATATAACCTGTCAAGTCTAAACACAAAGAATATACAAGTCCAAGTCCAAAGTCTCTAATACAAGCCAAAATAATAACAGTCCCAAGAGTAATTGGAGACAAGGTCCAGTACAAAAATCTACTCTATCTATAGGGTAGGCGGTATCTTGTCACACCCCGATCCGGGAAATCGCTCGTCCTCGCTAGATTTTACCCGAGTCATCGTCCTTGCTGGGGCGTGATGACGCACGAGCCTGGAGTTGCGCTCGTGCAAGGCAAGATAACGGTTCACATAGTGATTATCTCAAAGTCATAACATAAGCAGCGGAAGGAAACAAAGAATATACTAAGAATCTCTTTTATTCATAATGAACTGAAGGTTACAAGGCTCTGAATAGCCCAACTTAATATGCCAATTGGATACAACGCTCATGATCTCTCTATCTCACAAAGGATTACATTGTTCCATACATTATGCCTCTTTATAGCCACCAAGTAGTCTTCGGCCGAACATCTCTATGTCGCAAGTCCGAACGCATATGAGGTAGCTTCTCTTGAACGCCAAGGACTTCATGCCTCGGCACGTCCAAGCTAAGCCCCGTCCCGAGCCGAACATATCATGACCTGCACATAAACTAGTGGGGGATTAGTACTTTCGTCCTTGCTTCGTACTGATCAAAACCCGCTCGCACCCAAACCAAGCACTAAGTAAATTTAGTGGAACATGCATCATTATTTGGTGATCTTTCTATTTAGCCTTAGGATCAGTTTCATGGCAATATTCGATGTATAGAAATATATCGTAAATGTGTCCCACACCGTGTTCCTGCAGCAGATACAGTTAGACATAATCTGAAACATAACATAGTGATTCGTGCTCATCCCGTTCCTCTTTGCTTATCCTGTCATGGTTAGAACTTACATAAGCAATCATACGATTCGTGCAACCGACCAATCATAAACGTAAACATATGCATAATGGGTGGCAGGCCCTGCGCCTGCACCCAGCTCTCATCTCAGCCCACCGACCCTAACTATATGAAGGTCACGGTGTTTCGCACCGTAATGGACTTGGCATCTCTTATGTGTAAGCCTACAATCACTTCGATACGGGTTGCTAGCCCAGTATCCGAAGGATCCCAAACTTACGGATATTATAGCTTATCACAGCACTGGACGATCGCAATCCGTCCGAATGTTGTGCACCATAAATACCACACATAATTCCCTCATAGGCCGAACGGTCCCGGTGCCCCGGCGTAACCGTCTGAGGGAAGCCGCACCCGTGCACGGGCCATCCGAGTCAATTGACCATGCAATACGCGCCATAGCAAACACACATAACATTCCAACCAAATCCTCCGTTGCATAAACATAGTCTCGATCCATAAACGGTTTCCCGTGCCATAAATATAATCCACCATTCATATGGGGAGCTCCGTTGGCGTTATACACCAACACATCCATATTGATGCACGACGCCCAACGGCTTAGTCATCTCATACTCATATTCAACGCGTACCATTCGTAAGTCATTCTCATAGCCTAGTTCCGTAGTTACTTAGTCTTTTCGTAGCATAAGTGTTCGAGGGCACGCTCAACACCGTAATCAATGTTCTACGCCTAGTGTTCAATGTTCTCGGAGGCGTACACGTTGTCACGACCCGCACCCTAGAGTAAGGGCACGAGAAGTGGGTACGTCCAGCCTACACCGCAGAGTCGGCGGTAGAACGCTGTCCTAGGTTACTATCTAATCAACAACTCACGCAATTATATAATGTACTTGTCAAATCTCAACTCCGAACGGAGGACAAGTATAGATATAATGAATCTCAATCACAGTCTAAGAACGATAAGATAACACAGAAGTTTATAACTAAAGATTAACAACAACATTTAGAACTACTGAAAAATAATATCTCAAACAAACTCAAATACAAACTCGTATCTCAAGTTATTACAATTCAAATTCTAAAACATGAAAACTAAACCAAGTCTACTAGCTAGTCTCCCGATCACTCCTGAGTGTCGGGGCCACAGGTAGCTAAGTCATCTCCTGCTCCAAGGCAAGTAGGACATACGTCATCAGGGCAATCATCTGTAATATTTTCAACAGGTCCAGTCAGGACAGGAACGAGTACAAATCATCAAGAAATTCCAAGTAAATGACAGAGAACTATAAAGCAGTTATAGACAGTTTTATTGATGAAAATGACAGTTGTATACAGGTGATGGTTTAGAGAAACAGCTAAGGTATAAGAAAAGTAAGACAAGTAAAACAAGAGCAGAATCTGTCACGACCCGCACCCTAGCTTTAGGGCACGAGACGTGGGTACGTCCAGCCTACGCCGCAGTGTCGGCGGTAGAACGCTGTTCTAGGTCATAATCACATCTAAACAATATGCTATACTCTCCAGATGGAGGACAACTCATAAAGATACTATCTCAATCACAACTCTAAAGATAGATAACAGCACGATGAAATAGATAAGATAATCCACAAGAGAGAATCAGGAGTGATAGTAAAGAAAGTTCTATTAAACAAACACAAGATTTCTAATACAACTCTACGACCAACGATACAGAAAATGAACAACCTCTAGGTAAATACACCAAGCTCTACCAGTGTCCTCTAGGCTAACTGTGAACTCCAAGTACCTGTAAAATTTTATCAACAGGTCCAATCAGGACAGGAACGAGCACATATCTCTCACAACAGTTCATATCAGGAATGGACATATAAAGCAAGCTATAGAAAATTATACATGAAACGCTGTAAAGAGAAATCAACAGGAGAGAAGATATAACTGAGATATGATAAATAAAGAATATAACCTTCTACGTGAAACAGAGTATGAATTGGTTATGTAAACAGCTTGGGTCGCACATGGATACAACTACGGAAAGAACATGCATAACAACTACTGGGGATAATGATCACATAACCAACTACACTCTCCCTGCCCCCAACCAATACACAAGGATCAAAGCATGTTATGTTATTGCACATGGATAACAACTACTGTATACATGGAGCTCATATGGTCATGAGTGTACATGAATAACATATGAGTGCACATGGATAAAAGTGAATACATGGAGTACATGATGAACATGATAAAGTACATAAAACATGACATACTCGATGTATCCGAGGGGATAACATCGCATGAAAAGATCCATAGGGTACCGATCCGTGTGAATGTCGTGTCAGCATCAAGTATACTAGTCTATAACAAGAGTATATATCCAAAGAAGCATGAAAAGATCAGAGAATGTACTCGCCTGGTAATCCAAGCCTGCTGATAAATGTAGATGTCCAACTGGAGTCACAGTGTCCTATTTAGAGCAATCACAAGTCACAAAAGAGTCCAACATGAAATAAAAGTAATCTACAGTATATTCTAGATCGTTCTAGGTCCTTCTAGGTTCAAGTCTAAACAACCAGTCCACTATGTCAACTAAAGTCAATTAGAGTCAAACTAAGTCAATGGTTGACCTATAGTTAATTTTTGGTTAATATAGTCAATCTGGTCAAGGAAGATCAATTCTAGTCTCTAAGTATTAAACTACGAGGTTGCACTAATTCCGAATTACGGGAAAAATATGAATTGGCTAACTAATGGTGACACCGAGAGAAAATATCTACAAACATTGGCGGATGATAAAACAAATATCACCAACGCGTCCAGAAGGGTCAAATCAGCTAGGATTGCCTGTCCTTAAGTCCAATTCTGGACACAGGGGCAAAACGGTAATTTCGGGCAAAAACGATGTCCGCCGTTGGACCCGCTTTGCACCGAAAAGCGTGCCAGAGTCAACGGTCTCTAAAGTCGTCAAACTACATGTCTACGGATCTAGTTTTTCGATACGAACCCAACCGTATGTCCAAAGTTGAATTCCGGCGGGCCGTGCACAAAATCGCCCGTCA
The DNA here is from genome assembly GCA_029216955.1 of Iris pallida. Taxonomy (NCBI): domain Eukaryota; kingdom Viridiplantae; phylum Streptophyta; class Magnoliopsida; order Asparagales; family Iridaceae; genus Iris; species Iris pallida. The sequence goes on along the minus strand of JANAVB010028198.1, from coordinate 6,596,336 downwards.
AGTGGGACCGCGGGGCCCACAAAACGATGTACGATTCGACTGTCTCTGATTTGGACCAAACTTGGCATGCAGGACCAGAAAAACGATACGGTTCTGCTGGCGCAAGTTTCGTCTCGATCCGACGAACGTGCACAAAGTAATTGGAGAATTTGCAACGTGCACGATACGGGGAATTTCGACGGATACGCATCAAATTCGTCGCGCACACGCGACCAATTTGAATTCCGTCAAAGCCCATACGACCACGAAGCCGTTACGCAGCTTTCGATGCTTTCGGTTCGCGACCACGTCGTCCCGATTGGCGTGACGCACGTCGTGTGGAGCAATTTCCAAGTTTTGAAAACAGATTTCTCGGAAACTTTGGAATTCGATTTCTCGACGTGTAGTCGATGATTTCAAATTCTGCAAGAAGGGTAATGAAGACCTACATGTTGACTAAAAGTCCCTTCAAAAGGTTTTTCTAATATGGGATTGGTTTGATCGGGAACGATCCTCGAACATGGGAGTTTGGGCTGAAATAGGTTCTGTTTTCTACAGGATTTTCGACCAACTTTGGGTCGATCTCACGGACTGGTCGTGCATCCTATACGTAATCTAAATACTGGGGTTTAGAGGCGGTCATGTTGGCTTTCCAGAATAATTTACGGAACGTCAATCGGTTAAGTGTACGCGGAGAAAAACAGTGTTGAAGTTACCTCCGCGGCTGCGACTGTCGCTGCTTGGTTTCGATCTCCACGCGCGCGCGCGCGATCCCCGGCCGTGCTCGGCTGGTCGACGGCGGCCAGACCGCCGTGGGGCACGCGCGCGACCGCCTGGGGTCGGCGCTGGGGTATGGAGGTTAGGGTTTCGACTCTCGCGCTCCCTCTCTCGGCTGTGTTAACACTCGGGGTTTAAATACTCGTTTATACGAGTTCAGTTAGCACAGGGAGTTCGGGTGGGTTTGTTACTGGGTTGGGGGAGTTTAGAGTAGAGTGGGCCTGTTTGCTTAAGGCTAATGGGCTGCTCGGGTTGGGAACAGGGTTTGGGTTAGGGACATGTGGGCCGGGCCTGAGAGCTTGGCTGGGCCTGGCTGCGGTTGAAATCCTGGGCTGCCCCTTATTTCCTTTTCCTATCTCTCTCTCTCTCTTACATACATATATATATATATATATATATATATATATATATATATATATATATATATATATATATATATATATATATATATATATATATATATAATATATATATTATATATAAATACATGAATATATAATATATATTTATATATATAAATACATGAATATACATAATACTTATATATATATATATAATCCCTTATATATATATAATCCTTTATATATACACATAAATATATACACATAAATATTTTCACATAAATATATTTGTATATATACAATTATATATATATATATACGTATATACATACAATTATATATAAATATATATATACACATACATACAATATATATATATTTATACTACATTACACATATATACATTTATATAATTATTTATTTATATATACGTATATGTGTATACATACACACACACACATATATATATATACACCTATACTCTATATATTTTATATACATATATACATATATATCTATATATATATACACATACATTTATTTATATATTTATACACATATATAGATATTATATATATATACACACTACACATTAATATATACATATTTTACATACCAAAACATTTTATGCAATATAATATATATTTTTATATATACATACAGAGATGCATGTACATCATATATATTCATACACATATACATTATATTTATTAGACAATAAAATAATATACCCAATACAATAACAATATTATATAACAATCTCAATAAATAATAATAATAAAATAATAGTAATATCCATTGTATAAATAACCAAATATTTAAGAAATATCTTTAAGTCTACCCAAAAAGCTAGGAAATATTTGTACATACCTAAAAGTCGGTCTACATAGGCTTGGGCTTGGTTTGGTCCAGTTTGCACTAGTTTGGTACAACCGGGATCCTAAAACTAAATATTATAATTAATAATAAAATAATCTTCAATAAGGGTTACGTCGCAACTTGGCCTAGTTTTTCCTAGTTAGGACATCACTATGGCTCGGCCTTCTCTACCAGGGCTAATACACTAGTCAAAGCATGTCATTGCACTACCCGTGCCATAATTCCTAGTCACCTTGTACTCCAAATCTCAACCTTGTCTAAAATCATCCTACCGTAATAATTAACAAAATAATTATTCATAAAAATCTAAAAATCACCAATTTAATTAAAATAAATAAAAATTTTCAAAATTTCGGGAAGGGAGGCTACAAATCTACCCACCTTAAAAATAATTTCGTCCTCGAAATTAGGTCGGTCGTACTCCTTCTAGGTCAACACCCAACAATCAAAGTCTCTAAGAAATAAAATAAAATAATAATAATAATAATAATAATGAAATTTAATCACACAATTAGGAAGGATAACCTATGCAGGATCATGGTCAAATCATAGCAGTTGAATGTCTCACCTAGGTGTATAAGTCATACTAGATTAAGCCAGTCATCGGGTATAAAACATACAAACAGTCTAGGGAGTCCAATTGGAAAGATAAGAGGATGCCAATCATCAAGGCCGTAGGACAGTCTACCAACCTTTATGAAATTGGCAACTATCAAAGAATATAACTGGTAACTAACTCTGAAGGGCTACTAACTCCAAATATAATCAAGAAAATCAAAGTCTAAATCACGACTCGTTAATAGCACACAAAAATCTAAGCATACACTATATATATATATATATATATAAGAAATTTAGTCCCAATACGATCTAAGTTGATCAATCAGGGTGAATCGATGTTTGGACAAGATAGAGAACGAGGTCATTGAAGTCTAAACACGAGTATCCAGGATTTGAAAATCAATGTCACAATTGACTTAATTCAATTGAATAGGATTGCAATATATTGGATGATAAGAAGGATGACCAAGTCAACTGGTCGGTCCAAGGAATTATAATTTAAAGGATGATGCAAGGATATAGAATTGAATCAATTTCCTCCCTTGGATAGGAAAACTATATGTGATACCTCGGGTCTGTCTAATAAGTACAGTGTCTTGTCTTTCTGAATTATGTGAAAGGCAGACAATAAAGAGTTCAAAGGCGATGTTATTGAGTACAATACGTGGCTCATAGGCGATAAAATAGTTCAGAGGGGAATTGTCAAGGCTGTCACGGATGAGACTCTATGACAAGTTTAACTATGTCTCCATCCACGTAAAATAATATATGAAAATGCGAACCAAAGTGCAATAGGTTGATCAGACCATCTTGCACCGGTTCTGATTAGACAATATGCTAGTGGGTGCTAGCCCCCAATAATATATGTCATGATCAAGCTCGAAAAGAGATAAGCTTGCAAAACTGGTTCTAAATTAGCAACATAAGGTAGTCAAAATATAAGAAAGGATAACGATGAAAGAAAATTAAATAGTCTAAGTGAACTTATCAATGCGGTTCACAATGACTAGGATTTGCTGGGTAGTGAGGCATTCTACCCACCTTAAAGAGTTAAACTAATAGGGTGATGGAACAACTGGTCAAGCCATCAAGATAAAGTACAAGTTGAGCATTTAAGGAATCAAACAGAACACCAACACATGTCGGGTCAAAAGAAGTGAGTCAAGTTGGATTTCTAATTGAAATCGAAAATAATTGGTATTATGGTATAGATCATAGTGAGTCATTTCGACTCAAAATTCATATCAATAGGATAGTATACAAGGAGATGAGTTTAATGGGACACGATATGCCTGCATGAAGATGGACTCGTCTGGGCTTTGCACACAATTTGTTGGAGGGTAACAGCTAGTATTACACTCCGAGCATCAGAGTCATGGTAAGAAATGTCAATGATTCAAAATAGAAAATGGAAGTTCAAGAGGTGACAATTAATGCACAAAGTAAAGGAATCAAGTTGAAGCACGAAATAAAATCAGTTACCGAATAAAATAATTTAGGGATACAGTTCTAGAGAAAATATTGTTTAAGGAACGATCCAATCATTTATTCAAAACTTACGAACGATCAGAGAGTCACAATAAAATATCTAGTTTTGAGGAAAGTCAAGTATCATTTGCCTCTGAAACCCTGAAATTCATCTGATCATAATTGCCAATCGTATCTTTACCTTACTTGTCTTTCTATGATAATTCAATCCTCATATGTTTACCATCCGGATTTTACAACCTCCCGTTATCTAAATCCTTACCACGATCATCATAGGCAGTTCTAAATTTTTAAAATAGTTCTCATGAAGCATGCCCCTTCTTATTAAGAATCAATACTATTTATTTTAACTCAACTTCCATATTTCTTCGCATTTTCCCAATTTAGATCCGAAACGTTCTAACTCGAGTCTATGAGATCTTTAAACTGTTTAAATTATTTTCTCGTATCATTCAATTCACAAAAACCTCTAGGCCTTACAAATTTATTTTCCATCGTCAAATCAACCTTCATATTTTCTTCGACGTACGCCCATGAATATTATTCTCCTAAATTTCTTCTCTCTTTTTTTTCAACAATGTCCAAATTTCCATAGCCTCGTGTCCTCTCTATCCCTAGTCATTTCCTTGCAATATCTTGTTCAATTTCATGTCTTCATCGAATACCGTTTAATTCTCTTTTCCATTACCATCCTTCTTTAAAGCCTTAGGGTAAAACTGTCCGAGAATTAATAACCAAAATTTTGAAGTTCTCAAACTAAGTTGACCTTGAATATCCTCATCGGTTTTAAAATACACTTACGAATTATTCGTACCAAGTTTCCTCTAAGTGTGGTTTGTTTTCAGACTGGTAGTATACATCTCTTTGATTTCATCCTAAACCTTTACCACACATCATTCTCAAGTTTCTATGTCAACATCCAACCTTTTGGATTCCAAAAATAATTATCACACGATAACTAGTTCAATCATTTTCGAGCTACATAATTTACGACACTCCCTCAACCTTTTCCATGAAAAATACGAAGACTCAAGGGTTACAAAGTATGCAGGTATGACAGAGTTTCAGGAAATGGAAATACAAGGAAATAATGGTAAGGAAGGAATAATGAGATCCGCTCAAAAGGGATGAACCAATCAAGATCAAATTCAAGAGAAAAGGAATTCAAATCGAAATTCGTAATGAGATTCTCAAGGGTCGTCCCTGGAATCTCTCAAAGGATCTAAAGTGTGATTGAGTATCTCTAATTCTAATACCTTATTTCCTATACTCTATAGCAGGCTCGTAGCAGTACAACTAAGTCGTCGCGCTGCTACAAAATTGCACAAATGCGAATCTCGACCTGCATGGGCCACCACTAAAAACGTGTCACGACCCGCACCCTAGCTTTAGGGCACGAGACGTGGGTACGTCCAGCCTACGCCGCAGTGTCGGCGGTAGAACGCTGTTCTAGGTCATAATCACATCTAAACAATATGCTATACTCTCCAGATGGAGGACAACTCATAAAGATACTATCTCAATCACAACTCTAAAGATAGATAACAGCACGATGAAATAGATAAGATAATCCACAAGAGAGAATCAGGAGTGATAGTAAAGAAAGTTCTATTAAACAAACACAAGATTTCCAATACAACTCTACGACCAACGATACAGAAAATGAACAACCTCTAGGTAAATACACCAAGCTCTACCAGTGTCCTCTAGGCTAACTGTGAACTCCAAGTACCTGTAAAATTTTATCAACAGGTCCAATCAGGACAGGAACGAGCACATATCTCTCACAACAGTTCATATCAGGAATGGACATATAAAGCAAGCTATAGAAAATTATACATAAAATGCTGTAAAGAGAAATCAACAGGAGAGAAGATATAACTGAGATATGATAAATAAAGAATATAACCTTCTACGTGAAACAGAGCATGAATTGGTTATGTAAACAGCTTGGGTCGCACATGGATACAACTACGGAAAGAACATGCATAACAACTACTGGGGATAATGATCACATAACCAACTACACTTTCCCTGCCCCCAACCAATACACAAGGATCAAAGCATGTTATGTTATTGCACATGGATAACAACTACTGTATACATGGAGCTCATATGGTCATGAGTGTACATGAATAACATATGAGTGCACATGGATAAAAGTGAATACATGGAGTACATGATGAACATGATAAAGTACATGAAACATGACATACTCGATGTATCCGAGGGGATAACATCGCATGAAAAGATCCATAGGGTACCGATCCGTGTGAATGTCGTGTCAGCATCAAGTATACTAGTCTATAACAAGAGTATATATCCAAAGAAGCATGAAAAGATCAGAGAATGTACTCGCCTGGTAATCCAAGCCTGCTGATAAATGTAGATGTCCAACTGGAGTCACAGTGTCCTATTTAGAGCAATCACAAGTCACAAAAGAGTCCAACATGAAATAAAAGTAATCTACAGTACATTCTAGATCGTTCTAGGTCCTTCTAGGTTCAAGTCTAAACAACCAGTCCACTATGTCAACTAAAGTCAATTAGAGTCAAACTAAGTCAATGGTTGACCTATAGTTAATTTTTGGTTAATATAGTCAATCTGGTCAAGGAAGATCAATTCTAGTCTCTAAGTATTAAACTACGAGGTTGCACTAATTCCGAATTACGGGAAAAATATGAATTGGCTAACTAATGGTGACACCTAGAGAAAATATCTACAAACATTGGCGGATGATAAAACAAATATCACCAACGCGTCCAGAAGGGTCAAATCAGCTAGGATTGCCTGTCCTTAAGTCCAATTCTGGACACAGGGGCAAAACGGTAATTTCGGGCAAAAACGATGTCCGTCGTTGGACCCGCTTTGCACCGAAAAGCGTGCCAGAGTCAACGGTCTCTAAAGTCGTTAAACTACATGTCTACGGATCCAGTTTTTCGATACGAACCCAACCGTATGTCCAAAGTTGAATTCCGGCGGGCCGTGCACAAAATCGCCCGTCAAGTGGGACCGCGGGGCCCGCAAAACGACGTACGATTCGACTGTCTCCGATTTGGACCAAACTTGGCATACAGGACCAGAAAAACGATACGGTTCTGCTGGCGCAAGTTTCGTCTCGATTCGACGAACGTGCACAAAGTAATTGGAGAATTTGCAACGTGCACGATACGGGGAATTTCGACGGATACGCATCAAATTCGTCGCGCACACGCGACCAATTTGAATTCCGTCAAAGCCCACACGACCACGAAGCCGTTACGCAGCTTTCGATGCTTTCGGTTCGTGACCACGTCGTCCCGATTGGCGTGACGCACGTCGTGTGGAGCAATTTCCAAGTTTTGAAAACAGATTTCTCGGAAACTTTGGAATTCGATTTCTCGACGTGTAGTCGATGATTTCAAATTCCGCAAGAAGGGTAATGAAGACCTACATGTTGACTAAAAGTCCTTTCAAAAGGTTTTTCTAATATGGGATTGGTTTGATCGGGAACGATCCTCGAACATGGGAGTTTGGGCTGAAATAGGTTCTATTTTCTACAGGATTTTCGACCAACTTTGGGTCGATCTCACGGACTGGTCGTGCATCCTATACGTAATCTAAATACTGGGGTTTAGAGGCGGTCATGTTGGCTTTCCAGAATAATTTACGGAACGTCAATCGGTTAAGTGTACGCGGAGAAAAACAGTGTTGAAGTTACCTCCGCGGCTGCGACTGTCGCTGCTTGGTTTCGATCTCCACGCGCGCGCGCGCGATCCCCGGCCGTGCTCGGCTGGTCGACGGTGGCCAGACCGCCGTGGGGCACGCGCGCGACCGCCTGGGGTCGGCGCTGGGGTATGGAGGTTAGGGTTTCGACTCTCGCGCTCCCGCTCTCGCATCTCGTCTTCCCTTTCCCATGTGGCGAATGGTGCCTCCACCAGTCGAGATTTTATAGGTGCTATCTAAGGGTTTAGATACAATGCTATGTCTAAAAGTAAAAGTTGCAGGTATGAAGCTATGACTGGCTCTAGAATCAAAATGGCTGAAAAGATTTAAGGAGTACAGAACCTGCATTCACATTAGGAGGTACTAGTGTCTTTTCGACCGCCATGGCATAAGCTCTACCCTGCTGCTGTGGTATCGTGGGCCTCGTCGGTGCTCCTGAGGCAGGAGCTGCCCCCTGTGCAGAACGGGGTGGTGCTAGAGTGCACTCTCGCAACTGATGTGCACTCGAACCACAGAATAGGCATGCTCCGAGTCGCTTCCTGCATACCTCCCATGTATGTCCTGGCTTCTTGCAGTAGCCGCAGGGGGTAGTCGTCTGTCTGGGCTGGCTCTGCTGGTGCTGGTAACGGGGCTGTGGTTGCTGCTGCTGAACTACGGTCTTCCCTGGGGCATTGGATCGTTTTGCCGACCCAGCCTGGCTGTTGCCTCCTCCGTAAGTGTCTCGGTCCCTCTTCTGTTTGCGCTTCAGCTCTTTCTCTACGTCTTGTGCAACTTTCAAGATCTTCTCATATGTGGTGGCCTGGCTGGTGGCCACGGCTATGCGGATCTCATGCGACAGTCCCTTCCTGAACTTCTTAGCCTTGGCTGCAGGAGTCAAGGCATCTGCAAACCGGCTAAGACGAGAGAACTCAGCAGAATACTCATCGATGGAGAGGTTGCCTTGTTCGAGACTCTCGAACTCATTCTCCAATTCTTCGCGAGCTGCTTCAGGGTAAAACTTCTCCTTGAAGAGCTCCTTAAATTCCTCCCAGGTCACGCCTGGCGCACTGAATCGGGGCTCGTCCCTGTACCACGTAAAGGCAATGTCATACAGCTGCATGCTCGCATTATCAACCTTCTGGTCTTCAGGGATTCTGGCCCTCCGGAGATTGCGTTCCATGTTCACCAGCCAGTCATCGGCATAGAGGAATCCCTCCGTACCCTTGAATTCCCAGGGCCTGAGGTCTGTAAAGTGTTTGGAGGTGCCGGGACGCTGTGAAGGAGCCTCTCTAGCCTGAAGGGCCTCGCGAAAGACGTCTGCCTGACGGTTTTGGGAGTTCATGATCTGCTGGACAATCCCGAGGAGGGCAACATTGTCCAGAGCAGGTGGTGGTGGAGGTAGAGCTGGCGCGGGACACGGAAGGGGTGCTGGCCGCTGGAAAGGTACTGGCTGGTGGAAAGGTGCTGGAGGTGGGATCGGCGAAGTGAACTGCGGTGGTGGCGGAATATCATCACGGCGAAATCTCGTAGCCTGCGGCTGAGGAGTCTCGCCTAAGTAGGTGAAGTGACCTCCGTGAGTCGGTGGGGTTCCATTTGTGGTGGACCCACCAACGTTTGCTGGGGTGTTCGGGTGAGCGGGGTTCCTGCCTTGATCCATCTATCTGTCACAAAGTAAAATCATTAGTTGGTACGAAGATTCAAACAGGATGCAGATCAAAGGAATAATGGAGATCAAATGTAGAATTCAATAACGATGTTAACATGTGGAGATGGTCCTTAAAGTTTTACTCCTACTCGCAGGCCTGCAGTAGTACATCTAAGTTGAGTACTACCACAAGTTTCGCTGTGTTTTGCGAAATCTGACCTGCATGGGCCACCATAAAAACGTGTCACGACCCGCACCCGGTATTTGGGCATGAGCCGTGGGTACGTCCAGCCTACGCCGCGGAATCGGCGGTAGAGCGCTGTCTAGTCATCTCCACAGTTCACAAATATAACCACGCAGTTTATAAATGTTTACACAAGGAAGATATTTCACAAAAGGCCCAGTATAAAGAATTCCACAAATAGATTGGATGATAAAGAATAAACTGAAGGATCTCAATATCAAAATGTACCAAATGTCACAAATGGAAAAGCTCTAAACATCAACTCAAGAGTCTCAAATGATGAAATACAACTAAGTCTCAACTGAACAACTACGAAAATAATAACATGAACTACTGGCAGCCATCTGTAGTAGGCAAGTCTGCATAGGCAGCCTCCAACTCGTCCTGTGCACCAAAGTCGGGATCTGTAGTGTGCTCATAATAGGTAGTGCAAAAGTCCTCTAACTCATCACCTAAAATGTGGGTTATCCAGTCAGGATTGGAACAAGTACACAAGCTGAAAAACTATCCGCAATACAATGGAATCGACAGTACATGAATATGACATATGTAAAAGAAACTGAACAGTAATATGATGACATGTTGTATCTAGAATAAGATGAGAGTCGCAGAATAATATGTCAACTGGAAAGAATGTAAAAACATAGTGACATGTCAAGTGGTAAAATGAGAAAAGACAAGCTAACTAAGTGAATTGAAATATCTGTTTCGACATGTGAACGGCTATGGGGTAAATCAGGCGCACTGCACGTGCCGTGTGCAGCGGCTAGCATTCACGAAAGACACTGGGATAGAATGGGAAATTTACACGTCTACTAGGATATTTCCCCTCCCAACCAGTACTCATGAACCTAGATAGTCACGAAAAGAAGCTAAACAAGAGTATAATAATGGGGTTCATGACTCTCACTCGTGTGTCCATCGTGTCATCAAGCAGAAGAGCATATGACCATATACTGTACAAAACTATCATAATTGGAAGTAGAACAGAAAGTGCACTTGCCTGTCGTCCTGCGATGCGAATTCCAACCCAAGGTTGAGTTGGAGTCCAAGTAACCTGTTTTTAGCATACACTTACTGTCAACCTAGAATCAAAGATAATAATTGTCTATATTCAATTGTTAATTATCTAGTTTAATCCCTTGTCATGGTCTTATTAGTATTCTATGTTTCTTTGGCGCTGTATACTCCCCATGTATGAACCTGGACTGACTCCACATCCTCCTCCTATAGGTATAGATCTAATACTATCATATAAGTAAAGGGGTGACTGTCACTTAAGTTCTATTGGGAAGGTTATGCCTTATCCCTATTCTTCTTATAAACTCTTGCATCTTTATAACAGTTCCTATGATAAACTAGGTACACTCCTTGAGTACTGCTCATATTTCCTTATCTGATGCAATCCATCAGTTGCTCTGTCCTTACTTCAGCCTAAGCACTTGGCCTCCTTACACTCATTGATATAGGTTTCCTCTTGTAATTGAGTCTAACTATCACATATTATTAGAAGTTCTCAATGCTCTAAGGTCAGTCCCTAATTTGGATATGTTTGGACAAAGACCCCATGTGTCTACAATGCATAAAAGAGTCTCAATGAGTTACCTGTTTAACAGCCTGCACAAGGGTCATAGGGTGGTGTACAACACTTACCAACCTGGCACTGTCCAGGCCTATAGATAAGTTGCTCGATTTCCCCTTGATACTCACACCTTTGTACCAAGGCTACACTCCCCTGCTGTTCCTCCCTGTCTAAGCAAGAACTCAACACGTTTTCTTTTTTTCTTTACAGAATGGTACACCCTAGCACGAACTTTCTCCTTCTGGACGTACATACCCATATATAACTGCTACCTGTCATTTACTCTAAGCTGATAGGAATATACTCAAGGGTGAAAGCTGGCAACCCAACCATGACAAACACAGAGCATTCCCCAACTGAAATTCCCAGTAAACAACTTATTGGATAAGATACAAGGAAACTTCTACTAGAATTAGAGAGCAAAGGAGGCAGTAGATAAAGGTAACAATTAATTCCATACTTTGCAGTTTAGGATGAAAGTTCACTCAAGATCAGGGTTGCTAAAGAGGCATCCAGGTTTTAACAAATGAAAGGCTTGGACAGAACAGTAGACTCCTATACAAATTTAAACCATAACATGTATGTAATGAATACATCAAAATAATTTGACTGCGATTACATGCAGAAATAGATTCAGGAGTGGTGGTGTATGGTCAAAAGTACAAGGAAAACCTGTCTTATACTAATTCATGGATTGGCACTTCATTGCCTCCAACTAAAACCTGCCACAGTCTCCCATAATCTAGACTCATATGCTCCAGGTACAATTTCGAGCTATTTCCTTCTCATAGTTGGTCTGGAAATAGGTGTGCAGAGGTGTGAACTACCATTAGCACATATGAGGCCTGGCAGATCACTCGAGGTTATGAATTAATGTACCTGGAGTTTGCTACAATATCAGTGAGTTGAACTGCAGGTAAGCAAGATGATGTTATTACAGAACACCCATGTACATCCCCTTAACACTGGTGTGCAAAGTCAGTGTTTCCTGCATTCTGGAGACTGAAACAAACTTTGAAAAATAAATGGCATTAAGATCAGTACCCTAATCCTGGAAAACCTATGGGATGCCAAAGCCATTTCACTAAATCAACTGGAATGTAATGATATCAACACCAGTTTACATGTTTGAGCTTAAACTGGGATACAATGACATCAAAATCAGTTTACTATCTGAGCTCAAAACTGGAGTACAAAAGATATCAAAATCAGTTTACTAAAACGAACCAAAACTGGAATTCAGATGGTGCTAAATTCAGTTTATCCAATGATTTCAAAACTGGATTTCATTTGACAGATAAAATATCAAAATCCAAAGAAAACTGGCTTCAATTTGACAGGTAACGCATCAAAACCAAATGAATAACTGGATTCAAATTGACAGATAAAAGCATCAAAAACTTTATCATTTGAGCTCAACAAGTCAGTCTTCAGAAAACCCAGGTCAGTGATCCTAGGCTAAGCACAGTACTCAAATGTTCACCTATCTTCCTGTTTAACTGGAATGTCCCAGGAAGACTCATGAAAGTTGCATTAACTGCTTGCACTGTGCATGGATCACTCTCAGTTGGTAATAAATATGATATCAGAGTCAGTTTAATAACTGAACTCGAATTGGACTACAAATGATATCACAATCATTTTACTAACTGAATTCGAAACTGGAATAGCAATTAAATACTCAAGACAGTGATCCCAAGTTAAGCATAGCCCCCTTGACTGATACAACCATGGCTCCCAACTAGTTGAAACAATATGATATCAGTCCCCACTACCCATATGTGTATAAATGCATATGATTGCCTTATGTGGGTAGCAGTGAAGCATACATGTAATTTATGTGTCTATACACAGGTGTAGCAATGGAGAAAAGCTTTTGTCAACCTTGGCAAGGCCATAAACTTGCACCAGAACGTACTCCAGGAAAACAGAATTCCCATGGGCCATGGATAGAGTAGTACTACAGAATACTCCTCATCCAGGCACCTGGAACCCAAACTTCCCCCTTGCAATGCACCCTCATGTTACATAGCATAAGAAATGAGTTGACAGTGAGGTATGTTGTGGCTGACTAATTCCACATATAACCCCATCAAGGACTGGATCACCAGGCATCTCAAGTCTTGCCAATGGGACTTAGCCAAAATACCAACTGGTTACATTAATTCCTAGTTAACACAGATGTAATCGAGCACAAATTTCCCACTGCTGTCAGTATGGGACTGCCCAGACAAGGCCAATGCTTGACACATGATTTCCCCCAAGTTAACATGGGCCAACTTCCATGACATCTTCTTCCCTTTGAATCAGGAAGACCAATACAGAATGTACAACTTAAATTAACCAACTGGCTAGAGATTTTGACACAGTTTTATTCTTTCATCCAAGGGTGAGACCTGCACAGATTAACACTCTGTGCCAAACCTCATGTTCTGCTAATAGGGTGGATGGCAAGCTCAAAGGGCCAGGCAGGGCTAAACCCTCACTGTATACTTTTTATACTACACATTAGTCCAGAACCACTATGTCATTGATACTTCTAACTCGATTCAAGGATATTCCTCGAAAATTACGGTTTAGGCATTATAGCAAACACTTAAGTTTCACCCTTGATTTCCAATCCCACAGCCATATACATGCCTGCGCATGTGGTTTTCATAACAGGAATCGAATTGAGGACGATGGTTACCTGTCGAAGAGTGATTGATCTCCAAGACTTCGAGTAGCTCCTCAAGGCAAGGTTGGGGAGAACGGCAGGCAAATTCTAGGGTTAGGGAAATTGCACGACCCATCGATCCTTAGTATTTATAGGGTTTGGGAATTCGAGAAGAAGCAGGATTAAGATCTAATTTGATCTTATCAAATTAGGATTTGAGATCAACTCTCCCTAGGTTTAAACCCCTCAATCTTATCCCTAGGGTTTGGGCTTTCGAAGGGAAAAGCCCCCCCCCCCCCCCCCCTTCCCGTATGAGCAGTGGCTCATAAGCCAGGTTTATAGATTTTTGCAACAACCCCCTTAGCAAAAATAGTTCTCAAAAACTTGGGCCATTAAGGCCCCTTTCTACTGGCATATATATGTAATGGCTTAAAATGCATAACAGCACTTGATAATTTGTAATTGCAACCTTTGACAATTCTTTAATTACTAGTCTACCCATTGCATTTGCACTACAATGCTATACTGTAATGTATACCAATAATAAATTTGTTTTTGGCAAAAAATAATAATGATAAGTTTGAAAAATTTGGGACAGGGGCTTACATCGGGTTGGGAACAGGGTTTGGGTTAGGGACATGTGGGCCGGGCCTGAGAGCTTGGCTGAGCCTGGCTGCGGTTGAAATCCTGGGCTGCCCCTTATTTCCTTTTCCTATCTCTCTCTCTCTTATATATATATATATATATATATATATATATATATATATATATATATATATATATATATATATATATATATATATATATATATATATATATATATATATATATATACACATATACTAAATTATATAATATATATTTATATATAAATACATGAATATATAATATATATTTATATATAAATACATGAATATACATAATACTTATATATATATAATCCCTTATATATATATAATCCTTTATATATACACATAAATATATACACATAAATATTTTCACATAAATATATTTGTATATATACAATTATATATATATACGTATATACATACAATTATATATAAATATATATATACACATACATACAATATATATATATTTATACTACATTACACATATATACATTTATATAATTATTTATTTATATATACGTATATGTGTATACATACACACACACATATATATATATACACCTATACTCTATATATTTTATATACATATATACATATATATCTATATATATATACACATACATTTATTTATATATTTATACACATATATAGATATTATATATATACACACTACACATTAATATATACATATTTTACATACCAAAACATTTTATGCAATATAATATATATTTTTATATATACATACAGAGATGCATGTACATCATATATATTCATACACATATACATTATATTTATTAGACAATAAAATAATATACCCAATACAATAACAATATTATATAACAATCTCAATAAATAATAATAATAAAATAATAGTAATATCCATTGTATAAATAACCAAATATTTAAGAAATATCTTTAAGTCTACCCAAAAAGCTAGGAAATATTTGTACATACCTAAAAGTCGGTCTACATAGGCTTGGGCTTGGTTTGGTCCAGTTTGCACTAGTTTGGTACAACCGGGATCCTAAAACTAAATATTATAATTAATAATAAAATAATCTTCAATAAGGGTTACGTCGCAACTTGGCCTAGTTTTTCCTAGTTAGGACATCACTATGGCTCGGCCTTCTCTACCAGGGCTAATACACTAGTCAAAGCATGTCATTGCACTACCCGTGCCATAATTCCTAGTCACCTTGTACTCCAAATCTCAACCTTGTCTAAAATCATCCTACCGTAATAATTAACAAAATAATTATTCATAAAAATCTAAAAATCACCAATTTAATTAAAATAAATAAAAATTTTCAAAATTTCGGGAAGGGAGGCTACAGAATCATAGCAATAAAGACTGTAATTAGAAACTAGCTGAACTAGAGCAACATGATATAAGTTCAGAATTTAAATGTAACAAATGCAAAACTCAAGTAATTCCAGACAACACGAATCTGATACCAGGTGATTCCAGTACAAGATGAGTCCGGTATAAGATGATTCCAGTCAGTGATCAAAGGTTCCAGAGTGAGTCCAGCCTATACTCTAACAGTGTGTTTTTAAAATACCGAGATCGACATGTAAACGGCTGTAGGTAATACGGCACACCGCACACTTGGCCAAGTGTGGGATGGCTATCGTTCCAGAATAGTTCCAAGGGAGTGGTTCCAGATTGGGGTATGTCTACATGTCTTACTCTAATATTTCCCCGCCCACAAGTACAAGTGAATCCAGAAACGACACGAGAAATAGAGATGAGTCCAGCCAAACATAATGATACCAGCAAAAGGTTCCAGAGTGATTCCAGTAGGTGATTCCAGTAGTGGTTCCAGAAGGTGATGCCAGTAGTGATTCCAGAAATAGAGGCCAGACAAAATGGTATGTGTGTCGCATACATAAATCCAGAAATATACATACGTGTTGGAAGAATCACATAAAACTAACTAGAACTGAAGTATAGTAATTGACAAGTAAATGAAAGAACTATCAGAGAATGTACTCGCCTGCTACTCTGAGAAGAGTAGTAAAATATCAGATGTCTACACCGGAGTCACAAAGTCCTAAATAGAGCAGTATGGGTTATAATGCATTTAAAACAAGGTAAATAAAATCTATGATGCAATCTATATGATTTCTGGGTCGATCTAGGTCAAAGTCAACTCTAAGTCAAACCTGGTCAACCTAAGTCAACATTTAGTCAATCCTGAACCATTGGGTCAAACCTTGGCCAAAATAATCTTATATCAAGCTTTTACCTACCTAGATACATTCTTCATACACATAAACTATATGTAATATAATTATATGTACATACATGTATATCCCTCTCTATCTTAGCTATAGGTAACATCCTATACACTAGCTAGATAGGTAAACCATCTATTACCTAGACAGTTAGAAGGGAAATTCCCCCCAATACCATACCTTAAACCCACATGCCATATCCCATACTCAACTCATAACCCTATATCCAATATATTCTATATTAATCTGTCCTACTTCATTTATACATGCCTATGTACCCTTCACTTATATATTCATAAAGTGAGCTGATACCCCATGTTTCCATAGGCCAAGACAAACACATAGGACATCTCACTAACCTATTCTATAACCCTCCCTATCTAATATTGCTCATACCCTCATTTTTTCCCTCACTCATAAATCAAAGGCCAAATGGCCCAAGCTAAGCCATCTCCAAGATACTGCTATGAATACTAAGACCTATTTTCCTTTCCTCCTAAACTGATGCAAGGTTAGAATTAGGTGGGGACAAATTCATGTAGGTGTTCAAGATGGGACAAGGAAAATATGAAGACTGGATCAATGGATAACACAATATGTGACTGATCACTAGGATGCTGTGAATTGGACTCGATCATACAAGGGTTAGATGCTTAAAAGCAGGACATAACATCTAGTCCTAATAGGCATACTCATGTCTGAAAAATAGGACAGAACACAATATGTGTGAAGTGAACTGCCCCAGGATATGTGTGTGTAGAACCCACACAGGTTCAGTCAATGGATTACAAACTCCTAAACCTCAGTTTTCTATAACTGAAACATGAACTTTCAATACAAACCAAAAAAAACAATTCACAGGATATCTAGTGTACTCAGGTTTTTTTGTATGAATGACAGGAATTCTCAGGAAAAAATGTGGCAATAGTGTGTACACAGGACAGCCAAGTACATCTCAGGTTTTTTTTTATAAATCTCAGTTCCTTCCCATTGAATCTCAGGTTCTTTGTTTCATTCTCAGTTCTCAGCCATTTTGTGATATGAATGTGTGGGAGTACAACTCTCAGTTTTCTGTAAAAAAAACTGGAACATATATATTGATATGTTAAGCTCAACAAGGTCAAATTAGGCCAAGCCAGTCAAGGCAGGCCATGCCAAGGCCTGCCTATGCAGCTGCTACTGAAATCCCACATTCTCTACTACACTCCCCATCTCTCTTATACATACACTCAATCACTCTAACCCCTTTAACTCTACTGCTCTCATATATGCATACATATATATATAATACATTATCACATATATATATATACATTCAGACATATATTTACATAGATTGTAATGAAGTATATGAACTACCTCGAACCAATACATGTCCCAGACATATATACATGTTAATACATCACAATATTTATTAATCAATGAATAAAACATATATAGGAGTCTAACATGATAATTTAAACATCAAGGTATCAGAGCCCTACCCATTGAACCCAAAACATATTCGAATTTCAAATATTAAAACATGTTAATACAACAAGGTGAGGGTTGGTAAATCATGTCACATATGTGTAGGTGTCCCTTAAGTCATTCGTGTCCCACCAAGTGTACAAACAGTGTCCAAAAACCAAGTGTCAGTGTGTGTACTGAACTGCACATGGGCAGCATCGTGCACAGGTGCAAGGCGATCTAGGGACTCGTGTGTCGAACCTAGAGTCTCGTGCTCGTGTCCAAAGGTAGTCTAGGTATAGGGGTAGGTGTCTAGGTGCCTGCACAGTGTCCACAAGGTCGCGTGTCCACGATACAGAGGCGTATCAGTACGGATTTCCGCGCGCGTGTTCTGTGTACAAGAACAGTGCACGACGAATATCGTGTCCGACACGTTATCAATTGACACGAAACTTTGGAAATGACATGTCAGTCATGTCCCCTAGCTGTGTGTCAATTTTCACGTGTCCAAGTGACACAGACACGGAGAAAACGTGGTCGAGCAGCAGGACACTGCACGACAGTGTCGTGCAGCGTGTTCGTGTCCATTTTGGACACGGACACGACTCGAAAACGTGCTCAGTCCTAGGGTTTTGTGATCAGCATGTATAGGGCTACAAAATCATGTACTTAGTTTTGAAAATTAACAGCATTCATTTTATTCAAACATTTCATCAAACACTCAATTAACTAAACCGATACGTGTTCGATACGGACACGAAATGGACACGGATTCCTACCAAACTTGGGCTACACCTAGGGGAACCCTAAATGAATGCATCTATGAAGAAAAATCATAATTTATATGGGTGTAGATTGGTTTACCTATTGAGAGCTAGAATCTCAATGTAAAGAGCCTCGATTCGATGTCTCCTTCGATTTTCTCCGGTTCAAACGTCCCCGAACCTTGCTAGCAAGCACCCACAAGTATCCTCTACTGTTGGGGAGGATGATGTAATTGATTTGACTCAATTTGGGCTCAATTTGGATTAATGGGGAGAGTTTTAGGGAAGAACAAGGTAGGGCTTTTCTAGGGTTTGTAAAAGAGGCCAAGGCTTTGTTAATGTGACTTTATATGAGGGGGGGGTCTTGTGGCTGTTGAAATCAGTAGGGTTAGGGTTTTAGATGAGTGGTTAGGATCACTCCACCAATTTCCAAGGTTTCCTATTGGTTAAGGCTTCTTTTTACAAATATCCTAAAAGGAAATATCTTCTCTAATAATATCTAGATATTACTAACCTTGGCACTTAGTAGGAATGCTCTAACCCTAATTTCAACCTCATGACTAATCTAGGTTAGGTTAACTTATAGGTTAAGGCTCCACCAAAAGACTAGCACAATATTTAATTAATATAAATTACAAATTCACAAAATTGCCAAAATGACCAAAATACCCTTAGGCTAAAAATTGGTAAATTGAATTCCTAATCACATGACTAGGCTCCTTTGGTCATGGTTAGTCTCTAGGCTTAGCAATACTAGGGTTTAGCTAGCTAACCATCAAAATTACCAATCACTATTTTAAATAGTTTTAAATTAATTAAAAATCACCAAAAATCACATTATGATTTAAATATCATTATTAAATGATTATAATTATAAAATTTTAAAATTGCCCTCATTTTGAAAACTGGGTGTTACACACGTGATGCACATCTCAATATCATCTTTCAATGTTCTACCATTATTGCCCTACCGCGACTCGTACACTTGATGTACGTTGTAGCTCCCCTTCCCGAAATTTTCAAAATATTTTTTTTTGAAAATTTATTTGATTCAAATGTTGATTTTTGGAACTGATCTATAAATTACAAGAGTGATGAATTTAAGATCTAAAACTAATTAAAATTTTCAGATTTTCAGATGCAACTTTTCATTTATATTTTCTCTGCTATAGTAAGTCTCATCCAAATAGTAATCTGGGATATCATAGAAATTAAGATATAATTTAGCCTTAAATTTCACCAATGTATTGATCAAGAACCTTTCACTGCACTAATAAGGTCTCTATCTTCTTGCATTCTTATAACTTAGCAAACAACAAATAGAGCTTTATTTCCGGAATCATGTTTCTTGTTTGGTATGTTATATTCAAGACTTCGGATAGTATCTAAGGCTTTCGTTTTTAAGTGGAGCTATGTCATATTCAACACTGCATATCACTTCAAGTGCATGCCACAAAGCATAGATTTCTCAGATCAACTTGATAGTCCAATCGACATATGATGACCTTGTCAGATTCCAAAGTCCTAACTCCATTGAACAATGAAGAACTCATCGGTTTGGTAAGATGCAGACATGGTCACAGGTGCATGATTAGCCCACTCTAAGACAGGGTTCCACATAATAATATTTTGCTTTGGGTTGGAGCTAAGAAACCTTAATCAGCACACAAGTTTGGGTCAAACTCATGCAATTCTGAACAAAGCCAAATGTGCTAAACATCATTGGCTTTCATGCAATATTGACCAGAATCAACATGCTGCTACATTGGAAGTTCCTATGCTTAGCTAGGATTAGTTGAGTTACATAAGGGAGTAGTGGAGGAAACGCATGAAGGGGAGGAAGAGAAATGTGTGTCCTGTTGTGTAATAGAAGAATAGGTAATATGTGCAACTGTATAGATGAGGGTAGAAATCTAGCCCCTAACCCAAGTCAACTCAGCCAGGCTCCAAACCACCCCAGGGCCGACTCAAGTTCCTTGTACACAGTGTGCTTATATACATATGTTTGTATATAGGAGATGGGAGCCCAGCCTTAGAAACTAAATCCCAAACAGCCTGGCCCAATTTCCCTTTCAGCCTCACCCGAACAGAACACACCACCTGCGCGTACATATACACGCGAACGACAGAGAGAGGAAGAGAAATTCGTGAAACCCTAAATAAAACTTGCCGCCACCCTAGCAGTGCCACCCCCGATGTATGGACGGCCATCCGCCGCCGGCGCCGCCGCCGTGCGCAGCCACGGCCGCGCGGATGCAGTGCACGCGCGCGTGCGGGGACAAAGGAACGACAGTGGCAACAGCCCCCGACCATACTTCGTCGCCACCGTGTTCAACGCTCGCTGAACCATTTTGCGATTTCTTTTCGCTGGTATGTCCACAACATATAGAACTTCAATCTCCTTCAATTAGTTTAAATTTAGATGCACCACGTTGTCCGATAAAACGATGCAAAGTCGAAGAAAAATCATGTCCAAAACAGAACACTATTTTAGTCCAGCCACCCCTGTTCGACGATCGATTTCGATCAATCCAGAAACATATTAGAAAATCTTATTGAAGAGACTTTTAGACAACATGTAGGGCTTCGAAACCCTTCTTGCGGAATTTGAAATCATCGACTGAGCGTCGAGAAATCGAATCCCAAAGTTTCCCAAAAATCTGTTTTCAAAACATTGGAATTGTTCCACACGACGTGCGTCACGCCAATCGGGACGACGTAGTCGCAAACCGAAAGCATCGAAAGCTGCGTAACAGCTTCGTGGTCGTGTGGGCTTTGACGGAATTCAAATTGGTCGCGTGTGCGCGACGAATTCGACGCGTATCCGTCGGAATCGCCCCGTATCCATCCAATGCAAATTCAGTCATAACTTTGTGCATGTTCGTCAGATCGAGGCGAAACTTGCGCCAACAGGACCGTATCGTTTTTCTGGTCCTGCATGCCAAGTTTGGTCCAATTCTGAGATGGTCGAATCCGACGTCATTTTGCGGGCCCCACGGTCCCACTCAACGGGCGATTTTGTACACGGCCCGCCGGAATCCAACATTGGACATACGGTTGGGTTTGTATCGGAAAACCGGATCCGTAGACATGTAGTTTGACGACTTTAGAGACCATTGACCCTGGCACGCTTTTCGGTGCAAAACGGGTCCAACGGCGGACATCGTTTTTACTCAAAATTACCGTTTTGCCCCTGTGTCCAGAATTGGACTTAAGGACAGGCAATCCTAGCTAATTTGACTATTCTGAGACTGTTGGCGATGTTTATTTCAGCTTTCGGAGACAATTGTGATGACTTGGACTTTTTGATTTGTGATTGGCGATACACTGTTGGTTCTGCGTGCACCCTCCAGGCAAGTATACCTTGCCAACTTGTACAGTATCATCTATATGCATGTTCATTCTTGCTGTGGTTCTTTTCTTACATTCGTGATTGCTTTATTTCATGTCTAGTGTACTTTTCCTGTTATAGTTTCACTTTACCTGATTCTAGTTTCTTGTTCCTTCCTGTTATGATAGTTCTATCCATTACACTGTATTAGTTTCATATGTGTTGCTTGATAGAGTCGTCTAGTCCCACACCACGATTTTCTCGACTTGATTATAACTTGACTTGACTTGACATGACTTGAGTGGGACTCGACTTTGACATTCTATAGATTATGAGTACTTACCTTGACTATAGTCTATAGGATTTTATACTAGGTTTGGCTACGTCTTGGTTGTGTGTACTTGCCTTGACAGCGATTGAGATGCTATAGATTGTGAGTACTTGCCTTGACTGCAGTTTATAGACAGCCACTTCTAGTATGGCATGCCAGTGTCTTAGGAACCTTGCGCTTAGATCTCGTGTCTTGGTTCATTTTGTCTCGGGGATATCCTTGATTGTTTTTTTGCTTCTTTTTACTGTTACATGTTGGCTTGTATATTATGTATCTTGCTAGTCCTCTGAGGACCTGATGATCTCTTCAGGTTTAGCGATTGTATGGAGTTACCTAGTAGTTCTGGATGGCAGATGTGATGATACGTTTGCGGGATTCAGGTATCAATATTGTACTTATTATTTTCTCGTGCTTTATATTCCATGCCATGTTATGTTCTGCTTATTTATAGACTCATATAATTCTTAGAGTCTAATCGAACAATATGCTAATGGGCTGCAGACCATGACCCATACTTGCTCATTCTTGTTATTATGATTCATGTGGATTGAGATATAGTTTAGACTAGATATGATACCATGACCTTGACAGCTTATACGTACTCGAGTCGGGCTGGAGTCCGCTCGATACGTAGCTGGCTTGCTCACGAGCTCGCATCCGAAAACCGGGTGCGGGTCGTGACAAGTTTTTGTGGTGGCCCATGCAGGTCAGAGCATATCGTATCGGTTACGTAACTGTACTGGTACGAGCCTGCGACTTGACTAAACCTTAGAAATCTCAATCCACTCTGCCTTGAAAATTCTCCTAGAAATTCTCTACGTCCTTGAAAACTCCATATTTGCTCTCAATTATACTTCCTTGCTTTCCGTATCATTGAATTCTCGTCCCTTTTATTTCGAAGTGACGAACGATCGTGCTATCTAGGATTTATCAGAAATTTTTAAGTTATGGTATAATATTGTCTGATTATTAAATTCTTTGGTTGTTTATAGATATGAGGGATTAAAGATACCATAAGTCCTAGGTATTTTGGTAGAACTATTAGCCACTAGTTAGAAGATTATAAGATTTTAGTAACCGTATTTTGAGGAGTAGTGTGACCAAAGGTGGGTAGAAGTCCTCGAAGTTTCGTAGTTACGAAATGACTAGAGAAGGTCATAAAATATTTTTGGAGAAATTAAAATTAAGGAAATAGTAGACTTTGATTTTTAGGAATAGTTGTGAATTGGAATTTCGAGGACGAAATTATTTTAAGGTGGGTAGATTTGTAGCTCCCCTTCCCGAAATTTTCAAAATATTTTTTTTTGAAAATTTATTTGATTCAAATGTTGATTTTTGGAACTGATCTATAAATTACAAGAGTGATGGATTTAAGATCTAAAACTAATTAAAATTTTCAGATTTTCAGATGCAACTTTTCATTTATATTTTCTCTGCTATAGTAAGTCTCATCCAAATAGTAATCTGGGATATCATAGAAATTAATATATAATTTAGCCTTAAATTTCACCAATGTATTGATCAAGAACCTTTCACTGCACTAATAAGGTCTCTATCTTCTTGCATTCTTATGACTTAGCAAACAACAAATAGAGCTTTGTTTCCGGAATCATGTTTCTTGTTTGGTATGTTATATTCAAGACTTCGGATAGTATCTAAGGCTTTCGTTTTTAAGTGGAGCTATGTCATATTCAACACTGCATATCACTTCAAGTGCATGCCACAAAGCATAGATTTCTCAGATCAACTTGATAGTCCAATCGACATATGATGACCTTGTCAGATTCCAAAGTCCTAACTCCATTGAACAATGAAGAACTCATCGGTTTGGTAAGATACAGACATGGTCACAGGTGCATGTTTAGCCCACTCTAAGACAGGGTTCCACATAATAATATTTTGCTTTGGGTTGGAGCTAAGAAACCTTAATCAGCACACAAGTTTGGGTCAAACTCATGCAATTCTGAACAAAGCCAAATGTGCTAAACATCATTGGCTTTTATGCAATATTGACCAGAACTCAACATGCTGCTACATTGGAAGTTCCTATGCTTAGCTAGGATTAGTTGAGTTACATAAGGGAGTAGTGGAGGAAACGCATGAAGGGGAGGAAGAGAAATGTGTGTCCTGTTGTGTAATAGAAGAATAGGTAATATGTGCAACTGTATAGATGAGGGTGGAAATCCAGCCCCTAACCCAAGTCAACTCAGCCAGGCTCCAAACCACCCCAGGGCCGACTCAAGTTCCTTGTACACAGTGTTCTTATATACATATGTTTGTATATAGGAGATGGGAGCCCAGCCTTAGAAACTAAATCCCAAACAGCCTGGCCCAATTTCCCTCTCAGCCTCACCCGAACAGAACACACCACCTGCGCGTACATATACACGCGAACGACAGAGAGAGGAAGAGAAATTCGTGAAACCCTAAATAAAACTCGCCGCCACCCTAGCAGTGCCACCCCCGATGTATGGGCGGCCACCCGCCGCCGGCGCCGCCGCCGTGCGCAGCCACGGCCGCGCGGATGCAGTGCACGCGCGCGTGCGGGGACAAAGGAACGACAGTGGCAACAGCCCCCGACCATACTTCGTCGCCACCGTGTTCAACGCTCGCTGAACCATTTCGCGATTTCTTTTCGCTGGTATGTCCACAACATATAGAACTTCAATCTCCTTCAATTAGTTTAAATTTAGACGCACCACGTTGTCCGATAAATCGACGCAAAGTCGAAGAAAAATCATGTCCAAAACAGAACACTATTTTAGTCCAGCCACCCCTGTTAGACGATCGATTTCGATCAATCCAGAAACATATTAGAAAATCTTTTGAAGAGACTTTTAGACAACATGTAGGGCTTCGAAACCCTTCTTGCGGAATTTGAAATTATCGACTGAGCGTCGAGAAATCGAATCCCAAAGTTTCCCAAAAATCTGTTTTCAAAACATTAGAATTGTTCCACACGACGTGCGTCACGCCAATCGGGACGACGTGGTCGCAAACCGAAAGCATCGAAAGCTGCGTAACAGCTTCATGGTCGTGTGGGCTTTGACGGAATTCAAATTGGTCGCGTGTGCGCGACGAATTCGACGCGTATCCGTCGGAATCGCCCCGTATCCGTCCAATGCAAATTCAGTCATAACTTTGTGCATGTTCGTCAGATCGAGGCGAAACTTGCGCCAGCAGGACCGTATCGTTTTTCTGGTCCTGCATGCCAAGTTTGGTCTAATTCTGAGATGGTCGAATCCGACGTCATTTTGCGGGCCCCACGGTCCCACTCAACGGGCAATTTTGTACACGGCCCGCCGGAATCCAACATTGGACATACGGTTGGGTTCGTATCGGAAAACCGGATCCGTAGACATGTAGTTTGACGACTTTAGAGACCATTGACCCTGGCACGCTTTTCGGTGCAAAACGGGTCCAACGGCGGACATCGTTTTTGCTCGAAATTACCGTTTTGCCCCTGTGTCCAGAATTGGACTTAAGGACAGGCAGTCCTAGCTAATCTGACTATTCTGAGACTGTTGGCAATGTTTATTTCAGCTTTCGGAGACAATTGTGATGACTTGGACTTTTTGATTTGTGATTGGCGATACACTGTTGATTCTGCGTGCACCCTCCAGGCAAGTATACCTTGCCAACTTGTACAGTATCATCTATATGCATGTTCATTCTTGTTGTGGTTCTTTTCTTACATTCGTGATTGCTTTATTTCATGTCTAGTGTACTTTTCCTGTTATAGTTTCACTTTACCTGATTCTAGTTTCTTGTTCCTTCCTGTTATGATAGTTCTATCCATTACACTGTATTAGTTTCATATGTGTTGCTTGATAGAGTTGTCTAGTCCCACACCACGATTTTCTCGACTTGATTATAACTTGACTTGACTTGACATGACTTGAGTGGGACTCGACTTTGACATTCTATAGATTATGAGTACTTACCTTGACTATAGTCTATAGGATTTTATACTAGGTTTGGCTACGTCTTGGTTGTGTGTACTTGCCTTGACAGCGATTGAGATGCTATAGATTGTGAGTACTTGCCTTGACTGCAGTTTATAGACAGCCACTTCTAGTATGGCATGCCAGTGTCTTAGGAACCTTGCGCTTAGATCTCGTGTCTTGGTTCATTTTGTCTCGGGGATATCCTTGATTGTTTTCTTGCTTCTTTTTACTGTTACATGTTGGCTTGTATATTATGTATCTTGCTAGTCCTCTGAGGACCTGATGATCTCTTCAGGTTTAGCGATTGTATGGAGTTACCTAGTAGTTCTGGATGGCAGATGTGATGATACGTTTACGGGATTCAGGTATCAATATTGTACTTATTATTTTCTCGTGCTTTATATTCCATGCCATGTTATGTTCTGCTTATTTATAGACTCATATAATTCTTAGAGTCTAATCGAACAATATGTTAATGGGCTGCAGACCATGACCCATACTTGCTCATTCTTGTTATTATGATTCATGTGGATTGAGATATAGTTTAGACTAGATATGATACCATGACCTTGACAGCTTATACGTACTCGAGTCGGGCTGGAGTCCGCTCGATACGTAGCTGGCTTGCTCACGAGCTCGCGTCCGAAAACCGGGTGCGGGTCGTGACATACGTCGCTTCAATTGTTCGATTGTTCAATGTTCTATCTTAGTGTTCGACACATACTTGGACCTTTCGTCGCCGAGCCACGCTCGCTAACTCGATAACATCTTATGCATACCATAACATATTTTATTAGACGTGAAGGAATAGGGAGAGAGAGTCAAGAACCCGCCCACCTTAAGCCGATACGCCTTGCCGTCTCGTCGATTGAAGCGTCTCGCTTCCATAACTCGATAGCATAGCTAACTCCCGGACTTAGCCATTCCTATTGAACTACTCGGTTGATTTGGCCTATCGCGCCCATGCCACAATCCGTAATCCAGCATAAAGGCATAGCCTGCACACCAGATCAACTAACATCAGCACTTTCTCAAACGGGACTTATCCTTTGCATCGATTCGACTCATAGATTCCAATCGACTCAAGGCTTACCTTTGGCCAACGTAACTCTTGCATCGATTCGCATCGATACCTCATCGGGTCAACGCAACTCTTCGAGTCAATGACTCATCGTAATGCACCGTACGGAGCGGGACATTACATATCTCGTCCTGCGGTACTGCACCCTGCTGATCTAGGGTATATGTCTCTAAACCTACTACGTCCGATGGGCCGTAGTAAGTGCAATAATAGTCCTCCTCTGCATCTGTAAACATTTTCAACATATCCGGTCAGGATGGAATGAGTACATATATCTCATAACATATCTCAAGATAGAATAAAAGCCATAAGACTTTAAATAGAGCATATACAATGAAATTATGGAGTGTACATATATGTATCATGGCATGGTAAGCTGTAGAGCTAGAGCTAGAACAGGAAAGTAGAACTGATCATGGTATGTACACAAATCAGGGTAAGCCATCTATCCAATGTGTGTGAGGAGTAGTTTCAGCTTGTGATCGGCTTGGGCACCTGTAAAGAACTGGCCTGGCTAGTCATAAGTGCGGTATATGACTAACACTGTTCGGGAATGCAAGATGGATTTGATCACAGGCATACGCTACTGCTCCCCCACCCCCAACTGGTAGAATGGATCCAAACAGGACACGTCACTGCACGGGATTCTATGAGAAGGGAGCAAGTCTTCTCTAGAATCATTGACCACATATTGCGCAAGAGCTACAAGGGAGCTTGCACAATACATCCCAAGCTAACAAGGAGTAACATCTCTCGTCGAGATCCAGGAATACCAATCCGTGAGAACCATGTGTCAGGAACAAGTATATCACTACCAAAATAAGTCATATCAGCGATGTATTTAGCGACTCCAAGATAAAACGTCGCTAATTTTTGGGGGTTTAGCGACGTTTATCTAAAACGTCGCTGTTTGTCGCCAACAACGACTAATAGCAACGTCTAGCGGCTACAATTTGTTAAATGGGAATCTGCGTCGCAAGTTCGTCGGTACACGTCGCTGATATAGCGACGTGTAGAGACGCATATTAAGAAGCGACTGAATATCGATTAAAAATATTTCGAAAAACTGAACCTAAATTATATACCGATACCGATTTGCCGAACCGAATAAAATATAGTATAATGGTAGTGGTAACGATTTGAGTGTAATATCGGGGTGTGTATATATATATATATATATATATATATATATATATATATATATATATATATATATATATATATATATATATATATATATATACTTTTTTTAGAATATTATTCGTGATTAATTTTATACTACTTATTTTTATTTTTATCTTTGTTTTGGTCAGTTTCTTAGAGCTTACGATAGATTTTAGTGGACTTGAAGTTACGTTAAGAATGCTAAGAATTGAGTTTTTTATACTTTGAGCTTATGTTTTTGTGTTCTCATAGAATTTTGAAATAAATTTTGGTTACTTAAACTTATACTAAAGAGTAAACTTAGTGACCGTGTTCGATCTATTAGGCTCATTTCTAGGTGTTTGCGACTTGTTACATATTGTTCTAATAATTTTGATTTATTGATTGGTTGGTAGAGACTTGACTTTAAAATTTAACGTTTCCAAAAATGTAAAAAAAAAATTGTAGGTTAAGAGGTTTTACAATTTTAAATATGTTGATTGATCAAATGTTAATTGGTAAAATATCAACACTGAAAAAATTGACCGAATACTGATTTAATCAAAACCGAAAAAATCGATTCTAAATAGTACAATATTGATATTATTTTTTTAAATACTGATTTAAAAAAGTAACGAAAAGTTTGGTCAAATAACGATCGATTATACTGCTGCTCACCCCTATATACTATAGTCCGAACAAAGAAGGGAGAGACTTCAATGTAGTCTACGAATAACATATTATATTTCAAAAACAAAAGAAACGGAATGGACTTGGAAGAAGCAGCAAAGATGAGCAAATGGAGAGTTTGAACAAGAAGCAACAGAGAGAGAGATGATTGAGACTCGAGAGTTGTACAGAGAAGAGAGAGCCATAATCTCACCCAATTTATTTTTGGAATGCATCAGAATCAAAGGATATCAATAACGACCAATCCAATGGTCTAAAACAAAAGTAAATCATAACCATTAGATATCACTTAAATTAAATCTAACGGTTAGGAATGTTTGTGCTCATTTGCTTATTTAGATGCTATGCTCATTGAATAGCCACTCACTCTCTGGCCTCGTTTGTTTCACGGATTTAAGAACCCAGAAAAAAAAAAAAAAAATTTGTTCATTTCTAGTAGCCACAAATTTGGAAATCAATTTTTTAACAAGAGAAAAAATGTGAGGGAATATGGTTCCACTCATGATCCATGGGATTGATTTTCCCTCCTCCTTTTCCAATATTTATTACAAAAAATTAGAACAAAACTAACAATGTGTTATTGCTTATTTTACCATTAACTTCTCGTATTCTGGGTCCTTTTGGATTTTCATAATGTCATTTTTATTTTAAAATGTAAGAATATTATTGGAACATTGATATATTTTTGCTTTCCTTTCCTGCACCAACCAAACACTGAAAAAAAAAATCAAATGGTCTTTCCTAGATGGTTTTCTTGTTTTACCAAACAACGAAAAGAAAATGTAACAAAAATTCTACTTTTTCATTCTTATGGAAAGTACAAGGGAATCAATTTCCCTTTCGTGAACCAAACGAGGCCTCTATGTATACTAGTTAAGCCATATCATCTAAATAGTATAGTTCACTTTTATTCTTAATTTGATATATGTAGAAGAAGAAAATGTTTGACTTGGATCAAACTTGCACACGAAATGTACGTACTTTGTACGTATTTTAATTAGAATATCATAATGTCAGCTACCGTCTTTTTTAGGTGTGTAACTTTTTTTTACAATATAAAAAAATTCGAAGTGCGATTTTTTTTCTATTGAGAACAATAACCTTTGAAAAATGGTAAGGACGAAAAAATGTATTACCGCTGGAACATGAAGAGTTGTATAGAAAAATGAGACTTCATAGCATGTTCTTAAACATAAATGACATGCAAGTTGACATGATAACATCATGTCTATAAAATACTCGAGGGTATTTTAGAAATTCAAAAGTTTCACCACCAAGTTTTCCTATATATATATATATATATATACACACACACACACTAGTCTACATGTACGTGGTTTTGCCCGTACTTTAATTAGAATATCACAAAGTCAGCTATCGTCTTTCTGTCTTTTACATGTGACTATTCATGTGTGTGTGCTTTGTTTTTAGAGCATCTCCAACCCTATTGTCTTGTTTTGTGTTGTAAATCCTATGTGACATGAGACATAAGACAATGTCTTTCCTATGTGGCAAGATGACATTCACACAAAACAATAAGATAAAAATATGTTCTCCAATGCAAAAATTTGAGAAGACAATAAAATTACTTTTTTCCAACTTCCAAGACAATTTTTTCACTTCTTCTTTTATATATATATATATATATATATATATATATATATATATATAATTGATGATGTGGACATAAAGTCATTGTGAAGTGTATTGTCTAGATCTAGACAACCAACTTCACATTCTCCTTGCCATGTCATTGCCATGTCAACTTCACACTTTATTTCACATTTGCATTGGAGAACTATTTTTGAAAAAAAATATTTGTCATTCCTATGTGGCAACCATTTTTTCAAACTCACAATAGGGTTGGAGATGCTCTTACAATGCCAAGAGATTTGAATTACGAATTTTTTTTCCTTTTTTAATTTTCTATTGAGAATATTAGAAAATGGTAAGACATAAAATTTTATTACCATCAGAAAATGAAATGTTGTATTGAAAAATGAAACTTCATTGCATACAAACTTTATTGCTTTGACTCTTAAACATAAATGACATGCAAGTTGACATAATAACATCATGCTTATAAAATACTCAAGGGTACTTTAGGAATTCAAAAGTTTCACCACCAAATTTTTCTATTATATATACTAGCATATGTGCACGTGCCTTGCACGTATTTTAATATTTTTTAATTAGTTTAGGAAAACCAAAGGGTAGTCTTCCTACTTACTAAGTTGTCCTTATTAAAATTAATGAAATATTTTTAATTAGTATAAGTATGTAAGGGTATTTTCGGAATTCAAAAGTTTCACCATCTAAGTTTTCCTATTATATAGTAGAATATATATATATATATTTTTATTTTTATTTTTATTTTTTGAACTAGGCCTGAACCGGACCAGCAGATCGGACTGGGCCGGGCCGGATCGACCTGCCATAGTGGATTAATGCGGTTCGAACCGATTTCTGAACAGTGTTGGGCCGGGCCGGACTTTCGGACCAAAAAACAAAATTCAATCCGGCCCTGTGGTGGGCCAAACCGGGCCGATCTGTTGACCGGATCAGATAGGCCCAGACCAACGTTGACCGGACCGGGTTTCAGGCCGTCCGGCCCATCTCACACCTAGTGGCACTGCTGCCGAAACGAACGGTTATCTTTTGGGAAGTACGTAGACAAGCACGAATAAAAAGGAGGTTTGTTTCTTGGTGCACAGTAGAATTGATAACACAACAACCTTGTGCATGTTTTGTCAACCATCCATCCATAGATGGAGATGGAGTGGAGAGCTAGGGAAGAGTAAAAACTAGCTAGAAGCTGGCAGTTGGGAGATCTAAGGAAAATTAATTAATTTGTAATTGTTCACGTACCTCCTAGTCCTACATTTACTACTAGATAGATTGAATGAATGCCTTCCTTTTATTAATACTCGAGCTGCCATTGCTTGCAGCTTATGGAGCTTTGGGAACCAGCAATGCCACCCCTCAGCCCCAGGTGCGTCCACTTTCAACACGCTCGTTTGAGGAAAGAAGGTCAACTTGTGGGGCACCCTTCGGACAGTGGTCAATTTTTAATTTACTCCTCCACTAGTCATTACCCTCCAATAGGATAAATTATATAAAAAAATTCGTTAAAATTTGTATATTTTTCTTAGAAAGATTTTTAAGTTAAATTTAGCAAATAAAAACCATCACGAACTATGACTTGGGCAAAGTGTTTCATATCGTCTGTTGACCGCTAGCTTTGACCGTTAATGATATTTAAAAAATAAAATAAAATAAATAATAATACCTAAGCTATTCTCCCTTTCCTACCAGCCCTTCCTCCCCCTTAGCCCCCTCCTCACACCGGCCAACCCCCTCCTCCTTTCCGCCCCCATCCCCCTCAGCCTCCCTTCCTCACTCCGGCCAGCCCTCTCTCCCTCCTCCTCCTCCCCGCCCTCCTCCTCACTCTGGCCAGCTAGCCCCCCTCCTCCCCGCCCCCTCACTCCGGCCAGCTCCCTCCCCCTCCTCACTCCGGCCAGCCCCCCCTTCTCCTCCTCCCCGCCTCCCCCCTCCTCACTCCGGCCAGCTAGCCCGCCTTCTCCCCCCTCCTCCCCGCGTCTCTTTCCCGCACCACCGGAGAGATAGGGGAGGGGGGGAGAGAGGATGGATGAGGGATAAAATGTTCATTACATATCCGACTTAACAACAGTTAACGAAAATGGGACAAAATGAACAAATTTTATATTTTTAGAAATTTTAAGAGCATGAAATCTTTAGTAAAAAAACAAAAATCTAACAAAGAACTTTTTACTTTATTCCACCAACACCCTCCCCCCCCCCCCCCCCCCCCCCCCCCCCCCCCCCCAACACACACACACCCCAACACACACACACAAATAATAAAATAAAATAATGGCACACATCTTAATGTCATCAAATTTTCTGAAAGGATGGTAGTTCAAAGCATATATATGAGAAAGTAGAATGCTGCGTGACATAGCAATTCAACACCGAACAACGGCCACGTGGCTAGTTCATATGCCAATGTTTATTTTTTACAAAAAATTTCGTCAGATGCATAAAAGTATAAAAAAAATCGTAAAAGGAACAAAGTTTGGTGGAATAGCAAAGAAGGCATCGTCGCGCTCTAAAATAGGACGTAAAAAAATAAACGTCCTAAATTCGGACGTCAAAACATTGGACGTGTTTACTTAGCTGACAAAATTCTTAAACAAATTCTTAACCACGGTCCAACTTAATTAAAAATAAAAATGAAAACTGACGCCCTAAAGAAGGACGTTATTTTTTTAGCGCCCGAAAATTGGGCGTTGATTTTTTTAATAAAGTTTTATATTGGGTGTATTTTTTTTTTCTCTTTGTTACGGCATCTACTGTGTTGCTGCCGTGTGACTCTTCCTTCTGCCCGTGTGCGGTCGCGTGACTTTTCTCTCTCTTTTTATGCATCAAACTACTACTTTTGAGGCTCCTTTTGTCCGTGTAAAATTAGATACGGTGTAAAAATAGCCGTTATAAAAATTAAAAGCGGTAAAGAAAACATAAATAATAACAACGCCCAAAAAAGGGACGTCAAATCAAAATAAACGTCCTATTTATGGGCGCATTTTTTCCTGCACCACTACTAAACCACTTTGCCAGCTAAACCAATTAGCAATTTACTTTATTTTTATTAGGGGTGAGCAAATACCGACTGATACCGAAAAATCGACCGAATTGCCGAACCGACTAAATTACGGTATAATGGTAATGGTAACGATTTGAGTGTAATACCATACCGAAAATACCGAACCGAACCAATTCACACACATACACACACACACACACATTTTTTAATGTTTATGATTAATTTTACACTACTCATTTTCATTTTTATCTTTATTTTGGTTGGTTTCCTAAAACTTGGAATGGATTTTAGTGGACTTGAATTTATGTTAAGAATGCTAAGAATTGAGTTTTTGATCTTTTGAGTTTATGTTTTTGTGTTCTCGTAGAATTTTGAAGTAAATTTTGGTTACTTAAACTTATACTAAAGATTAAACTTAGTGACCGCGTTTGATATTTTAAGCTCATTTTTAGGTGTTTGCGACTTGTTACATATTGTTCTAATAATTTTGATTAATTGTTTGGTTGGTAGAGGCTTGGCTTTAAAATGAATGCTTCCAAAAAAGTAAAATATATATAGTATAGATTAAGAGGTCATACAATATAAGTGTTAATTGATCAAATATTAATTGGTAAAATATCGATACCGAACAAAAATCGACTGAATACCGATTTAACCGAAACCGAGAAAACCGAATCTAAATGGTACGATATTGGTATTGATTTTTCAAATACCGATTTTAAAAAATACCGAAAAAATCGACCAAATACCGACCGATTATACCGACGCTCAACCCTAATTTTTATTGTAAACCAATAACAATCCCAATCACTTTGCTGGCTAAACCAATTACTTTATTTATAACGCCCAAATAAAGGGCGTAGAAATATAAACGCCCCATTTTAGAGCGTAACGATGTTGCCTATGTAATTTTAGGAAACTTAGTTCCCATTGTACAATAAGTTAAAACTTTAATGCTTATCGTACAATTTTCCGTATTTTTTATCATTGAATTGTCGTGGATTGATTAATCAGTGACAGATTGTAATATTCGTCAGTAAATCAGCGATTAATTTAGTGACGAAAGCAGCGACTATCCATGATATTATTTGTATATCACACCATAATTATATTATAATAACGACTAAAAATTTAATCGTTGAGTCGCATAGTAGCCGTTGTGCAATAAACCTGATTTTTGATAATAAAAATAAAGTTTTTTTTAGCTCAAAGTCACTCATGGTTAGAGCATCTCCAACCCATTGTGAGTTTGAAAAAAAAAATTGCCACAGAGAAATCACCACTTCATATTTCAAAATTAATTTTCAATGCAAATGTAAAATAAATTGTGAAGTTGACATGGTAAAGAAATGTCAAAGACAATGTGAAGTTGGTTGTCTAGATCTAAACAATGGACTTCACAATGCTTTACTTTCACATCATCAATTATGAATAAATATATTTGTAAAAAAAAATGAAGAAGTGAAAAAATTGTCTTGGAAGTTGGAAAAAAAATAATTTTATTGTCTTCTCAATACTTTTTGCATTGGAGAACACTTTTTTTTTTATCTTATTGTCTTGTGTGAATATAATCTTGTCACACAGAAATGATATTATTTTGTGCCTCATGCCACATAGAAATTGCAACATAAAACAAGACAATTGGGTTGAAGATGCTTTTAGATGGACCATAAGCTTCCGTTTGGTAGGAGCTTTTTGACCATTTAAGTGGTATTTACCAAACACACATACTGTAAATGTGCTTTAATTTACCAAACACATTTAAGTGGTATTTTAATTGTCAAATAATAAGAAAATTTTCCTAAAAAACACCAAAGCTTATTCATCTTTAATTGTCAAATATTTTAATTGTACTTTAATTGTTTCTAATTATTTGGTCCCACGACTGGTGATCACGTGTCACCGTTCTACTGGCAGGAATTCTGTGGCTAATCCTAATAAATAGGAGGAGGCAATGGAATTCGGTCACGTTTCCTACCGTCTACGCATACAAAACATTATTTTTCTTATAATTAATTCAGTGATACTGTAACATCCATCATCATCCTTTTTCAAGGGAACAAATGAAATCTTGCAATGAAGTGGCAACAAACCCTAATTGAAGAAAGTGATTGCAAAAACACACCAGAAAGGTTTAAAAGCCTTCATTTTGACTCCTTGCCATGCCCATGCCATTTACTCCTTGGACCTAATCAGCTTAGCTAGGACTGCAAACGAGCCAAGCCGAGCCAAGCTTTTGTAAGCTTGAGCTTGACTTGACTAAAATTAATCGAGTTCAAGTTCGAGCTTGATAAATTTTTTATTTTAAAGTTTGAGCTTTGGGTCGAGCTTGTTTATATTAAGCTTGAGCTTGGCTTGGTTTGAGCTCGAGCTTGACTTGATAAGCAATCTTGATAAACAAGCTTGATAAGCAATCTTGATAAACAAGCTTGATAAGCTCAAACCGGTTTCAATTTTGCTAGGGTTGAATTCAAATACCTGTAATATTAACAATTTATTTATAAAAATTTAATTAAAAAAGTTTCTTAATATCAATATATATATATATATATATATATATATATATATATATATATATATATATATATTGGAACCAGGTAAATTGTTTCTGGAATTGTTTCTACTGGGATTCGAACTCCTGACCACTCGGGTCGCATGCATCTCTCTTAACCACTAGACTAGAGGTCATTTGCTATATATATATATATATATATATATATATATATATATATATATATATATATATATATATATAATTGAAATTCAACAAAGAACAAACGATCTTCTAAATAAGTTCCTAAACGAGCTCCTAAAAAATGAGCCAGCTTGCAAGCTCATAAACGAGCCCGCTCGCAAGCTAAAATGAGCCGAGTACTTCTAAGCTTGAGCTTGGCTCGTTTATTAAACCAGCTCCAAAATGAAGCTTGAGTTCAGTTTGTTTACTAAATGAACCGAACTCAAACAAGCAATTTTATCGAGCCGAACTTCCCATTGACTTGGAAAAGCTATTTCCAAGCCCCCCCTCCCCCCCCCCCCCCCCCCCCCCCTCCCTTGGGAATAGATTTGCTTTCCTAGAAATGATGCTTGACTATTTTATTTGGTCGGTTATACCCTATTTTTATTTTTAAATTTTTAACTTCTATCCCAAACATGTAAATCATCATGAAATTAATGAAATGGTATGAAAGGAAAACTAAATAAATTAATATTTCTATCCCTTTTTAAACCAAACATGGAGATGAAATTTTTAAAAATTTTGAACTACCTATTCCCAACCTAAGAGCATCTCCAACCCTATTGTGAGTTTAGAAAAAATGGTTGCCACATAGGAATGACAAACTTTCATTCCAAAAATTCTTCTCCAATGCAAATATATTCTACTATATAATAGGAAAACTTAGATGGTGAAACTTTTGAATTCCAAAAATACCCTTACATACTTATACTAATTAAAAATAGTTTATTAATTTTAATAAGGACAACTTAGTAATTAGGAAGACTACCCTTTGGTCTTCCTAAAGAGTCTTCCTAAACTAATTAAGAAATGTTAAAATACGTGCAAGGCACGTGCACATATGCTAGTGTAGAATAAAACATGAAGTTGACATGACAATGACATGACAATGAGAATGTGAAGTTGGTTGTCTAGATCTACACAATTGTAATGCCCCGCTCCGCCTTAGCGGAACGCCGATTCAAACGGCAAGTACAACGACTCAAACGAGCCGTCGACCCGAAGAGTTGCGTCGACCCGAGGAAGTATCGATGAGAATCGATGCAAGGCTTACATTGGTCCGTCAAGATGAATCCAGACTTAGACTTTCAAAGGCGCGCTCGGAGAATCGCTCGGCCGATGCGAACATCGCTAAGGTGGGTGGCTCCGATGAACCCGTCTTTGCTTAGCCTAGACACATAACAAAACGGACACATTCACGAGAATCGCTAGGCAATAACATCTTGCATGCTAATAAATGACTCAACGCACCTAGCTAAGGGAGTAATCCCAACTAGTATGCTTGTATAGAATATGGAAAGGAACATGGAAAATACGAGAACTCTCGCACCGCGCTCCACGCTCGTGCTAAGGCACAAGCTTGCGTTCAACAATGAAACAATGAATGGTTTACAACAATGAACCGGAAGACTATCGACATAGTCACTCCGAGTAGAGTATAGTAACATTGAAAGGCTACGGGACCATGGGTCGCCAAGGCGACTCCCGCACAGGGAGTTGCAAAGGTATAAATGAATGAATAAAATGAATGAATATGTGAATGAATCAATGAACGAATGAACAAGTGAAAGAAAGAAAGAAAGAAAAGAAAGAATAAAGAAAAGATAAGAAGGAGATGAATGGTTAGCGACAAGTGTGACGGACACGTGCATCGGGGCTCGCTACCCGCGCTGCACGGACGCCAACCTGGTCGATAACGTAAGAAGGCTACGGGTTAGCCTACGGCTCAGAGACAGCCGTTAAGTTAAAAAGACAACTTAATACGAAATGGTCGTGGACAAACGGTACGAGCGAGGGGTGGCGTATGCTGTACCGTAAAGAGAAAGGGATTCCGCCGCATTGTCAAAGTGTGAAGGACTTGTCGGTCCGGACGGAATCAAAAAGGGGCTTACGGGCTTAACTGGGGGAGGCTTGGCCCCAGGAGACGTAAGTGCGGGGTATTTTTCAAGAGACTATCAGGGTGTACCAGCCGCACGCCATGATAGGTACGAAAATACCAAAGGGAAAATGTCCAGGATGGCTTATGGTGCCAGCGACCGATGCATATAGATTAAGTGGGCTTTGCTGGTGGCAATCCACGTGCAAGTCCTTGCATTGAAATCAAAGTAGTCTAAGTTAACAAAATGAAGTGCCTTATGAATATGCTTGAATGTAATACACCAAATGATCCAGAATACTTCTACGACTGAGTTAAAGAACGCGCCTACGTTATGTTATTATCACATGAATTGTTGTCTAACTTGGTTTACTTGAACAAGGAAGGCCGGACGGTAAGTATGGGTAAGTTGTGCATGTATTTCCATGCGACACTTGAAATTGGCAACACGGGATAGGTTATGATATATGCCATAAAATTGACCCTAAGGCAAGATTAGAAAGACAATGAATGATATAGATGCACAAAAGTAAATGGAACGTGTTAGGTGATGATGGCGTTGTGGGCGAGCTAGCCTCCCCACCAGTGCATAACAATGTACTGATAACCCCACAGTCTACTTGCAGGATGCAGGTATCGTCGGCAGGTACGGAGCTTCCATCGAACGTGCTAAGGCGCGGAGCTATCTCTGGAGCCTTGGAGCGTTGCAAGGAGCTGAAGCACCCTATACAGGACATAATGTATCGGAACATCGCCATGAATCATTCCATCTTGTAAGCCACTTGGCACGTCTTTTATGTTTCAGAGAGAGAGAGAGCTTGAGCGATTTGTAATATCGGCCTAGCGCTAAACTTCTTGAATATCAATAAAGAGATTGGATTCGTTTCGAATTTGTGTTCATTTACTTTCCGCTGCAAATGGGGACACTCTGTGCGACTCTATGGCCTAGCTCAAATCGGCCGTTTCTGGACTTGGCCTTGCACGGGCGCAACCTAGGCCCGTGCGGCATCACGCCTTAGCGAGGACGATCGCTCCTACGGGAGCGGGGCGTGACAGATTGGTATCAAAGTACGGCTTTACGTCCTTGGACTTCATGTCGATTTCTCAGTTTTGAAAGCTCGGTCGGAAACAAAAGAAGTGTACGCTCTCTCTCATTGTGCCTTGGGATGTTCCATACAATAAGTCTAATACTTTCAAAAGCTCGTACGATTACTCGGTTGGACGGGATCGATAGGCGAAGGCCTTTTTGCCAACACGACGGACTTGAGTTGGAAGGAACCGATGCTAAGAGTTAGCAAACGCAGTGCGTGCTTGAATGAGCTTACGCTGACAGCAAACGAGTACACGAGACCAAAATATAGCCCGCACGGGATGGTTATGCGACACAACTTAGTCCGCGTGTCGCGCACCTCGACTTTTGGTGTAATCGAGTTCGAGCGATATCAAGTACCGCTCGGTCGGGAACGAAGCTACACTTAGAGTGTATATCAATAGGAACGTTATCAAACTAACGCTTAGGCGTGCACGAAAGATTGACTTGGATTTTGAGGATTAAAACGAACGACTTAGTATGTCGAGGCGACGTGATGCGATTACGCTAGAGATTCGTCGAATGAATCTAAAGGATGTCTTAGCGCATGACGCGAACGTGATTGAGGACTAAATAGGATGGCTTGAACCTGAGTGGTGTATGTGATAGCTTCGAAGAAGGATAAGAGTGAGTGTCGACAAACTAGTCGAGTGGCTCGAACCCTGAGTGGTGTATGGACGTTATAGAAATTGTTCGAGCGAGACTACAAGATATACGGATAGAACGGGTATGTCGGCGAGGCGATGCGATCGCGCAAAGCCTTAGAACGCGTCACGCTTAGTTGATCATGATTTCGAATGTTTTGAACGAGATGTCGTTCGGACAAATTGTGAATGTGCAACGCGAGTTAGAAAATGGTTCAGAACGATGAATGAAAATGAATGGTCTTGATCGAGAAAACTTAGAGGATCGCGCGTACGATTCGAATCGAGTTGAATGAACGTATGACTTGAGTTTGGACAACGATCTTGAAACTAGCTTGAAGAATAGCAATCAAACTTGACCTTGAGGAAATTGTGGAATATCCAACTCGGACAAAAGCATCAACGCACGACTCAAAATTGGTTGCAAAATGAAGATCGTCAGGTTACGCATATCATCGATGGTATTGAGGCGTATCAAAGATCGATATGCGATAACTCGGGGGCACTCTGACTCGGCGAATGACGGTCGTGCAAATGTCATTGTTCCGTTGGACGCTATACTTGAAATGTTAAAAATGTGTCGAGGAAAAGATAGATTTGGCTCGAGGATTTTCTAGTTGAACGAAATATAAATGGACTATCGATCTTGGCTTGGATAGAAAATGAAATGCTTGGATTTGCTTCGTTGACAACCACAACGTTGACGTTCTTGTCTTATGCGAGCGCAACTCCAGCCTCGCACATGCGTCGCGCCGGATTAGGACAATCACTCCGCGTGAGCGCCGATATGGTGATTCATACGACGGGAGTGATTGAACTTGGATGGCATGGCAATTTGATTGCTTCGACTTGTGGTTTGACGCGAAAGTGGACTCGAGAATGGAATTGTGTGCTTGAAGATTTGAACTTGAGGATTGAGTAGGTCCAATCCGCGTATCGAGAATGGGTTAGTCTAAAACTCAAACAAGAGTTACGCCCCGATGAGAATGGTTATTCCGCGGGAGCGTTGCATGGTGATTCATGAACCGCCGTGGATAATCGGACTCGCGTGAGATTGGGGTGCAATGCATTGTCGAGCTGGATGACCTCGTGATCGAATACATGAATTGGTTAGAACTGGTGATTGAATAGAATTGAATATGGGCAACGTAAGTCTTGATGCGAATTAGGTGATCATGCTCGATGTTTAGAAATCTGAATGATGCGAGCTTGGATAGAAACTCCCATACGAACGAACAAATGGTTTGACCATAGGATTTGGGGCGAGCATCGTGCAACGACCTTGCACGATGAGCGACGGACTTGACGTATAACTATGACCTTGTGAGCTGACCTAGCGGATAGGCGGACGACCCTATGCCGAGTGATTAAACCTGTGCGATGGCGTTTAAAGTATCGTCTGGATGGACGATAGACTTGTGGCAGCAAGACTTAGAGTAGGACGGGGAACAGGGAGTGTGTGTGAACGACGATAAGATTGGCCCCAAACGAAGGGAATGAAAGGGATGGATGATGCGCAAGTAATGTTGGAATAACGAATTGAATCATTGGTCGGAAGACGTACTCGATGATAGTGCAATACTTGGTTTGAATCGGACAGAAATTTCTTAGACTTGGTCGACCCCGCTAAAAGAAATCATACTGATTTCGTGGACAATAACGTTTGAGAAGCGAATCGAATCGTCTCGAGGACTGAGATAAACGATATATGATACACACATAAGTTCGGTTTTAAATCGAAGTTAGCAAAATGATCGGCAAATCGAAACTATCATGAGTAGCTTGTCCGACTTCGCTAGTCGCTAAGCTTAGTTGAAACGTACGTATTCGGGGGACGCCTTGAATCCGTGCACGATCCAAACTCAGAGATATGATGAACTCGAATGCAGCTGCAAGTGGGTGTTGCGATGCGTATAAACGAAAGTGAGTTTGCCTCAGCCTACGACACTCGCATTTGACGAATTTCAACGCACCTCGTACGACCGTTTCAGTCCCATGATATGTCAAAAAGCAATCGAGTCGAAGAAACACTTGAATTGAATAAGTGCCATCAACTTTAAAATGAATGAAAAGTTATCCAATAAAAATCGACCAAACGTACGCGACGCGAAACTTGGAAAGGTATCGAGTATAGTTCGGTACCATAGAACGATAGAGCCGTTCGATAGGGATTGCCTAAGAAACACACAACATGAG
This sequence comes from Iris pallida, assembly GCA_029216955.1. Lineage (NCBI taxonomy): Eukaryota > Viridiplantae > Streptophyta > Magnoliopsida > Asparagales > Iridaceae > Iris > Iris pallida. The sequence continues at coordinate 6,553,730 of JANAVB010028198.1, read as the reverse complement.
TTAGGGAATGGTAGGATGACCTGCACTCAGGAAGTCTCGAGGACGAGACTTGTTTTGAGTGGTGTATTATGTAATGCCTCGCTCCGCCTTAGCGGAACGCCGATTCAAACGGCAAGTACAACGACTCAAACGAGCCGTTGACCCGAAGAGTTGCGTCGACCCGAGGAAGTATCGATGAGAATCGATGCAAGGCTTACATTGGTCCGTCAAGATGAATCCAGACTTAGACTTTCAAAGGCGCGCTCGGAGAATCGCTCGGCCGATGCGAACATCGCTAAGGTGGGTGGCTCCGATGAACCCGTCTTTGCTTAGCCTAGACACATAACAAAACGGACACATTAACGAGAATCGCTAGGCGATAACATCTTGCATGCTAATAAATGACTCAACGCACCTAGCTAAGGGAGTAATCCCAACTAGTATGCTTGTATAGAATATGGAAAGGAACATGAAAAATACGAGAACTCTCGCACCGCGCTCCACGCTCGTGCTAAGGCACAAGCTTGCGTTCAACAATGAAACAATGAATGGTTTACAACAATGAACCGGAAGACTATCGACATAGTCACTCCGAGTAGAGTATAGTAACATTGAAAGGCTACGGGACCAATGGGTCGCCAAGGCGACTCCCGCACAGGGAATTGCAAAGGTATAAATGAATGAATGAAATGAATGAATATGTGAATGAATCAATGAACGAATGAACAAGTGAAAGAAAGAAAGAAAGAAAAGAAAGAATAAAGAAAAGATAAGAAGGAGATGAATGGTTAGCGACAGGTGTGACGGGCACGTGCATCGGGGCTCGCTACCCGCGCTGCACGGACGCCAACCTGGTCGATAACGTAAGAAGGCTACGGGTTAGCCTACGGCTCAGAGACAGCCGTTAAGTTAAAAAGACAACTTAATACGAAATGGTCGTGGACAAACGGTACGAGCGAGGGGTGGCGTATGCTGTGCCGTAAAGAGAAAGGGATTCCGCGGCATTGTCAAAGTGTGAAGGACTTGCCGGTCCGGACGGAATCAAAAAGGGGCTTACGGGCTTAACTGGGGAGGCTTGGCCCCAGGAGACGTAAGTGCGGGGTATTTTTCAAGAGACTATCAGGGTGTACCAGCCGCACGCCATGATAGGTGCGAAAATACCAAGGGGAAAATGTCCAGGATGGCTTGTGGTGCCAGCGACCGATGCATATAGATTAAGTGGACTTTGCTGGTGGCAATCCACGTGCAAGTCCTTGCATTGAAATCAAAGTAGTCTAAGTTAACAAAATGAAGTGCCTTATGAATATGCTTGAATGTAACACACCAAATGATCCAGAATACTTCTACGACTGAGTTAAAGAACGCGCCTACGTTATGTTATTATCACATGAATTGTTGTCTAACTTGGTTTACTTGAACAGGGAAGGCCGGACGGTAAGTATGGGTAAGTTGTGCATGTATTTCCATGCGACACTTGAAATTGGCAACATGGGATAGGTTATGATATATGCCATGAAATTGACCCTAAGGCAAGATTAGAAAGACAATGAATAATAGAGATGCACAAAAGTAAATGGAACGTGTTGGGTGATGATGGCGTTGTGGGCGAGCTAGCCTCCCCACCAGTGCATAACAATGTACTGATAACCCCACAGTCTACTTGCAGGATGCAGGTATCGTCGGCAGGTACGGAGCTTCCATCGAACGTGCTAAGGCGCGGAGCTATCTCTGGAGCCTTGGAGCGTTGCAAGGAGCTGAAGCACCCTATACTCACATCGCCATGAATCATTCCATCTTGTAAGCTACTTGGCACGCCTTTTATGTTTCAGAGAGAGAGAGCTTGAGCGATTTGTAATATCGGCCTAGCGCCGCTTGTAAACTTCTTGAATATCAATAAAGAGATTGGATTCGTTTCGAATTTGTGTTCATTTACTTTCCGCTGCAAATGGGGACACTCTGTGCGACTCTGTGGCCTAGCTCAAATCGGCCGTTTCTGGACTTGGCCTTGCACGGGCGCAACCTAGGCCCGTGCGGCATCACGCCTTAGCGAGGACGGTCGCTCCTACGGGAGCGGGGCGTGACAACAATACACTTCACAATGACTTTGTCTCCACATCATCAATTATGAATAGAAATATTTCTAGAAAAGTTAAAGAAGTGGAGGAGTTGCCTTGGAAGTTGGAAAAAATACTTTTTATTGTCTCCTCAATACTTTTGCATTAGAGAGAGTTTTTCTATCTCATTGTCTTTTGAGATATAGTCTTGCCATATAAACAAGACATTGTCTTGTGGCTCATGCCACATAGGAGCCGCCTAAGATTCACAACACTTAACAAGACAATTGGGTTGGAGATGCTCTAACCAAATATGGGTATGGAAATGTTGAATTCTTTTTCCATGGAAAAGGAATTGAAAATCTCTTCCTAGAAATACAAAAACTTATCCAAACGAGCCCTAAAAGCCTTCATTTTTGACTCCTTGCCATGCCCATGCCATTTACTCCTTGTATCTAATCAGCTTAGGCTCACCTAGCCCTGGCCACTCAGTACTTTTCCTACTGATGCATCTCCCTCTCTCGATTAAAATGTTTGTACCACTGCAGTGCTTGGCAATCCTAAGCCTCTGCTATTCCAATGCAGTGCAGTGCAGTGCTGCTGCAACCAAACCAAAAGATATATGCATGTTTTCAAACCTAAGCCACATGCAGCATTTACTTCCCTTGTAAGTAGACAGTTACGAGCATTAACTTCCCATTTCTACTCACCTCACCTCACCCTTCTCCTATATTAACCCGGCTTCCCTACACCACTCTCATTCATCACCGTCACTGTCTCTGTAGCTTAGCTAGTACGTACTGGTACTGATCACTCGATCGATCGATCGATCCCCATGGCTTCCTCAAGCTGCTTCCTGATGGCTACTCTCCTTCTCACGGCGTCGACCCTCGTTTCGGAAGCTCAGGAGGGGGGAGAGGATGTTTCTCGGAGGGTCGGCGGCGGAGGAGCTGGAGGCGGGAGGAGGCAGGAGGTGGTGCCTGCCATGTTCGTGTTCGGGGACTCGCTCATCGACAATGGCAACAACAACGACCTCCCTTCCTTCGCCAAGGCCAACTACTACCCTTACGGCATAGACTTCGACGGCGGGCCGACGGGGAGGTTCTCCAATGGTTACACCATTGTCGACGAAATCGGTAAGAGAGAGAGTCTATATATGTAAGGGTGCCAGTGAAACAAAATATCTGAACTAGGATGGACTAGAGTCGGCCAGGGTTGACTAGATAGAGTTTGACTCACAAAAATAGCAAAAAAGCAAAAGAAAAAATGGAGGTGGGATGGAGCCTCTGCCTTTGGTCCGTCCTTGCCAATGACCTCCTAGCTTAGAGGTAGTGGTGAGGCATATGACCCAAATGATCACGAGATCAATTTTCAGTCAGTGAAACGTTTGACACAATTATATATATATATATATATATATATATATATATATTTTATATATATATATATATATATAAGGGTTAGTTAGTTACAAGTCAATATTGACTTGTTGGTTATATTAATGTACCTAACTAAAGTTGCTATAGAATATGATTAACCTCTAGATTTGAAATTAGGGCTTACATGCACGTATATTGCATTACACGTCTTTTGTCTATATTTTTTTTCCTTCCCAATTAATATACTTGTATAATAATCTATTTTTAAGTACTATATAAAAGTTATAAGTCAATATTGACTTATTGATTACATTAATGTACCTAAAGTTGCTTAGAATACTAGTAACCTTTGGATTAAAATTACTGCTAATTATTATAAGTCGTGTACGTACGTCATATGTATTATTTAAAAATATTTATTTGCATGATAATTTATTTTGAAATACTATAAAAAAAATATTTTGAATTAAATTTTTTTAAGTCATGTAGGTACGTTATACTTTTTTTGTATTTCTCTTTTTAAAATGTATACTCGCACGATAATCAATTTTGAAATACTATAAAATATTTTTAAATAAATTTATTTTGAGAGAAATGATCATTTATTGTATTTGCAAGTGTGTAGTAATTTGTAAATTTAGTTTTAGTTTGAGCGACATGAGCATACTAGTATTGCACCGTTTAACGTACCAAATTTTATCCCTTAATTGTTGCCAAACAAAAGAATAAAACATGATTGAGAAAATATTTTTTTTAAAAAGGTTTTCTAAAACTTTAGGCCGAGTTACAGTTTAGTTGTGCTCATGTGTAGTTCTACCTCTGTATATAAAGTTGGAGAATAATATTTTTGAACATAAATTTGTTACACAAAACAGGTCTAGAAGTTTTTTTTTATTATATAGAAGACATATCAGATATTGTCAATAATATATTCATATATTAATAAATATTTTATAGTATATGAAAGTAAACCTAATATGTAACATGCAATGGTTTTATTAAGAAGAGCTTGGTAATAGTTTTGCATGTACGATACATCCTGATTCTCATCATTTAGAATTCAAGGCTGTGCCTGTGTGTCCCATACTGTTTTACTTGGTCCCAGTAATAACTTTTGAAGATGAGTGACAAAACAAAAGGAGAACCTGTTTCTAATGCTTTAGAAGTGTTCTATACTTTTTGTCCACTGACAGTAGGGACATAATTATTTCAGAAATTCAATGTATATGTCGGACACTTATCATGTTTATTTTATTTATTTTCAGAAAAAAATTATTGGTAAACAAAATACACCAAAACTTATTTCTCCTCATAGTTAAGCTGGGGTTGGTCCTGAGCTCGTAGATATCTGAGACAGACTTTTAAAATAAAACTTTCTTACATAATAACAAACAAATTAAAAAAATTAAAATTTAAAAAAATGTTACCACCAGTAATTAAACTAATTTATTTTTAGTTTTTTCAAGTCAAACATAATAATAAATACACCACAATTATTTTAGTTTAGGAGGCTCATGCATAAATACATACTAGTTCTATTCTAGAAATAAGATTATTAATATTTATATTTAAACTGAATTTTTTAGGTCCTCCTGGTCGGTGGGTCTTGGAAGTAGGAGTGAGCATTCGGTTCAAATCGAACCGAAAGTCGAATTGGACCGAAAATCGAATAAGCAAAACAGAAACCGAAAGAATTGGCCCATAACCAAATCAAACCGAACCGAATTAAATCGGTTCAATTTTTGGTTTATTCAGTTTATTCGATTTTTTGATTTATTTGCATTTTTTAATATATATATATATATATATATATATATATATATATATATATATATATATATATATATATATATATATTAACCGGATAAGAAACTTTAGTATTTTTCAAACTGAAACCGGAGCGAATTTTTTTTAAACCGAACAAAATCTCTTGTTCGGTTCGATTCGATTCGATTGTTGATCCAAAACCGAATAATACTCACCCCTACTTGGGAGGTTGTCATGGTTGTCCTAGTCTAAGGTTGATCTGAGTGAAATTCGAGACTTGTATAGTTATAAATTAATTATTATTTTTTGATGGTGAGTAGTTGAAACTGTATAGTTATAATAACTGACTAGTAATTATATTAGCATATATTTTATTTTTGTTATATATGATGTTAGAGACTGAATTTTTTTTAAATATTAAAAATATATATAAAAGTTGGATGGCCACATCCTCACGATACCTTTTACTATTTTTCCTACTTGAGTTCGCTGAGGAAGTAAATTTCCCTTCATTTATGAAAGTGTCGCCCCTGTTGACCAATATTATTGGACCAAGCTTTCTGCAATGGGCTGGTCCTTGATCAGTTACTATCACCATTAATTTAAATTAACCTAAATTAATGCTTAATATTTTTGCAGCTGATCTTCTTGGGCTACCCCTGGTTCCGCCGCACTCCGAAGCCTCCGGCGAGGCAGCCCTCCACGGAGTCAACTACGCCTCTGCTGCTGCCGGGATTCTTGATGTCACTGGCCGGAACTTTGTAAGATCACATATACCTATACTAGTAAATGCACGCGCACTTATACTAACATTTAATAAGAATATTATCCAATTATAGTCAAATATTTTATGTGGTTAAGGTGAAAAGTATTTTTCTTTTTTGGTTAAGTTCGATTTACCATGTTTAATATATTTAACAAATTGTCCGAACTCTCTAGCCTAGTGGTATTAGAGCGGACACCCAGAGGGACCGGCAAGGTTCGAGTCCTCCAATTGTGTGTGTGTGTGAGATTTCAAAAAAAAAATATATTTAACAAATTTAAATTTTTTTCAAATAATTTTTTACATTTTTTTTTAAATGGATCATGATATATAAACGACTTAGACGACTAACTTTTGAGCCGTTTTGAAGTCTCGTTACATAGTGTAGAATATGCGTTGCAATTGAACATGATTGGCATAATACTGTCCGTAGCCTTATCTATATTGACACATTCGCTTAACATATATTTCAGCGGAATAATAATATTCTCTATCCAAATCATATTTTCTTATGTAATAGCTGATCTAACATGTTGATGTGATAACTATATAACAAATTTTAAAATTAAAATTAACATTAATATTCATGTTAATTTACTATTAATGTTAATATTAACAATTAACTGTTTGGCAAACCCTACAATTGAGTAGATGAGAGGGTTTTTTTTTTTTTTTTTTTTTTTTTTTCTCAAAAATAGTTACTTATGACAGTTGTGCAGTGACCCCTTTAATTCAGAGTGTTGTGTGTTATGTGCTGGTTGAAAGCATCTTGAATTTTTGTGATGGCAGCATGTATGTAAAGATCTTGTGCTTTGTACTTTCGCAGGTCGGACGCATACCGTTCAATCAGCAGATCAAGAACTTCGAGTCGACGCTCGACCAGATCACCGGCAACCTCGGCGCGGACGCGGTGGCGAACGCAATCTCCCACTGCATCTTCTTCGTCGGGATGGGCAGCAACGACTACCTCAACAACTACCTCATGCCTAACTACAACACCCGGAACGAGTACAACGCCGAGCAGTACTCCGACCTGTTGGTGCAGCAGTACACCAGCCAGCTCACCGTTAAGTTTTGAAATCGATCTGTATTATTAATCAATAAATACGTACACACATTTAGACCTCAGTTTGGTACATTGCAATGTAATCGTATGAAAAGAATTCATTTTTTCATTTGATTACGTTGCGATTACGATTACATTACAGTGTACCAAATGGGATCTAAGTTTCTATTCTTCTTCGTATCGATCTGCAATGTTGTTTATGTTGATTTGTAGAGTCTATACAACCTCGGTGCCCGGAGGTTCGCGATCTCTGGCGTGGGCTCGATGGCGTGCATCCCGAGCATCCTCGCGCAGAGCACGACAAGCCGCTGCAATCCGGAGGTCGACAACCTCGTGATCCCGTTCAACAGTAAGGTCAGGGCGATGGTCGACAGCCTCAACACGAACCTCCCCGGGGCCAGGTTCATATACATCGATATCTACCACATGATCCTGGATATCCTTAAAAACCCAAAATCATACGGTGAGTTATAACTCTAATTCCGGTTTTAATCCTCTTCGAAAGGACACAGATATTTTGTCTCCAGTTTTGTGACCACTGCTGGTCCGTCCACCACGTGTCTGCCTTCCATTGGCTCTCTGGTCCGAATTTTTAAGAAGTGGAGCTGGTGGCTAACAGGAAGGGCCAATAGACCACTGCCACGTGACGGCGGACCAATTGACGGTCACGTATGCTGAGGGCAAAAAAAAAACAAAAAAGAAACATTTTCTTGTTAGAAAATAAGACTTCAAACATTTTTTTGATTCTTGACGAACCTTGCATTAGTTGGAGTCTCGTGATGTATGATGCAGGTTTCAGTGTGATCGACCGCGGGTGTTGCGGGATCGGGCGGAACAGCGGGCAGATCACGTGCCTCCCGCTGCAGACTCCGTGCAGCAACAGAGAGCAGTATGTCTTCTGGGACGCCTTCCACCCGACGGCTGCCGTGAACGTCATAATGGGAAGGAAGGCCTTCAGCGGCGGCGCCGACGCGGTCTATCCCATGAACATACAACAGCTTGCGAGCCTGGAGCTTCAGCCCAACTGATCAGAATTCTAAGTCTTTGCTATATATATGAGTGGTGGCTAGCTTTGAAGAGAGAACTGATCGAGTAGTACTGCATGCAATAATGTAATATGCTTTTCTTTCGGAGTTTGGATTTAAGTTAGAGAAGCTAGGGTGTGCTGTGTGGATTTAAATTTTAAAGAAATGAGTCACCTACCAAAATTAGTGTTTGTTGTGATTTTTATCCAACCTAAAACTTTGAAGTATTTTGGTGAACATCAAAATTAGTTTTCATCCTCCTAGTTTGACACATGCAATTCTTAAGTAGAATAGTAAAACTATTAGTTTTGATGAGTGAACATCAAAATTAGTTTTCATCCTCCTAGATCCCGTTTGGTACATTGTATTGTAATCGTAATCACAACGTAATTAAATAAAAAATAAATTCTTTTCATGTGATTACGTTATAATTACGATTACATTACAATGTACCAAACGAGGTCCTAGTTTGACACATGCAATTCTTAAGTAGAATAGTAAAACTATTAGTTTTGATGAGTAAATAAAAATAGACTTATAAAAAAAAATAGAAAAAGTCCCCCCAAGGGGAGGGGGAGGGGGAGAGGGGGGCGACGTGTCCTCCTCCCTTAGACCATTTCCAATGGGGGTTTCTATCTTCCCTATTTTTATGGAAGAAATCCATTTTAGAAAAAAATTCTTCCAATGGTAATTTTTATCACCATTTCTATCCTAGGTGGCAATGATGTAGGATAGAAACTTTCTAGGAGGATTTTTACATGTAGAAACTCTCATAGAAATTCTCTTATCTCTCATGACAATTATTATTGGGCCCCACATCATTAAATTAGTCCTTTTACTATGTGACACATAGGATAGAAATGGAGAACCATTGGAGACCATTTTTGTATGTCTACAATTTCTATGTAGAAACTCTTCCAACTAGGATAGAAATTTTCTTAAAGTACAATGACAAGTAGGATAAAAACTCAATTTTAGAAATCACCATTGGAGATGGTCTTAGCACACCCTGCTAATATGAGACCCTCTCCTGATGAATGGGAAAGTGCCAAGTGGCTGCGATTTCGATCTAACCTCATATCCCTCCGTCTGTGTAGAACCTTTAAAAGAAATAATAGGACGAGATGAAGCCCATATGATATGCAAATGTAAATTTGTTTATATACACGCTTAAAAGTTGTGAAAGAATATTCGTAGTAGTGATGCATGCAGGTCAAGAACCATACATGAAGACCGTATGTGTTGACGATGAATGCAAAAGCCATTATATAACCCGTGACTAAACCCACCGTCAAACGAAGATTATCTAGGTGCAAAACTAAAAATGAGACGAGACAAATATTACACAAGGACAAATTAACTACTAAATGAACTCGAAAAAATATATATCAGGAAACACTACCAAAATATTTCATATTAGCGACGCCAAACGACATCGCTAAACAACCACAAAACGCCGCTAACTGAAAATAGCGACGTAATTAACGACGTTTCGGATATATCACGTTATTCATGGTCGCTATTAGCGAAAACGTTGCTATAGTATAAAGCTATATTTGAGAAGCTTGAGAACAACTAATGTAAATAATATACATTGAAATCTCGTGGGAAAATAAAAGCCATAATTGAATTTTTGTTTTTCAGATTTCTTCCATGTTCTGGTGTAAATTAACTCTTCTTTCCCGGAACAACTGTTAGTATAAAGCTATATTTGGTTCGCCCAATCAGAATTTTGAAAGAAAAAAAAATTTTATTTTCTAAAATGGCTCCCACCTATACATTTTTTCTCCCAGTTATTTTTGACCTTTTAACCGGAAAGAATAAAAATTGACGATAATTATAAATTTTCAAAGTAAAAAAATTATAAATTTTCAAAGAAAAGAAAAAGTGTAAAGAATATATTTTCTTTCTTCAAACCAAACATCCTTAAGAAGAAAATTACATGCAATATATATTGCATGTAGTATTTATATTGTAATTAGTGTTGTAAATTTATTGTGTGGTTGTATATAAATTATGTTGTGAAATATTTGAACAACACCTGTAGCAGGACCGAATAATGTTATTTTGAACAAAGTTTAAAATAACATACAAAATTTGGTCCACAAAAAATAGATTCGAAACAACTCAGGAATGGATTCGATCCACATGAATTATATCCCATAGTTATTCCGCTCTTATACAAAAATTTGGAAAAGTTAAAAAATACACAATTAATTTGTATACGTTGTAATAAAGTATTAACATGACCAGAAAATTTTACATAGATTACTATTGTCCCTTTGATGGATGCGAACTTGCGAACCCATAGCCAGAAGCAGCATTACTAACGGGTCCAGATCCGGATTCAGCAGTAAGGTCTCGTTTGGTTCACGGATTTAAGGAATCATGAAAGGAAAGTTGTTCCTTTATTTTGTTTGGTAGCCACAAATTTGATATAGGACTGTAAAACGATTCAAACAGTTTGTGTTCGGCTCGCGTTCGGTTCGGGCCAAGTTCGGTTCGAAGCTCTTTCGTGGGCAGGTCGATACCGAGCTCGGTCGATTTTTTTTTGTTCGAAGTGGTGTTCGAACCGAGTTCGACCATAGGTTGTTCGACTCGGTCTCGTTCGCGAACTGGCTCGAACTCGGCTCGGTTTCTAATATTATGGCTTTTTCTAATATATGCTATATATTTTTATGGATGTTGATAAATTTGGTCTTAGAAAATTTGCTCACATTTTTGTTATTTATATGATGTTAAATTTGTGATGTAAAAAGCATACTTAATTCAACAAAAAAAAAATCTTTAAGACTTGAGAGCAACCGTACAACAAGTTTAATGTGGCTTTTGTTCGGTCATGGCTGGGGCTCGGCTCGGGCTCGTCCGAGCTCGAGAACTAAATCGAGTCGAGCTCGATCGTTTCGAGCCTATAATCAAACCGAGTTCAAACACCATTTTTGAGCTCGATCTTGAGCTCGGCTCGAATAAAGCTCGTTCGATACTTTAGTCGAACCGAGTTCGAACACAGTTTGTTCGAGCTCGTTCGTTCGATTTTCAGCCCTAATTTGATACTCAATTTCCTGACAAGAGAGAAAATGGAAGAAAATATGGTTCCACTCATGACCCGTGGGATTGATTTTTCCTCCTCCTTTTCCAACATTTATTACAAAAAATTATGATAAAAATAACCATGTGTTATTGCTTATTTTACTATTAACTCCTCGTATGTCGGGTCCCTTTGGATTTTCATAATGTCAATTTTATTTTAAAAGGTAAGGATATTATTGGAACATTGTTGTATTTTTGCTTTCCATTCCCGCACCAACCAAACACTGAAAATAAAATCAAAAAGTCTTTCGTAGATGGTTTTCTTATTTTACTAAACAACGAAAAAAAAATGTGACAGAAATTTTAGTTTCCTATTTTCATAAAAAGTACAAGGGAATCAATTTCCCTTCCGTGAACCAAACGAAGGCCGCATTAAAACACCCTTTCCCTTCAAATAATCTATTCTACTATATCTATTCTACTATATAATAGAAAATTTGGTGGTAAAACTTTTGAATTCCTAAAATACCCTTGAGTATTTTATAAACATGACGTTATTATGTCAACTTGCATGTCATTTATGTTATTTAAAAGTCAAAACAATAAAGTTTGCATGCTATAAAGTCTCATCTTTCCATACAACTCTTCATGTTCCAAAGATAATAAATTTTTCTGTCATTACCATTTTCCAAAGGTTATTATTCTGAATAGAAAATTTAGAAATAAAATAAAATAAAATTTGTACTTTGAATTCCTTGGCATTGTAAAAAGAAAGCACCAACACATGAATAGTCACCTGAAAAAGACGGAAAGACGGTAGCTGCTATTATGATAATCTAATCATGTGCATGTAGACTAAGTAATAATAATAATAAGGGAAAATTTATGAAATGTTCCAAAAACGAAAAAGTTTTATGAAAAACCCACCGTACAATAACATTTCATCGCGTGCCCAGAATTAGCAAAAAATATATAAAGAGGGTTCCGAATGACCTTTTTGCCCTTCCTCCTAATTTATTGAAAACACCCACGAAACTACTCTTAAAAAATGTTTCGATACTTCATCTTCTTCCATACGCTGCTCACTTTCGAATCTAGGTTTTCTCCTCAAAAATCTTTAAAAACTCGTCGAAAAATTTCGGAAAGACCGAGACAAACGGCAAAAGTGCTAAAACGGAGGCCCAAACATCATTTTTTTTGCGATTCTAAAATTTCAGAAGGCCGTCTAACGAAAAAAATCGTTAATCTCAGGCTCCTCGAAGATACGCTCATTTTGGGATAAACCGGGCCTCGTTTCGACCTCTCAGTCAAAAGTTATGGCCATTCAAAGTTTCAACTGACCATAAAATATAGGAGAATGGTCATTCTCCGTGTTAGAACACGAAAAATGTTAATTTCGCATGAGGGTGACTATTCTCCGTGTTAGTAACACGGAGATGGTCATTCTTCGTCTTAATTTACACGGAGAATAGTCATTCTCTGTGTTAGTAACACGGAGAATGGCATTCTCCGTCTTAATTTACACGGAGAATGACTATTCTCCGTGCTAAATTACACGGAGAATGGTCATTCTCCGTCTTAATTTACACGAAGAATGGTCATTCTTCGTGTAATTTAGCACGGAGAATGGTCATTACAGTGTTAAAACGCAGGAGAATGGCCATTCTCCGTGTTAGAAACACGGAGAATGCCATTCTCCGTGTTAAATAAAACGGAGAATGGCATTCTCCGTGTTAAAAAAACCATTCTCCGTATAATTTAGCACGGAGAATGGTCATTTCAGTGTTAAAACACAAGAGAATGGCCATTCTCCGTGTTAGAAACATGGAGAATGCCATTATCCGTGTTAAATAAAATGGAGAATGAAATTCTCCGTATTAATTTACACGGAGAATGGTCATTCCCAGTGTCAAAACGTAGGAGAATGACTATTCTTCTTGTAATTTAGTACGGAAAATGGCAATCTCCGTTTCTAAATTATACGGAGAATGGCCATTCTCCGTGTCTAATAACACGGAGAATGACATTCTCCGTGTTAAATGACACGGAGAATGGTCATTCAAATGTTAAAACACAGGAGAATGGTCATTCTCCGTGTTACAAACACGTAGAATGCCATTCTCCGTATTAGTAACACGGAGAATGCCATTCAACACGGAGAATGCCATTCTCCTTGTTAAAAATGCAGGAGAATGACTATTCTGCGTGCGATATTGTCACGACCCGATCCCAAATTGTTGGGTAGAACCGGATCATGCCCAGCCTGCACCGTTGTGAGACGGTGGGCAGTAAGTTGTTCTATATGCAGGTATTCACACAAACATCTATACATTTGTCACAACTCGATTATACGAAAATTTTAAAACTTTTATTCAACATTTGAAAAGTACAACTGGAGATGAAAGAACTGAAATAAAGTGCTGAATTCAAAATTAACAAAACTCCAAAACAATGAAACTAAAAAAAATGGAAACGACTAGATAAGCGGTCGGCTCGTCGGCCTCAGGTCCTGCGTCCTCCAAGGGGGAGTCCGACAACACACGGGGTACAAAAACCGGGTCATGTAGCTATTGTACAATAGCTCAGCCTCAATGTCACTAAAAATATTGTCTCCAGTCAGGAGGGAGCAGTACGAATATGTATCTCATATTTCAAGTAATAATGGAAAGTGCAGGCTAAACAGTTGAAACAATATTTCCAGTAATTCTACGATTAAAAACAATGTGATTTGAATGTGTAATCGTCTATGACCGGCTTGGGTTATACAATAGCTCTTAGCGACGCGATACGGCTTATTCCCGTGTAAGAGGGGTAAGCTGTACAATCCTGCAATTAGGGAGGTATTGACCAAAACGTTACACTATCCCCAATCCCTCAATCAATATCAATCAATATCTGAACCCTAGGAGAGGGTTCCGTGTAGCAATGTGTTTAAAACAGCAGCTAGACAATTACTAAATAAAATACAAAAAAATATAACCGTAACTTGCCTCTGTAATTGACTGGATAGGAAAGTCGGTTCCGATGAGGATGTCCAGTTCGTCTCCGAGATCCTACGTTGAGAACCTTGGCTTAGAACCATAATGAAACCATTCTAGGTGTGCTAGTTACAATCTCTAGAAGTAGACCCTAGTCATATTTTAGATTATTTAGTTAATTACCGAAACCGTCTAACGTCGCAATCTACGTTTATTATATTTTTAATTAAATAAGTCGATTATTGATTAATTAGAAATGGACAATTACCGGTTAATTTGGCAAAACTTTGTATTTTAAAATATATATATATAAAACTACTTCCTTTTAGTGTAAAATATGGACTTCGTTATCTTACCAATATTTATTCAAGTTAATTTATCGTGAAAACCTATTAATTTATACAAAATAATTAATATCTAAATTATAATTACGCGTCTAAAACGAAACCAACTCAGAAAAGGAAAGTAAAAAAACCTAAACTACACATACAGGGTCACAGCGAAATAAAATAAAAACTGGGCTTATGTCCTTTCAAATTTTTTACTAAATTAATTAATCATCTAGGCGAGCTCTGAGTGCCGCGAACGGTTCCAACAGTAGGACGAAGCCCTGCACCAAAAATACTAACAGCAGGTACCAGTTCTAAAATAATTATAAATATAATAAGTTGTAAATATGTCTCAGACTTGGTCCAAATATCATGTTGCTGCTAGCGCCTCAACGTACAGGAACCCTGTAGCGTTTGCGCTTCGCGAGGCTCATTCGACTGATATGGTCGTCGCCTAAGAGATACGAAACTCCAAAACCACTTTCAAATCGACAAAAACCACTTTTGTAATCCGTTGTAAAATACCGAATTTGAAAATAGAAACCCATTTTAAAATACTTATTTTTGAAAACTTTCCAAAAAATTTGGCAGCATCTCCTCTGTAATTGGGACAACCCAATCTGTGACGGTGCCAAAATCAACATAAACAATATCCCGAACCAGGAAAACAACCCAAACCATCCATAAAATTCCACACAGAATAATATCCAAACCGAAAACACATCATAATATAATAGCCAAACCAATAATACTCCCGAAATAAATTCGAAAATTCCGAAATAAAGTTCGGGAAACCGGAATCCACAGAACCGAATATTCTGAAATGCGATTCGGAAAATCCGAAACTACAATCGCCTAAAACCGAATCCCGTAACGGGATCGG